>JAJSOM010000010.1:0-114745 GCA_023052935.1 Piezodorus guildinii
ATATACACATAAACCGTATATTTTGTTATTTTTGATTAATACAAGTTATATTTATAGTTTGCTCCATTTTTATTTTATTTATTTATCCTTAATGGAATTACACTAATCGACCTAGAATTTAGCGACTCAGAATAACGACCCTTTTGAGGCCACGAGAAAAAGCGTTTTTGCTCCTCTTTCCAACAACTTTTAATCCTTACGAGTTTTGAATACGTTCATAATTAAGTTATAGGCATATACTTAAGTAAAATTTGTAATTTTTTTATTCTGTTTTATAAGTAATTTCGGTGTACTAATCTGAAACTTTACAATTTAGATTTTTTCTTATAGGCTTATATATGAGCGAAATTTCATATTTTTTTTTCTTTTTTATAATTAATAGCGGTGTCCTGACTATAAATTTCATAATAACTGAGATATCGAATTAAAACATTTTTAATTGGCCTCCATTTTTATAGTTTGTTTGTTTGTTTATTTATTTAACGTCACTTTATGCTACTATGGCTAATCGGACGATGCTACAGTGGGAGTCTTAAATTTTGCCTATCCAGGTTTTATTAGGATAGGGATCTTTAACGAGTACCTGACATCGCACAGGCTCGGGACCACCTTTTAACGTCCCCTCCGAAGGACGGCGTAACTAAGGATTTTTTACTCCCATTAAAAAATCCTAGGACCACCTGCGGGTTTGAACCCGTAACCTTTAGCATGGGAGGCTGTTACCTAGCCACCCAGCTACAAGTGATCCCCATTTTTATAGTTATAGGCTGTCACGACGTTGAGGTGCAAAAATCATCATCGGATGCTCTGGTATTTCGAAACAAACTTCTAAAAAAGAAATAGTGCAATAGCTTCTGAGAAAAACCGCGCGTTGGGTATGGCGTTCGGCGAACAGTGGAGACATTTTTTGTAATTCATTATTTGTGAATTACGTAACTTAAAAAAAAAAAACCCTCAAAGTTCGAGGGAGAGGTACTTTTTGTTTTTTTATTTTTGGTCAATATCAAAGATTCATTATGAATAAAACGAATTTAAAATATATTTCAACGTTTATAAAAAAAAAAAAACTAAAGAAAAGACGTGCTGTGTACTGTCTTTCCTCTTACGTGATATGTTTTTATTTTGTTGTCACAATTCCGCTGATAGGTGCAAATAGTTTTAAGTTTTAATTTAAATAGCGGCCGACTAACTATAATTTAGTTCAAATACTCAGTTATTTTTGGAGATAGAGAAAAATTTTACTAAAGTTTTTTAACCAAGAGACAGCGAATAATTATTTTTAAAAAGAGTAAAAAAGAAAAGAATAAAAAATTGAAATTTTACCCATAAATACGCCTATAACTCAGTTATGTGGAATTATATATTATATAACTCCATATGTTAAGATGGAGAAAAAAGTACTGAGTTTTAGGATAAGGACAAAGTGACGAAAAAAAAAATAGAAATCCTGCTTGTATATACACGTGTTTATTTATTTCCTACAAAACAAAAAAAGAATAATAGAAATCGATTTAGAAATAGCAGAGATATATTCTTTTGTGATTTTTCATATTTGTTAATTGCTATTAAACAGCTATATAAACAGTTAGACCCTGATATAGTAATTTTGATATAATAAACCATTATGTAATAATTTGCAGCATTTTTTCTTTACACGGATTTGATGGCCCGTTATAGTTGATTTTATTTTTATTCTAAACATAAAATAAATCTTATAACAGAATTGTATATTTTATGTTACACAACACTACATTTTATTCAATATAAACGCAATAAATACATGTTTGGTAGTATTGGACAAATTGTGACTAATTGTACTTTCGAAAAAGTTGACCGAACGGCTGTATCGGAGCCATTTGACAACTTGCAAAAAAGGATCATGATTTATTCCTTGGAGATATGTGTAAAACATGACAGGCACAGGGACCAGCTGGTCCCTACTCCTTACGAATAGATTTCGACAGGCCGTAAATTCTGGATGACTCATTCTCTAGTGACACTGGGGACCGCAGCACATACACCGAGCAGCTATGTTTATGAGGTCACATCCCTTGGGGGTTATTACCTGCATTTCGGAAAAGTTACAACATTAAATATTTGAATGGGATGCGAAATGTTTTCCTTTTTAAATGCTATAACATTACGCTATAAAAAAAGTCATTATGGTGAAACAATTACAGTAGACGAAGAAAATGACCCTGGTTGTCAATAAACCAAAAATGTATGCTATATTAGGTGTAGATTATTTTAGGTTAAGCTCAAAGTCTAAATATAAGATTTTAGACTGATAATTAACTTTACCAATATTTTATTTAACTATGATGCACTACGTTTCGGCTATTATGCCGTCTCCTGGGTGTAAGTTCCCACTCACCTTAAGATCAAAATTATTCTTTGTGCCGGAAACGTATGGCTGAAACGTAGTGCATCATAATTAAGTAGTGTTGAACTCAATAATCATGCTCCAATTTTATATGTATGATATATAATGAAATTCAAGTACATATCTAAGCCTTTTCTTATAATAATTTATGTTTAAAATATATTACAAATAAAAATTATTTTTAGAAGACTTTCTTTTTGGTATTAATCTTCTCTTTGAATGTAATATTTGTCATAAATAAAATTGGAGGCTGATGTCTACTTCACCACTATTTTATTAAAAAAAAATATTCGCACTACGTTTCGGCTACAATGCCATCTTCAGGTGCAGAGGAACAACTTAGATCTAAAAGTACAAAATATTGTCAAGTTACAAATAATCGTCTTACAATTTGTCATGAAACCATACAACTATGTTAGATTGTATGATAAAGGATAAATAAAATATATATATATACACATATACATACATACATTCATACATACACGCACCCTATATATATATACATATACCCATATACACACACATACACACACACACACACACACACACACACACACAACATGTTTATATATACAGTCAAAATAAATTAATAATTTATGAGATTAACGTTAACAATCTTAAAATTCTATCATAACAATTTAAAACTATAACTGAACATGACAAAACCTGAACAATGAACAACATTCCACTATACAAACTATATATAAATAGACTCAGTTGATGTACCATGCTCATCATTGCACAAATCCAATTAAAATGATTAAAATTTAATTAATAATTATGAAACCAATAACTGATAAATTCAAAAATGCACCCTTACTTAGTGTGGGTAGCTGCTTCCTAGTCAAAACCACATGACCAAATCAGATCTCCATGAAGGGGAGGGGGAGGAGAAGGGTACTACTATAAAAAATCTGGTGCGGGCAACACACGACTTTCACATACCTCGATTTTTGAAATCAATGAAAGAATTTTCAAATACAGTTAGAGATAAAAATACGTGAAACTATTAAGGAATTAATCAAATTGAATTTATATATAAACATGTGTTTTATTAAAAAATCTATTATATTATTATCTAAAATAATCAGTTAGTTTTATCTTCTTCTCATCACTCTCTATTAACTTCTAAAAGCTTGTGTATGAGATGATATTTTTTCTAAAATCTTTAGCTTTCCAACGGTATATCATACATGTATATTACTGCTCTTATGTTCAAAAACGAAAAATTTCATTAAAAATATATTTTTTCTGTTTTCTCCTTTAGTTGGGTATCGAATTTATTCAATTTATATATTTACCTGTTTTTCATCAGCGCTAACAAGATAATCTAGTTATTATTATTGAATCTAAAAAATTAAAGGTACTTTAGAGGAAGAAAATTTAAAATATCGGCCTTTAAGCCCTGTCAGACCATTTTTATCCAAATAAAACCTACATGATATTAAAGCCCATTTAATTTTACATCGATATAGCGAGTTTAATCAAAATCGTCGAAACCGTTTTTGAGAAAATCGAAAAAAGGTGCAACATGCATGGTATACAGTACCTCTTCTGGTAAGCTCATTTTGATGAAAAAAGTTTTGTCACGTCTCGGGCGTATAGTTGTCTTAAATATGAAATTTCAGTTTCATAGGACTTACCGTTTCCGCCCGGGAGTTACCACACACACACACACAGACCTTTTTGCGGGACTTGGTTATTTGGACTCAGGGGACCCTAAAACGTGTATTTCCGTTGAAAACTGGAATTCGAAAATTTTCACGATCGCAATACTTTCCTTACTATATATAGTAAGTGAAAGTAAAAATATATTTTTTCTGTTTTCTCCTTTAGTTGGGTATCGAATTTATTCAATTTATATATTTACCTGTTTTTCATCAGCGCTAACAAGATAATCTAGTTATTATTATTGAATCTAAAAAATTAAAGGTACTTTAGAGAAAGAAAATTTAAAATATCGGCATTTAAGCCCTGTCAGACCATTTTTATCCAAATAAAACCTACATGATATTAAAGCCCATTTAATTTTACATCGATATAGCGAGTTTAATCAAAATCGTCGGAACCGTTTTTGAGAAAATCGAAAAAAGGTGCAAAATGCATGGTATAAAGTGCCTCTTCTGGTAAGCTCATTTTGATGAAAAAAGTTTTGTCACGTCTCGGGCGTATAGTTGTCTTAAATATGAAATTTCAGTTTCATAGGACTTACCGTTTCCGCCCGGGAGTTACCACACACACACACACAGACCTTTTTGCGGGACTTGGTTATTTGGACTCAGGGGACCCTAAAACGTGTATTTCCGTTGAAAACTGGAATTCGAAAATTTTCACGATCGCAATACTTTCCTTACTATATATAGTAAGTGAAAGTAAAAATATATTTTTTCTGTTTTCTCCTTTAGTTGGGTATCGAATTTATTCAATTTATATATTTACCTGTTTTTCATCAGCGCTAACAAGATAATCTAGTTATTATTATTGAATCTAAAAAATTAAAGGTACTTTAGAGAAAGAAAATTTAAAATATCGGCATTTAAGCCCTGTCAGACCATTTTTATCCAAATAAAACCTACATGATATTAAAGCCCATTTAATTTTACATCGATATAGCGAGTTTAATCAAAATCGTCGGAAACGTTTTTGAGAAAATCGAAAAAAGGTGCAACATGCATGGTATAAAGTGCCTCTTCTGGTAAGCTCATTTTGATGAAAAAAGTTTTGTCACGTCTCGGGCGTATAGTTCTCTTAAATATGAAATTTCAGTTTCATAGGACTTACCGTTTCCGCCCGGGAGTTACCACACACACACACACACACACACACAGACCTTTTTGCGGGACTTGGTTATTTGGACTCAGGGGACCCTAAAACGTGTATCTCCGTTGAAAACTGGAATTCGAAAATTTTCACGATCGCGATACTTTCCTTACTATATATAGTAAGTGAAAGTAAAAATATATTTTTTCTGTTTTCTCCTTTAGTTGGGTATCGAATTTATTCAATTTATATATTTACCTGTTTTTTATCAGCGCTAACAAGATAATCTAGTTATTATTATTGAATCTAAAAAATTAAAGGTACTTTAGAGAAAGAAAATTTAAAATATCGGCATTTAAGCCCTGTCAGACCATTTTTATCCAAATAAAACCTACATGATATTAAAGCCCATTTAATTTTACATCGATATAGCGAGTTTAATCAAAATCGTCGAAACCGTTTTTGAGAAAATCGAAAAAAGGTGCAAAATGCATGGTATAAAGTGCCTCTTCTGGTAAGCTCATTTTGATGAAAAAAGTTTTGTCACGTCTCGGGCGTATAGTTCTCTTAAATATGAAATTTCAGTTTCATAGGACTTACCGTTTCCGCCCGGGAGTTACCACACACAAACACACACACACACACACAGACCTTTTTGCGGGACTTGGTTATTTGGACTCAGGGGACCCTAAAACGTGTATTTCCGTTGAAAACTGGAATTCGAAAATTTTCACGATCGCAATACTTTCCTTACTATATATAGTAAGTGAAAGTAAAATGGCTAATCATTTAAAAATTAAATCAAATTTAAAAGAGAAAAAAAAAAATTTTAAGAACCTGATGAATGAAAGGTATGTTTTATACAACTACTATTATTATATATTTAGTTTGTGGATGATGTTGGTATATGCATTACATAATGTTTGGGTGTCTTGTTGAAAATTACATACCTGTTTGATGTTTTTAGTGATGTGAATGGCCTCTAATATTCTTCTTTTTTTATTATTATTTTCTATTTCTAAAATTTCCGGGTTGTTGAAGTCAAAATGGTGCTTATATTCTGTGCTATGAGTTGATAAGCCAGTGGCTTTATTATATTTTTTGATGGTGGATTTGCAATTACTAATATGTTGAGTGATTCTGCTGTTTAAATTTTGTTTAGTTTGTCCAATGTAAATTAAATTTTTATTGTCAATTCTATTGCAGTCAGAACACTTTATTTTGTAGATGACGTTAGTTTTTTTGAGTTTGTCTATTTTGTCTTTTTTATTTGTGTAAATAAGAGCTAATTTATTGATCGGTTTTTTTGCAAATTTAATATCTATTATGTCATATTTTTTAAAAGTTTGTCAGTTAAGTTAAGTTGGTCAGTTAAGTTGGTCAGTTAAATTATGTATATTTGTTATTGAATAATATTTAGGTCTATTGGTGTTATTACAATCTGTGTCCCTATCTAAATTATTGGCTGGATTATTACTATTGTTGATATTCAAAACGGTCGGTTGAAAATAATGAGTGATGAGTTTTCTATTGTTATTATGTAATTGAATTATAGGTTTGTTAACTGTATTGTTACTGTAATTATTATGAGTATTAATACTATTATTAAGGTCAGAGAAATCTATTGCTTTATGGTTTAAACCCTTATGCCATAATTTATGTATTAGTTTTATTGGATAAAAATTTTCTAATAGCATGTTATAAATTCTGTCTTTTGTTGTCTCTAAATAATTCAAACTTGTTAAGGTGATTGCACGGTATATTAAATTGTATGCAGTATTAACTATTTGATGTTTGCTGTGGTTACTGTAAAAATTTAAAATTCTATTACTGGTGATTTCCTTAATAGAATTTTAAATTTTTACAGTAACCACAGCAAACATCAAATAGTTAATACTGCATACAATTTAATATACCGTGCAATCACCTTAACAAGTTTGAATTATTTAGAGACAACAAAAGACAGAATTTATAACATGCTATTAGAAAATTTTTATCCAATAAAACTAATACATAAATTATGGCATAAGGGTTTAAACCATAAAGCAATAGATTTCTCTGACCTTAATAATAGTATTAATACTCATAATAATTACAGTAACAATACAGTTAACAAACCTATAATTCAATTACATAATAACAATAGAAAACTCATCACTCATTATTTTCAACCGACCGTTTTGAATATCAACAATAGTAATAATCCAGCCAATAATTTAGATAGGGACACAGATTGTAATAACACCAATAGACCTAAATATTATTCAATAACAAATATACATAATTTAACTGACCAACTTATACAAACTTTTAAAAAATATGACATAATAGATATTAAATTTGCAAAAAAACCGATCAATAAATTAGCTCTTATTTACACAAATAAAAAAGACAAAATAGACAAACTCAAAAAAACTAACGTCATCTACAAAATAAAGTGTTCTGACTGCAATAGAATTGACAATACAAATTTAATTTACATTGGACAAACTAAACAAAATTTAAACAGCAGAATCACTCAACATATTAGTAATTGCAAATCCACCATCAAAAAATATAATAAAGCCACTGGCTTATCAACTCATAGCACAGAATATAAGCACCATTTTGACTTCAACAACCCGGAAATTTTAGAAATAGAAAATAATAATAAAAAAAGAAGAATATTAGAGGCCATTCACATCACTAAAAACATTAAGCAGGTATGTAATTTTCAACAAGACACCCAAACATTATGTAATGCATATACCAACATCATCCACAAACTAAATATATAATAATAGTAGTTGTATAAAACATACCTTTCATTCATCAGGTTCTTAAAATTTTTTTTTTTCTCTTTTAAATTTGATTTAATTTTTAAATGATTAGCCATTTTTATAGTAGTACCCTTCTCCTCCCCCTCCCCTTCATGGAGATCTGATTTGGTCATGTGGTTTTGACTAGGAAGCAGCTACCCACACTAAGTAAGGGTGCATTTTTGAATTTATCAGTTATTGGTTTCATAATTTTTTTTTTTTTTTGGGCGCGAAAAGGCCTTGAAGACCACGCGAATATCATGTTCAGGTTTGCTTCCTCGACTTCCTTCTCTTCCATACTTCCCTCATAACCTCCGCATGTTTGCGCTTTCTTTCCTCCGACCACGCACAATCCCTTTTTTGGCGTTCTTTGACCACGAAGTCCTTTATATTGTTCAGTGAACTTCTGTAGGCTTCTCTATCCCCACAGTCTGAATCCTTCAGTCCTGCTGAATCCATGTCGACCCTGATCTGCTTGAAAAAACCAGTCGTGTTCTTGCGCTGGTGGAATCGTCGGAAGATTTCCCGGTTTAACCTTTCAGGGCTCATCCTCATCATGTGCCCATAGAATTTGAGCCTTCTTACCCTGATGTCGATCTCCAGACTTTTGTTGTCAACGTATATTTCTTTGTTGTACTTTAGCTTGTATCTTTCGGGTGTCTTGTTGGGCCCATAGATCTTCCTAAGTATTTTTCTTTCTACCTTCAGAAGTTTTTCTAAGCTAGGGAGGCAGGAGGTCTCTGTCCCATAGAGTATTACGGGTTTGATAACGGTGTTATAATGTCGGACTTTGGCTTTAATGGATAGGTTCTTTTTGTTGTAGAAGTTCTTGAGGTCAAAATACAAGCTCTCCAATTTTGCGACTTTTCCCTTAAAGCTTTCTCGGTCCGATCCGTTATTGCAGATGACTTCTCCCAGGTATCTGAATTTCGGGGTCACCTTTATCTTTCCACATACGGTGTCGACCGCCTTTTTCTTGTATTTTGAATCTGTGGTCATTAGTACTGTCTTTTTAGAGGAGATTTGTAAGCCCGTTTTCATGGCTATCCTTGAGAGGGCATTTATCTGAGCGATCGCCTCTTCCTCCGTTTCCGCGAAGAGGGCGAGGTCGTCTGCATAGGCAAGACACTTTACTTTTACATGGTCCTTCTTCGTACCTAGGACCGCTCCGGAGTCGTTTTCTTTCCACAGTTCTCTCATTATCTTATCCAGTACTACATTGAATAATACTGGGGATAGCCCATCTCCCTGTCTGAGTCCCGTTTTGATCTGGAACGGTTTGCTGACGTGTCCTTGATACTTGACTTTTGACTCGGTCTCTGACAGGGTCAGTCCTATCAGCGTCCTGGTTTTCTGGTCGACCCCATATTCCTTGAGTACTTCAAGCAAGGTCTCCCTGTCTACCGAGTCGTACGCCTTCTTGAAGTCGACGAACGAGATGAAGAGGTTTTTTCTGCTCTGGGTTCTGTAATATCTAATCAGGAGCTTAAGGCTAAGGATCTGTTCCTGGCATGATCTGTTTTTTCTGAATCCCGCCTGATATTCCCCGATCCTCGGGTCCACTTGTGGGTACAACCTGTTCAGGAGTGCTTTGGAGAGAATTTTGTATGATACTGGCAGTAGGGATATCCCTCTGTAGTTGTTCACATCAGATTTATTCCCTTTCTTGTGAAGTGGGTGTATCAGGGCGGTTCTCCATTCCTTCAGAATTCTCTCTTCACTCCAGACATCCATCAACATTTCCGTGATTGTTTTCCGGAAATCTTCCCCTGTTAGTTTCCACATTTCCGCAAGAACCCCATCTTCACCCGCCGCTTTGTTATTTTTTAAAGACGCGATAATCTCGTCCAATTCCTCGTCGTCCGGAGGGTATGACTCCGCATGTAGAGGAGTGTTGTCGACTGCTGCCAGTTTCTCACTTGGTTTTTCACAGTTCAGCAGTTCTTCAAAATACTTCGCGAACTCGTCACAGATTTCTTCTTTGGTTTGTGCCGGAGGTTTTTCTTTCATCTTTAGTACCAGACCAGAGGGTGTGAACCCTTTGATTTTCTGCGGTTTCATAATTATTAATTAAATTTTAATCATTTTAATTGGATTTGTGCAATGATGAGCATGGTACATCAACTGAGTCTATTTATATATAGTTTGTATAGTGGAATGTTGTTCATTGTTCAGGTTTTGTCATGTTCAGTTATAGTTTTAAATTGTTATGATAGAATTTTAAGATTGTTAACGTTAATCTCATAAATTATTAATTTATTTTGACTGTATATATAAACATGTTGTGTGTGTGTGTGTGTGTATGTGTGTGTATATGGGTATATGTATATATATATATATATAGGGTGCGTGTATGTATGAATGTATGTATGTATATGTGTATATATATATTTTATTTATCCTTTTATCATACAATCTAACATAGTTGTATGGTTTCATGACAAATTGTAAGACGATTATTTGTAACTTGACAATATTTTGTACTTTTAGATCTAAGTTGTTCCACTGCACCTGAAGATGGCATTGTAGCCGAAACGTAGTGCGAATATTTTTTTTCAATAAAATAGTGGTGAAATAGACATCAGCCTCCAATTTTATTTATAAAAAATTTGACCTTCACCTAAAAGAATCTACACCTTAGGTAATATTTGTCCATAAACTGTGAGTAAAATCTGTTGTTTTTTTTGTTTTGTTTTTAACTTATCAAGCTTTTTAAAGATTTTTACAGAATCGATTTTCATTTCGTACTCTTAATAAACTTATTGAAGACTGTATATTTTAACAATAGTTCTTCTCATTCATTAATGTGTTTTTTTTAAATTCTCAAAATGAAAAAAACAAACAAGAAAATTGTTTTTATGAATAGATAATTTAAATTTAAAATTGTATTAAATAGGACAAAATTAGCTTTTTGGCCCAGGAAATATGAATAGTTTATTGATTATACATTTTTTATTACTTAATCTGGATAGGTAACTGGTGATATGTATTACGTTATTAAAAAAACAAACATGTAATTTTTTTTATCACATAATTAGATCGTGGAATAAGTTTTATATATATATATATATATATATACATATATATATATATATATATATATATATATATATATATATATATATATATATATATATATATATATATATTCTTGAGTTCTCTATTTAATGTATATATGATAGAGAACTCAAGAAAGGCAATGCAGCGAATGAATCGATCTAGAATTAAGTGGAATTGATAAAAATGTCCGATATTCCTGAGTTTACAACAAAAAGCTTAGAAAATAGACAGAGTCAGCAAAGTTATATTTCCAAAAGATTCAGGTGTGTAATCGGTTTAGGAAATCTAAAGTCAGTATCTCAGAATGTGTATGCAAGGAGGATGAGACCGGAAATGCTTTAAGTATGCATCAATCAATTAGTGCGTTTCAACATAACCATAAATGGAATAGTGTTTAGTGGGAATACACATGGGAGATCGTTGTAGCTATGTATACAGAAGAGATATTAACATTAGTCGTATGTTTTCTTCTATTCATTTTCTCAGAATAAGTTCTATAATATTTTAACCTTAAAAACTCATTAGGCATGTGTACAAGCTTTATAGAGAATATAAAATAGAAGTGACTAAGCTGAACTGATTTTTGACATCCTAAATATTAGTGTCTTTTATTTATTCTAATGAATTCTCAAGTTTTTTAAAAATGTGACATAGAATAACAATTAATTTCTAAAGGTACTTTTTATTGATTTAAGGTAATTAAATCGTACTAAAACATTTAATTTCATAACTTTAATGTGGTGTTATTAATATAGTAAAAAAAACAATCCTAGATTTTAATGAGAAAATTATCAAATTAGCTGGTTTAATAATATAGTAATAAGAGATTTTCGCGCTTCCTGTTCCTAGAGTATATTTAATACCTTTTGGAACTAAACTCTCAATTATGTTATAAATGTCTGTATATTCCAGCACTGATTAAAAAAAAAAAAAAATCAAAAAAATTAACCAAACTGGTCTAAATTTAATTTTGTTTATTGATTGAAGAGCTCGTAGAAAGGAGTGAGTAACGATGGTGGGAGATGCGATGATCATATATCAGCTGTAGTGGCTGTGCCCGGCGACACCTATTCTTCACCTCAAAGCCCACGTTTTTTAACGCTTTTTGTTTCGCAGCGGCTACACACTGGCCCCCAGCCAACTGGTCCCACAATTTAAATATCCTGCCAATGTCGAAAAAAAATGGGCAGCCCATGGCCGAAAGGGGTAGCGTAGGGAGAAGAAAATAGACGAGTCCGATTATGATTGGTAATTAATGGATCCAGCCCTAATTACATATTCATTTTCGGGCCGATTACACAAGAGCCCTAATCGCTTTGTTCCAGATTTGGCTACTGCTAAGTGATTGCTGGCTCATGTTGAGATAGCCTTTGATGAATCGTTGCCAACAGAACAGCCATCATTAATAAGCAATACAATAGAGGCAAGTTTATGAAAAGCAGTAAGTTTTATAAAATTATCCAGTCAATTATTTCACTGCAATAAGTAACAGATGTCATATAAAACAACTGAAATGTGCATTTAAAAAATATGTTTATATCTAAAAATTATTTTAATTTAATTATAAACTTAAGTTTTTTCGTATGACCATTCTATAAATAATCAGTTTCCTGATATCAAGATAAGAGGCTAACAGGAATAATTAAAAAAAAATTTGTAATTTATTTATTGATGTTTGCAAATGTATTAAAAAAACATCAAGCAAATTTGAGTATATGCTATGTATTGAGAATACTGCGGGGAGTAAGTTAATTATTAAATAATTGTAATATGAATCAAGTAAATGTTAATAAGCCTTTGCCGGCAAAAGTTTAAAAGGCGTGCACCTCCATAGGGCCTCCCAGCCATACCTCGGGAAACTTCCTAGCCCCCGGCAGGGGTACTTCCCATATCAGCCCTTTGTCCGATAACATTTCGGCAATTTCCAAAAAAGAGTATTTTTGGAAAGAAGAGGGGGTGAGGTGATGAAGGTGCGATTTTAGAACCAGAGAAGGTCAATCGAGTTCCAGCTAAAAGAGGAGTTTAAATCCAGCAAGAGAGCAGTCATGTTCCATCCCTAAGAGGAGAAGAATCAGAGAGAGAGATAAGTCCGCCGGGGGTCAGAGAGCTGCTGGAGGATGACAGTGTTTTTAAGGTATTTCTTTATTGTAATATTGTATGGCAAGGTTAACTGTAATGCTTCTCAGTATTCTCAGGCATAGTTTAAATTGATTGTATATGTGTCAGTTGATTATGAGTAATAGTGTCATTTACTGAAACTTGTTTACTTTAATATTTCCCTGCAACCACCTATTGGGATTGGTAAACACCTTTAGAAAAGAATTCCAATGGTTTCAATAATATTGGCCTATAAATACATTAAATATATCAATTAATCTAGTTTTTGAAGGTACCATTGCCTTAGAAAAGCAGCCGGTCAAAAGCATAACATATAATATTAAACAAAAGCGTGTTACTCATACAGAAAGTACCGATTTACAGCACTCCAAAAAGTGTTCTTGATCAGTATGATTCGGGTCATCTGCTTTTTAGACACATCGGTGGATAATGAGGAATTGAGGAGGAAGCAATGATTGGAGCTAGTGAGTTAGAGTAATGATGGAGTTAGGCATGAAACGTACAGTACCTGGTTCAGGCAAAAGTGAAATAGTTATAGAATAGTAACAAAAACCATAACAACTATTGTAAAAACAGCTACATAAATTTTTACTTTTACTTACCTATATATATATTTAGTAAAGGAAAGAATTACGATCGTGATGTTTTTCTATTTTTCAACGAAAATACAAGTTTTAAGGTCCCATGAGCCCATATAACCAAGATAGGCAAAAAGGTTTGAATGGTATGTGGTAAGCCCAGCACGAAAAAGAAAAAGTGTACGAACTTTAAATTTAATTTTCTCCGATCGTTCTCAGTACGTAGTAGCACAAGATCAACCCCCATCCTTAACCTTGCTCATTGCCTATGGTGTTCCTCAGGGATCGTCTCTGTTAGGAATTGCAATCCGGAAAACCGGATCCGGATCCAGCATCATCATACCGGATCTGTTAACCGGATCTGATTATAGCAATTTTTGGTCAAAAACAGTGCAGATAATAAAAAAAAAGTACTTTAAATGCCTTACATTTGGTGTACTTGTGTGATGGAGTCGTTCGACGCCGAATCAGTTCAGTATCATTCGTTCGCCTTTCGCAAGACCACACTGTGTTTATTGTTTTGTCGGTGCTTTACCTAAATTTAAGTAAACAGATATTATCTTGGATGTACGCGAGCTATAGCACCCTATAAGTTGGCTGTAGAGGAACTTCTGAAACAACTCTTAACATATTTTTTAGAGATATAGTTCACTCAAGTTTAAGCTACTGAATTATATGAAAAACTGCTTACAAATCAATTAAAATCTAGGAAGACTGAGCTACGTTACTGCTACTTACCATACTTCACTTTCTCAGATAGCTCAATTAATTTATTAAGTTACTTAATAAAATCTTATATTATTATCCTTGCGTGATTAACTCAGATTGGAATTGTGGTAACGATAATTTTAAATTATTTGAGAATGCTAACAATCACAAACAAGTCTTATATTTATGATAGAAAATATCATATTTTGATGAATATGTCAAATAAATGGTATAATTATTTCAATAATGAGTTTGTATTAGAAGTATAAATCTTTGAATTATTCTACTGACAATATTTTTTTTTCAAATAGTATGTAAGAACTAATAACTTTAGTATATATTATCAAAAATGAATTTTGATTTTGGAAAAAGTGTGGTAGAAAACGGTCTTTTCAGCTAATGGTAATCAATAGCCGACTGTTTTAGTAGCCATTAAAATTTTTTTTGTTACCTAAACTACTAAACTTTAATTTTTTGCTTCATATCTAATCCTAACATAACTTTTATTTTATAAACTTCCTATTATGACTACAATTATACTCGAATAACTCACTAAAAGTTCATCTTGGACCGAAAAGTGATAATCAACCGGATTTTGTCGGGCCATCCGGATCCGGCCAGATTGATGAAATTTGGGACCGGATCCGGCCGAATTGAAAATGACGCCGGATTGCAATTCCTAGTCTCTTTCCTCCACCCTATTCGCTATCTAAATAAATGACCTCGCTCTACTTATCCGTCACTGTAATACCACCTCCATGCGGACAATTTGGAAATATACCTTTCCTTCCGACCTATTTCCAAATACAAAAAAACTACAAGAGGACTTAAATTGAATAAGTCACTGGGCTGTTGTCAATAAAGTAAAACTAAATGCTAAAAAAAACAAAAGCAATTGTAATAGGATCCTATCAGCTCCTGAAAACTGTTCTACATATTCCGACCTCGTTCCTAAATAGTAATCCTATAAAGTTCCACCCGACCGTCAGGAATCGGAGTAGAACCTTCGATCAAACATTATCCTTCGAAAATCATATTTCCGAAATCTCGCGTCGTACCGTTTCGACCTTAAAGTGACTGAATTCCCTTCGTCACTTACTCCCCTAAACTCCTCATTACCTGTCTAATATTTCCTCACTTCGACTGCTGTTGTACGGTGAAGTATCTGGGGATCTAGGGGTTAAAATAAAACACTTAGTCAATGGCATTGTTCGATTCATATTTGGGGTGCCTAGGTGCATCTCCGTTTCCTAATTTTATGGTGCGTTGAAGAGGCTTTATCCTTCATATCACCGCAAGTATTTCTTTGCACCATTCCTTTAATAATGTATCCAATCCCGCCGTCCATCATACATTTTTGACCTTCTACAACTCAGATCCTCGTTCCATCCCCGTTACACACGCTCCAGGCCTTCAGAGTTATAGAGTACGGCCCACCGAATCTCCTTCGATCCTGAATCCTATAGAATTCTATTCCTCTTCCATCCGTCACTCCAACTCTATTTGTTTCTTCAAATCCCGCATATTTAATCATTTAATGATTATCCAGTCACAATAGAATTGTAAATAAGCTTTATTTATTTATTTTTTTTTCTCATTTACATATGTATATTTTATATCAGTAATTATAAATTTGTTTATATGTATTTAATTTAACTCTATGGCTGTAAAGCTCATTTTCTCCATTAATATATATATTTATTTTTAAGTTGCAAATGATAATGAAGAGTAACGAATAGGATAAAAGCTTATTACTGATTATCATACTTAACAATTTAATATTATTATATTATTTAATGTAAATTATATGGATCCACAAAATTGAATCTACTTTTTATTTAAATAACCTTTATACTTATTTTAATTTTAAGTCTATTTAATAGTTGTTAAAGGGATATTAACAGCCAAGGTAAGTGAAAATTCAACACACAATTTTGCACACTGCACCTGATTATTAGTTTAAGATTGAATTAAATTGTGTTTAATAAAAAAAAAAAAAAAAAAAAAATACCTTTACTGTTTTTATTACAGCGGTCGGATAAGGAGGTGATAAGGCCGAGATTGTGCTCAGCTACCTAACCATCCCTAATATAAGTAACCAGTTTATAAAGAACGAGTGCGCCCCAAGAGGATCTCCCTGTCCAAGGGTCTCCCTGGGGCTGAAATAACAATATATATATATATATATATATATATAAATATATGTATATATATCTTGTCACAGCTGGATCCAAATCATAGGATTTTACAATGTAATGGATAAGATAATAATGTTAAGATAATAATAATAAGATAGTAATGGATAAGATCCGAAGCATAGTAGCAAGAGGGCTAATAATTATGATACAGTTACTCATAAGTAACTGTATCATAATAAGATCATAAGTAAGATCAAAATATATAACTGCAACTTAATACATTTTATATTGAGCTGTTATACCTGTTATACACGTGTATACCTGGTTGGATAGCTTTAGATGAACTGAGAGTGGAGACGCCCTAATTGCTGACTGGAGATCAGTGAAGAGCCCTTGCAAGGCCGTAGTCCCCACATCAAGGACAAGTTAATTACCTTCCGCACACCCTTGGCAACCGATGCCCAATAACCATACAATGGTGGCTTGGACATGGTTTTACAATAAGCAAACTGTTTTAACACACTAATAAAACAAACCTACATTGGACTCTCTAACGTCTTTGATTTGTGACCTATGTTCCAAACACGTGGATAGAGTCAGGCTTTTTTTTAAGGGTGAAGGATTTTTATATATTAGTATTTATTCATTTAAGAAAAGCTCTTTGAACTTTAGCGCGGTGGTGCAGGTTTTCCTAAGCTATAGGTAACTATTTTTATTCTTCCTACTTGGATGCTTGAGAACCACAATCTCACAAAGTAAGGTCATACCTATACTACAAATACTCATTGAAAGGTGCCTATGAGGTGTGAATTGGCATGAAATAATTACTAATATAATTAAATGAAGCAGTTGATTTAGTCACCTCTTAATTTTATGTATTATGTTGCTTTGTGGCCAATCTGGTATTTTTGTTCCATTAAGTGGACTATAAAACTAATTGTTCTAATTAAACAAAAAAATGTATGAAAAAAAACTTGTTGTTGAAAAATTTGTTGTTGAATATTCGAATGTTGAATCAAAACTGATCTTAGCTCTAAAAAATCTATGAATGAATCTGTTGAGTAGCATTTTATTAGCCATGGTCTTTAGACATTTGAAGCCATAAGTTGAAAAACCTTTAAGGTAGGGTTGAACTTTATCAATTCAAGAAATAGTATTCCTGATTGAATAGGATTAAATTACTAAAGTAAAATAATTAATGATCATTCATAACAGCATTATCAGACCATCAAAGTTATTATTATTTTATTTTATTTGAAATGAAATGAATAAATTTTGTTAAGTACTTTGTCACAAATAAACTCATCTATTATGACCTCAATGTGCCACATGTTACCGATTCGTCCAGAAACAAACACCATTCCTTTCATAAAAAACTCCATTCCCATACTAACCCACTAGTTTCTAGCTATTTTGTTCGATTCCTGATAATCCTCCTAGGCGTATAAAAGAAAGATGGCTTCTAGGCCTTCCCGTTTAGTAAATTTTGTTTCCAGGTTTTTCAATGGGTAGTTTCTTTAGAAGTGCATCTTGTCATTATTTAATGATCTTCTCAAGTGTAATAGATGTATTCAATGATCCAGCTGTTTTAAATAAATATAATATTTATAGAATACTGAAACTCTTTAACTCAGCATCTGTCTAATATAGACACACACACACACACAAATATATATATATATATATATATATAAAATTATAAAACACGAAACGTATAATGAGATAGCCAAGATTAACGATCTGAGGCGAATTCAAAATCGGTACAGCTAACGTTTAATATTACATCAAGATGATGGAGATGGAATCATCAATTAGGGGCGAGGAAAATTTTTTTCATTCCTTCTAAATTCTAACCATGACAAATTCTTAACCAGAGACATAAACTTTTTGATTTATGCATTCCAATTATGTTGGAAATAAAAATAAACAGTAAATACACAATTATATAGTGGGTACAATTTTTTTTTTTTAAATTACAATTACAATAAAAGTTTCAGGTATAAACCGAGTAGTTTGAAGAACATCTTATGCTTGGACGTATGGTAATGTGACAAAACAAAGAACTGTCAATTTAGAATTTGCTATTTTCTTCGTCAATTGATAGATATATGCAAATACAGAAGCAATAATATTTACAAAACGCAAACCCAATCTCTACAAAACTCAACTATACAACTTAATGACGTAATAAATTCTTATATAAAATGTATCCCTACTTTAATAAAAATTTAAATTTATCACAGGAAAACAAGCTGATATTTTACAAAACTGTTACCAGACCTATGATTACATATGCATGCAAAGCCTGGAGTCTTGCAAGCAAAACACATATTAAAAAATTGTATTACATAATAGATGTCTACGAATGGATTATTAGCTACTAAATATAGACATAAGAGAACTAAAGATATATTGTTAGAAAATTTTGAAATTACAAAACCTTATCTTATGATTTCGGTATCTGTAATTTTGGTCATTTATTTTCTTTTATTTCTATTTCTTTATTTCATTTTATTTTTTATTTGAATTCTCTTGTTGTTTTTTTCTTTCCTTTCTTAGATGGTTTTTCTAAATGTGTACCAACAATAAGAAAAATTTATGTACAAAATACATTTTAGTAAATAAGTAGCCTATTGTAATGGAGTTCCAACCAATGTTGAATAACTGTGCAGATGTATTCTATGCAAATAAAGATATGTGTTGTATGTATAAAAAAAAACAAACGAATGTAAAACTAGTTCATATTTATTAATTAGGCTCATTAAATATTTTTAAGCGGTATATCTGTTGCTGTAATCAAAATGTCGATCCCGAAGATGGAGCTATAATATTGCGTGCTATCCAATACTACGGTGAAGTGACTAATGTTCACATTTTTTACAAAAGAAATTGTCTTAAGCGATCATTTGTTATGCGACACCATGAAACACGCAACGGGGATCAATGGGATTAGAATCTGGTGATAATTTATTATAGAGTCAACAGACAGAAATATATTACTAGGTTCGTGTTTTTTTTTCAAAACAAACCGGAAATTATTTTAATAATTATAGTTTTTTTTTTATTATCGACTTGGAATATGATTCGCAGTTCATCTGGAATATGATTGTAGTAATAGATCATTTAGTTGAATACTGAAGCTTTAATATTTTAATATGATAGTTCATATTTCTTTTTACAATACATAAAATTAAAGTGTAAAATCCACAATATTCTATCCCTTCTTAAAGATTCGTTATTCTCTCTCATGAAAATTAATAAAACATATAGGATTTTTACATTCTTATTCCTTCAACTTCTGGTGTGCTATGATAAAATGGGCTCAAAATATGTGTAGGAACATCGTATTAATATAGTTTATTTTACAGTATGTTTATTTAAATTATAAATCATATTGTGCAAATGTCATAGTACTATTACTTTATTGATAAATTAAAATTTTAATGAATACAAATTGTTTGTAAAAAAAAAAAATAATACGTACCTACACATATTTTGAGCCCATTTTATCATAGCATACCAGAAGGTGAAGGAATAAGAATATACAAGTCCTATATGTTTTTTATTCTTTTTCATGACAGCTAATATAGAATCTTTAAGCAGGAATAAAAAAGTCTCGATTTTACACTTCAATTTTATTTATATATAAAAAAAAGAATATGGAATGTCACATTAAAATGTGAAATATTCAGCATTCAACTATATACAAAGAAAAAAAATGGAGACCCTTATGGGGTAGACCCAGCTTCTATAAATTGGGAACCCAAAAATTGGGATAAAACCTCGCGGCTGAGCGTGATCAAGGCCCAATCACCTCATTGAACGGTCTTTGGCCTAGAAACAGTACGGAATTCTATTTGCACTAAGCCCAAGACCCTCCACAGGTTGTAGCGGCACAGGTTTTTAAAAAAAATATATATATATATATATAGGTTTTAAAAACAATAATAATGCTTGTTCAATTAAATGATCTGTATTAAAAATATTTTAGATGGAAACCATCGTCTTGCCCGGATGACATATGTGGCTAAAGAGATGGACGAAGACATAGAGGAAGAACCAGACACACTTGGGAGGCTGGATTAAGGCAAGCCTTCGCGAAGATAGGACTGGAATAGGCACAACAAAAATAATTGGATAAGGATTGAAGAATATGGTCCGGTATCTATAGAAAGGTACCCCACACTGCATAATATAGGGTGGTAGACGAGAATGGATTATGATACAAATATTTTATAATTAACAATAAAAATATTTGTTTTAATCGTTTTGATTATTTCTAATTACAAGAGTATTGAAGGTTGATAGCCAAATAGATAAATTGTGGTTGCGAGGAACATCTGGTAGCGATAGGAGTTGTCGGGGTAGCCGCACAGCTGGGGTTACTGTTTTGCATTTAAATTTAGAGCCACAACTAATTCGAGTTATCCAACTTTATCTGTGTCCAAACAAGCTCTGGTTATCCTATCATTCTTGAGGGGCGATTAAGGTTAAATTTAATGTAGCACAAGAAATTCTGTCATGTTTAAGTCAGCTTATAACTAATAAGCGCTTCGATATACCAAAATACAAATTGCATCCACGTTAGTGTAGTCACTATCTCAAAAAAAAAGAAAAAAAGTGTTAAAAGTATGTATATTTACCTCATCATTTGATTTTATCTATTATTTTTTACGTGTATATATAACATTTTTAATTAAAAAATCTGGTGGGTGCAACACAAGGCTTTCACTTACCTCCGTTGTTAAAATCAATTTGACTGTATCCCTTTGTATACCTGTAAAATTCGGGCGTATACCTGTCCACATCTGTGATTATATTCGTATTTTTTTTTTTTTTTAATACGAATGCGTTCGTATTCGTACTTACAAAACTCGATATTCCCGAATGCATTCTTATTCGTATTTACAAAACTCGATATTCCCGAATGCATTCGTATTCGTATTTCCGAATGTGATTTTGCCCATCTCTAGCATACAGTTCCTTTATGAAATACTGAATATTGATTCATACGAAATTTCCTATTTTGAATCTCTGTTATAAATCAATTTAAGTCAGGAGTATTTAATTTTGTTTGGTTGGAAGGTAATAAAATGTTATAACAACTAACAGAATAAATTCAAGTCTGATCTCATCATTTAACAGTTTTTACATAGTGTTTGTTCCGTTATTTTGATTCAATTGTCATTTAAAATCACAACATTCTATTTTTAATCGGGGGCTTTCTATTTATACATATATAAAAAAAATCTATGATATAAAAGAAATAAATATATAGTATGTACATATATATAATATTTTCTATCTATCTGAAATATAAGTACTAACATAGGGGTATAATAAATCGTTAGAAACCGCAAGAATATAGAAGAGTTTATAGACAGTGAAATAAATCTTAAAGGTAAAATAAAGTTCATTGGAAGTATTAAATAGTTATAAACTTCATAGGATAGGAATCTATATTATTTTTACAGTTTTTGAATACATACATTCCAATAAAAGTTTCATTATATTGGGAAAATTTAATTTCCCATTATCTGTGCTTTTACTTTTAAATAACACACAAATAAACTTAACCAATTTTTATTTATGTATTTAATTTATGCCGATGATGAAATATAACAATGAATAGGCATATTAATATAAACATATTTTCTTTCTAATTGCACTTTTCGTTACAATAAACTAAAATTCCCTAAACGATAAACTCTAAATCGGTAAGATAGAAATTTTTTAAACATAAATGACTTATGCAATGATTTAAATTGCACCCTTCCGATGCAGGGTCGGGTCCACTAGTATAGTTATAAATGCAATGGAAAGATTAATAGATTTTTTTTCCAAATGGCAACATTGTAAAATGATTAGTATTAGAATATCAGGATCTGAAGAATATTTCAAGCATTGTTTACGACACAGATTCGGACCTGCATGACGATGGCTCTCTAATCCTTATTACAGTTCTGCTAAGATAAGAATATGTTGAATCATTGTAAAATAATATATTATAGAATTGTTACCAAAATAGTATGTTATGGGAAACCCGCTAAAGCCAGATAAAGTGAAGGCTTAACTGAGGAGACTGGCCAGTTTGTAACAAGAGATTACTTCGTACTACATCCCCTAACTCGCTAGGAAGGAGTTATTCAAATAATAGTAAAAAAATACGGTAATACGCTACAAAATGATGTTAATTGTTGTTGAAGGGGGGGGGGGGGGAGGGAAGGTACGTAATTAAAAAACAAATCTCCAATCCTGTATTGAGGTCGTTTATTTCAAGTTACCGTTCTCAATTGAAAACAATACGTTCGCAATCATCTTGTATGAAAAAAATAAATAAAACTAGAAATGAGCTACAGAACAAATACAAATGTAAATTAAAATAAAAGACATTAACTGTAAACAAAATCGAATTATTTGTATGGAGAAAAAAAAAAAGAAAAGAAAAAAATGATGGATCACTGAAAGAATTTAAAAACTTGGTTCGGTTCACCAGACAGAAAATTAAAATCAAAAATTAATTTCATTGAATTTAATACAAAAATTCTATTTAAAAAACGTAGTACATAGATTAACAAAAAATAATTATAATTATATTGAATTATAATTACAATTATAATTCCACCCAAAAAAATGGAAATAATCCTTAAATTGTTGTTCAGTCCAGAAAAAAATAAAATAAAAATAGCATCTGGTGGGCGCAACACACGACTTTCACTTACCTCCTTTATTTGTGCCAAATTATGAATTTTTAAACAAATTTAGAAACGAAACGAATAGTTAAAGGATTATTTACATCGGATTTTAATTGAAGCATGTGTTTTATTAAATAATCTATTATATTATTATCTACGAAAATCAGTTTGTTTTATCGGCTTTTCATAAGTTAACTTCTACAATAGTATGTATAAGATTTTAGAGGAGTGAGGGTGGGTGAAATGAATAATAGCCGGGAACTGCACAATGGTATCAAAAATATTCTTTTATTGTCCGGTAGGTCCAATTGATAAAAAATGAAGAAGAATAAATTAACCCTGAAGAGACACAAAATATATAATGCCGCTCTCAGTTCTCCCTATTTTCCAGACCACTGGAAACTGTCCATTATCAAAATTATACCTAAACCAAAAAAGCCTCTTGAATATCCATCCTCTTACCGTCCTATATCCCTCTTGTCCATTCTGGGCAAAATTCTCGAAAAACATCTCCTCAAACGTTTATACCCAGTCCTCGAATCCAACCACGTGATTCCTGACCAACAGTTTGGATTTCGGACATCCCATTCCACTATCCAGCAGTGCCACCATTTGGTGGATGTCATATCTTTCACATTGGAGCGCGGAATGTATTTCGCTGGAGCCTTTCTCGACGTTGAACAGGCTTTTGATCGAGTTTGGCATCCAGGACTGCTATACAAACTCCGCCGATTCCTCTCTCCAGCGTATTACCTATTAATTCGTTCCTATCTCTCTCATAGAACCTTCAAAGTTAACCATAACCTTTCTTACTCATCCGTATTCACTCAGTCAGCCGGTAGTTTCCTGGGTCCGATCCTTTACGCGGTGTATACAGCTGATATTCCAAGCACTATCCTTACTTCTTACGCCGATGACACATGTGTGTTATCTGTGAGTAATGATCCTGTTACTGCATCACAAATCCTACAGAACCATCTATCAGCCATTAAAGAAAAGTGTCAAAACTGGAGAATTAAAATAAATCCTAACAAATCCTATTAAATTACCTTCACTCTACTTCGCAAACCTATGACTTTCCCCCCACCGTATCCTTTAACAATATCCTACTTAACCCTGTTAAAATGTTGGTTTCTGAAATTTTTTAAACTAAATTTATGTTGCTGCAAGAAGAAATACTTTAAAAAAAAACTTAATTTAATTGACAACCTACAAGAACCAAAGTTGTTAAAACAGTATAAAAATTGTCAGTTTCTTTTTCTTCAGTATGGTTATTACTTCATGGTTTAAAGCTGATAAAGGTTATCGTTTTACTAGACCGGTTTAACAGTAAACAAATAGCACTTTGGAAATAAATTATAGCTAGATTTTAATATAAAGGACCTGAGTGATGAATATGGTGGCCACGGTAGAGGCCCGATTAAGGTGGGAATTTAATAGCTCCGTCGGCGGCAAATTGAGTTAAGTCTTACAAAGTCCTGGATCAAGTGTTTTCAAGGTTACCTTCAGCCAGATTAAATAAAGCCCCCTCTATCCGATAAGAGCAATTACTAACTTAGCGATATCATCTCGTGATTTCATTTTGATGCTTAACACTTAACGGGCTAATAGGAATACAATATTCGGAGGCGTAATTAAGCTATCTGCGACAAAATCTTGTAGGGCTTCTGGAAAAATATGCTACTTCTTTTCAGCAATATCCAGAAAAAAAACTTTATCTTATTTCTTCACTTTCTCTAAAGGAAATGAAAAGAAATAATTTCCTTAAGATTCCTTTTTTTTTTTTTGTTTTTTATATGAGTTATAAACGAACAGCTTGAAATTTTTTTTCATGCAGTAAGCTTAAAATTTCATTCAACACACAACTTTCTCTCTTTCCTCGGCTGTTTAAATATATTTAAGAACTATTAAGTAGGTATGTAAAGCAGAAGTAATCTTAAATTTGAAAACAAGTTTAAAGTTAATTTAAATAAATAATTTATTTTGTTTCGTTGGAAGCCTATGATTTACATTATACAATAAAATAACTACATTAAATTCTTACGTATAATAAGTAATAAGTTTATGCTTCATAATTTTATTTTTTTAATAATAAAAATATTTAAAAAATAAAAGAATGAAAGAAAAAAAGTACAGGCAATGAACAGATTGATTGACGCTTATAGGAGAAATAATTATTTATTTATATTATTAGATATTAATAGAAATTGTTTAGCTCTAAGTATTTATTGTATACTATTGTAGCTGACCCGACAGACGACAACCCGTCTTTCAATCACCAAGTGAAAAGAGGTTTCATTTATATATATCTAGGCGTGTGTGTGAGTATGAGATTAAGCAATTTATTTGGGTTTTATAATACTGCTGCTATTAAAAAATATAGAGGGGGGATAGAGCATCTCAGAGGGAGGGCACTAGGCTACTAATCACCGGGTTCGTTTACGGCTGTGACAGGATAATTATTTATTTTGTGGACCAACGCTGGAGTTGAGGCCCAGCTTTAGAATGCTAAAATATAATTTTTACGGTCGGGAGTTATTGCTAAAAAATCTCCCCCAACTGGCCTATTAGCAGTACAGGATATTTTATGTGCTTAACCCGAAATCTATAGTGTTGGTTTATTTTATTTTTATTTATTTAAGATTAACGGAATTATTAAATTTATGATCCATTGAACTAACTCCCATGTTTATTTAATGGAAGAATCATGAATGACAAAAAAGCTATTTAATATTTTAAGTAACAGTAAATAAAGTTAAAAGAAAAGAAACAATCTTTATACTGGGACCAAGTCCACTTAAAAACCAAAACAAAGAATTTCCCCTGATTTAGTTAAATTTTTTACTTTCAGTTACCAACATTGTAAGAGAAAGTATTATGATCATGATGATAATCTTCGATATCCAGTTTTCAACGAAAATACACATTTTAGGGCCCCCGCGTCGAAATTACCAAGTCACTCAGAAAAGTCCGTGTGTGCTTTCACGTGTGTGTGTGTGTGTGTGGTAAGTCTAGTAAAAAAAATGCAATGTCGTACGAAACTGAAATTTCGTATTTGAGACGCATGAGATGCAACTCCAACCTTTTTACTATATTCGAATTAAATGAAATGCTATTTTATACTATGAATTTTACACCGTTGCTTTTTCTAGAAAATAGGTATGACGATTTTTGTGTAAATTCGCTATATGGATGTAAAATGTAATATCGTGTGGGTTTTATTCTAATTGAAATACTCTGACAGGATTTAAATGCCGATTTTTTAAATTTAGTTTCTTAACCTAATTAAAGTACCTTAAATTTTGTTTCTTCAAAATATTTTACAATATCATCTTTTTAGGATTATTGAAAAGCGGCCTATTGTAAAATTTGAATTCTTACAAATGGATAGAAGAGCAAAAGTATTTTTTAAATATAATTTTAATTTTTTTGAACATAAGAACAGTAATATTGATGAATAATATACCGCTAGGAAGCTACAGAATTAAGAAAAAATATTTTCTTATACAAAAAAATTGTAGTGAAGTGAAAGTCGTGTGTTGCGTTTGCCAGATTTGTATATGACTAATGAAGCATTTTACGTACACCTTTATACACACATATAATAGGTAAATGCATTCATAAAATGCAGAAATACGTCGGTAAAAAAGGTCTAGAGAGACTTAAAACCTCTGAAGACTCCATTGCAAGCCGAAAAAAAATTAATAATATCAAATTTAAACAATGATTGTTGTGGCTGCCTGGCTAAGGAAAACAAAGACAGATGGAACGGAAAAGGTATTCTGAGAAGATGATGAGGTGTTGAAAGGCAAGATAAATAAAACCAAATCATGAATTCAGGTTTAGTCGATCTCCTCAGTCGGAATAATCGCTATGATAATTAACGAATTTATTAAAAGTTATAATGACAAAGCAGTATTATTATAAAGCATTTCTTGTTTAATTTTTATCTTGATACTAAACAAAAAAATAAGTTTTATTATATTCTCTTGAGCGGTTTTCGCTACACTTGACAGCAACCAGATTTTATTTTTTTTTTTCAAAATGGTTATGTATTCGATTGATAACCTAAATCTGTCTTTGGATCGAAACAGATTCGACCTTATTTAATATTTCACAACCAAATCTTATGAGAGGGAGGTTAATGAAAGAATTCAATATGCAGGTGACATGAATCGGGAATTTCATACAGCAAAGACAGATTGTGATGAGTTTCGTTCACTTTCATTTCGGTCGCCATTGACCGGGGAAGCTATTGTCACGCCGGCGGAAGATTTATTAGTGAGGGAGGGCGCCAAAAATTCTTCTGCTGGCCTTCCGATATGAAATATCTCTACATATACCTATATATTTCTATCACTCCACTCATTTGGAATCATAGGCATCATCTTATATCCCACATCTTTCTGGAACTAGAAAATGTCTTAATGATAGATCTTCACACTAAAAGGATCTTTATCGTTCATAGAAAGCTTAAATTAAATATCCACGATTAGATAACCAAACCAAAAAGTTTATAAGACTAATATATAGTCTTATGAACTAGTTTCCCTACAACCCACGAAGAGTTTCTCGAACAGTACATCCAGGTATAGAGATGCGTAATTGTCATAACCTATAGATGAAATATAGGTCCGTAATATGAGACATTCACTTCAAATTATTCTGATGAACTGATTAAAAAATATGTTTGTGTGGATATTCTACTAATAATATTTATGTAGTATTGATAGGAATGAAAAATGGTCACAGGGATCCAGAGACATTTTAACTTTTTACTTTCACTTACCCTATATGAAATATACAGTAGAGGAAAGTTCCGATCGTAAAAATTTTCGAATTCCAGATTTCAACGGAAATACACGTTTTCCCTAAAACCCTCTCCTTGAGTCGAAATAACCAAGTCCCGCAAAAAGGTCTCTGTGTGTCCGTGTGTTTGTGGTAAGTCCAGCAAGAAAACGAAAAGGTGTACAAAAATGAAATTTGAGACAACTATACTCCTGAGATGTTACAGCAGCTTTTTCACTGAAGTTAGCTGACCCGAACTGGTACTTTATACCATGCATTTTGCCACCTTTTTGCTATTTACTTAGAAACAGCTATAACAGTTTTGATTGAACTCACTATATTGATGTAAAATTTGATGGGCTTTAATAATAAATAATTTTCATTCTGATTGAAGTAGTCTGACAGGCCTTGAATGGCGTATTTTTCCTCTAAAGTACCTTTAATTTTGTACATCCTAAAAATTTAACCATATCATCTTATCAGCATTGAAAAATAACGCCTTAATTAAACAAGTTGAACGAATTTGATGACTAACTAAAGGGTCAAAGAAGAGAATATTTTTTAAATATATTTTTTGTTTTTGATATATTAAAAACTGTAACATAAACGTAAAATATACCGTTGGAAAAAGATAGATTTTGGAACAAAGTTGTAAAAGGTAATGTTAAGTGAAGAATAGAGCATACAATTATTACTGATTATTATACGTATGAATTCAATATAGGTATATTATTTAATCTAAATCATGTGTTTCCAACAAAACTGATTACAACTTTTATTTTAATCAACTTAAAATTGTTTTATTTTATTTATTTAATAGTTGCAGATAATTATGTAAAAACAACTCACTTAATCTGTCTACCTGATGTACATATCATATCAAGTAATGAGGTATGGACGTAAGGTCACTTTTACAGGAGTATTTCATTTGTGGCAGTAATAATAGCTTAGCGTCAACCTTTTAAAGTTGGATGTGGTTTTCGCATAATTGAGCTTTATGATTACCTTTCATTTTCTATATTTTTAATGTTTAATGATTTTATGTTATATTTCTTAATTTAATGATTTAACTAATTTTAGTTTTGTATGCTCCTACTCCTTTGATATCATACAACATGGTTTGTTATAAAAAAATTAATTGTAACTTAAAGTACCTGTTTTCCATCTTTTAATAACATGGGCAAATTATTTATCTAAAATAGATAAATCCTTAAGCTATTCGTTGAATAAAATAAAGGAACAAAAAGAACTATAAACATAACAATTTATAATATAACACAATTATTAAATTCTAACTTACTACTGCATAGCATAATATTAAGAGTTTTTATATACTAGGGGTACTCACTACGTTTGCTATAGAATGCTATTTGTACTATTGTGCTAAACCCGTCGATTTTCTACAGTTACTTCCTGTATGAAATTGATGGGTTTAGCACAATAGCACAAATAGCATGTTATAGCAAACATAGTGAGTACCCCTATTATTATTCGTCAAATTATAGCATAAAATGAAAGTTAACAATTTAAGCTCTACAGCATAGTTGTAGGTATTGTTTAAACGGACCAAATATGTGCATTACGAAAGTGTATGTAATAAATTTTAAATACAAACTTAAAGCAAGGAGCGATGAGTAATTAATTACACCATAGCTGTTTAGCGAGAAATTTAATAACTTCATCATTGCATTCCATTTAATGAAAAGGTTTTATATATTAAACTGTTTAAGGAATTTTAGGAAGAGTCAATAAACATTGCTATCTCACCCTGAATATAAATTACATTGGCGCATGTATCGATAATAATTATACAGTTTGATGAAATTCCAGTATTTTTCCAGTACTGATCCCCATCGGCGTATTTCTTTTTTTTTTTTCTTCCAATCATTGTCCTCTATCCTTATTCTGTATCCTGGATACATTTAAAAGGATTATTGTATAATGTTGTGAGAATTGAGATTATTCTGATGAAACTCGCCTTTTTCAAATTTTCTTGTTTAATTTTTACTTGTTTTTTTTTTTCCTTTATTACCTCGTACAAGTGGTTAACAACGTAGACGTTGATTTGAAACATTTTTGGAAACACCATCAGTATAAATTTTTAATTTAATTACAATATTTTTTATTATTAAAAACCTAAAAATATACAGAGATAATGATTCCCTTTAAAAAAAATAGACTATCCTATCGGTCCCATGTACACTTCCTCATTTTAAATGATTGTTCCTAAGATTCACATCTTAGATCTTGCTTAATTAACCAAGGAATAGAGAAGATTTAAAGCTTTTAAAACGGTGATTATTTTAATTAACGAACTTAATTATATCCTAATGAAGTTTATTAATTACTAAATTAAATTGACTGATCGTCTGAATCAAATATGATTGTTAGGCTTTAAAATAGCAATTTAATAATCTATTAAATATCTTCCTAAGGGATCGTATAAAAAAAATAAAATGTCTCATAACTTAATATTAGATAATGATTAGCTGCTCAATGATATTTTAAAAATTAAAAATGAATGAATTACCCACTAAAATTTCTAAAATAAAATAAATGATTTCGCTGATAAAATTTTGGTGTTAGCTGGAGGAATGCTTAGGGTATAATGATGAACTGCCAGCCAGATACGTTGGGGCTGATTTGCTCCATACATCAATCCATTATCTCATCAGTAGAGTTAAATCGAATAAAGTTTAATCGAAAATCTGTGCTTCTATGGGGTCCTGTTACCTTCCTGTATAGCCTTTTAAAGTAATATTTTGACTGCCAGCCCGGAAATATTATGTTACTATTAATATTTATAATTATTTAAAATAATCCTTAAATATCAAATTATATTATTTATTGATAAAAAATCATTCTTCAGCGGTATATATTAAAGATTTGCCTCTAAAACTAATCTTTTAAGCACTTTTACTTGTTGTCTATATTGTATATACAGTTGTAAAAATTAATAAAATATATTTTTTCTAAATGAACTAAAATAATCTATGTAGAACTTTACTACGTCCGAGTTTATAGGTAAAATACTTATATATTTTCACAAGAAATCTAAATAGCCTATTGAGGCTGCTTACCCAACAAATACATATACTTTCCTTTGATATGTATTATATTGTATATTGAGAAATAAAACTATACTATATACTAGACTTTTTGCTCAATACGGCATTTCGGATATGCACAGGAGCTTTCTGAGCTTCGCTAGTCGAAAGCATATGAGTCCGGAAAACCCTCCTTACAAATACCGGAATACTTAACTTTAAAGTATGTCAAAAAATTGAAATCACCCACTGAATCCACAATTATTTTGAGGAATATCCTGAAAATGGTTGTCTAAAAACTACAGATAACAGTGCATTCATAGAAATAGTCCACGTATAATTAACTAATGGCAGTGTTAATAAACCCAATTTTGAAGGCATTGTTCCTTGAAAATGGAAGGCATGCAGACCATTCCTGGATGGAACAATGTCTAGATATTCTTAGCATTGTCCATTGGAAGTACAACATTATTTCTTTAAACTGATGAACGATATAATAGTTTTAGTTTAATATAAACCAAAGGCTCCAAAATGAAAACTAGAGTAGGACGGGCTTAGAAAATTAACCAACTCCAGCTTTTGTTCTGCTTACCTAGAAATGCTCCGTCTTCTATGTCGAAGTAACTACCACCTTCAAGGCTTTGTATGGATTGCTAATTCCAATACGGTAGATTGGACCATTGCATTACATTTGAAGAGCGGCCTGGAAGCTATGGAACACACATGGCCCACTAATTCTATTACAAGGGAAGTGCTCAACGCATGTGATCTTCATCAGGGTTCCAGAGTCACCAACTTAGCTAAAAAGGCTAAAGCACCACAAATAACAACTCTAAGTAAAGTCACACTGGAACATTGGATAAGTCGATCATGGAAAACTCTCTTAGAGTATTATGGTACACAGTAAAGAAAAAGTCAATCCAAGCTAACATAGACATAAAACGAGGTTGTAGAAAGTGGACAAACAACAAGAGGATTTCAAGAAAATAAAGAAATTATATTAATGCTTTCGTATGTAGAGTTCGAATAGGACACTGAGTTTTCAGACATGAATATTTACTCTGAGATCTAGAAGCACTAAGGTGTAAACATTGGGACAATGTTTTCCAAACCGCTAAAGATGACATTTTAGAATGCCCACCCACTGTTCGCACCAACTAGGCGAAAATCGCAATTATTGGAAACCATAGCAGACATTCTTGAAGATATCCAAATCAGTGTATTGAATTTATTCTGTATTCTAAAAAAACAAACAATGATAATAAATATATTTCAATAAAATAAAAAAAGGGGGAGAAAAATAAAAATAAACTACAACAGAGTATAATCATCTCATAAAAAGTCATGAAATAAAGATTGAATCGCAATGCGATATAGTTTACATATACAACTCTATCAAATGAACACCTTTTTTCTATAAACAGTTTTCAATGCGTAGAACTGAATTTTAGGTACCTCGGACACACTTCTAATTCATGCGGATAGTCACTTACAGATATAAATATGTACTACAATGAAGTATGTTCACCATACAAAGTTATTTAATTTTATAAATAAGTAAAAACTCTTTTATTAACTAAAACTTAGGCCACAGATTGATTATTATATCAAGGCAATTTTTATTTGTTAAATTGTGTATTTGTTAGTCACAAAGGGATTTTGTTAAATCATTCGGAAAATAGAAACTATTCGGAAATGATGTATGAATGGCTTACTTCGTGTTTATTTTTTCGTTCCTCTTCTCTCAGCGGTTTTTACAGTCGGGTTTGTTACAATAACAAAGCTATAACTTCAGAATGCATCGCATAAATTTGTTTTAAGTGTAAAAATAAAGTCACTAGGTAGGACAAGAAAGATATTAAATACCACTTTTAAAAAATCAATTCGTAGCTTATACTTTTTTTTTTTTTATTCATACATACATATTGATTAAAACGATCTTATTGATGATGTGAATAAACTTCATTAATTTTTAAAATATTATAACCAATCTGTCATAAAATCATGGATGTATCAATGTTTTCCTGAACGCTTGTTTGTCCTTTTTTAGCGCTACGGTACATGATACAATTGCAATTAGATACTCGCGTAATTAATTACTGCCCAATTTTCGTGTAGGTGTCTTGGTATGTTCAATCGATATCTGTCTAATGAGCGGACTGATTGGCCGATATTTATGACGAAGACATTATATCAGAACATTATTTATCGTATTCATTAACTTATTAATATTTTCAATTGAATTAGAAATCGCACAACAATAGATTTATGCTCGAGCCTTCAAGGTAAAAATAACTTTACATCTAAAATAAAGGGAAAGGAAAACAGCAAGCCTTCCTTCTTAGTTTTTGATATCTGTTAGACTTCTACTTGTTCTACCAACTTGTTATTTTTTATTGATCCTAAAAACATGAATAAGTAGGTGAATTTTAAGTTTCTTTATTATATTTTTCTGATACATAAAAAAAAAAAAACTTATTAATTTTATATTTTACTTTTGTCCATAATGATCCATCTACTGCATCCCAAACCCTTCAGTCCCACATCACAGCCATGGATGAATGGTGTCAAAATTGGAGGATTAAAATAAACCCTAACAAATCCCTAGGTCTCCATCTTGACAAGCGCCTTACTTGTAATCCTCACACAAGACTGAAACGACAAGAAACTACTCGAAGATATCGATTACTACAACACTTACTAGACAAACGTTCAAAACTTCGAGTATATTACAAAAGACTCATTTACATCACTATTATCAGACCTATTTGGACGTATGGAATCGAGCTTTGGGGCTCTACGAAACCATCTAATTCCTCCCGCATCCAGTCCTTACAATCCAAAATCCTTCGAAAAATCTTGGATGCTCCTTACTTTGTTACAAATCAACTCATTCATAATGACCATAACATCCCATTTGTTGCAGATATAGCCCGTGATAGATACTCCTCTTTTCATTCTAAACTCCCTGCAAATCCACTTGTCCGTAATTTATCTTCCTTAGATATCCCAGATAATCCTCCAAGGTGACTGAAAAGAAGGTGGCCTCGGCACCTACTGAATTAAAATAGTTAGTGAAGTAGTACTGTGAACTACCACTGGGTAGTTCTTTCTCAAGAAATTTTCATGACATTTTTTTTTTTTCATTCCTCATATTTACTTATTGTGTTCTTTAATACAGTTGTAAATTACAATAAATAAATTTAAAAAAATATATATTTTACTTTTAATTTGATATATATGGATGTGGTCTGATCTTTTAAGTGATGACCAAGCCAGTATTAATGTTCAAGCAATATCAAGCGATGACAATTCGAAACGTTACTTAAAATTAATTCCTTCACTAAAAGCCCTTAATTATTTACTATTGGAACCTTACCTTTATAATCGTTTGCAAAGTATTTGTAGATGGGATCATTAAGACCATAACATCTAAAATCAATACATATAAAATTGAATAAACCTACAAATAAAAATATAAAGAGAGGAAAAACGTTCGTTTGTGTTTTGGTTTCTTTGAAATTTCAGTCACAGATTTCAATAGATGATGATGGGTCATTTTGAGTTGGGTACAGCAACACCCAAGTAGTCGTTTTTGATGCTCGTAGACGAATCGATTTTGTTGTTTGTCTGTAATAGTATTTTTCTCTTCAGATTTTTTTTTTTATCTGATAAATTTAATCTAAAAAATAGGATCTACAAGTTTTAAAAGAGAAAATAATGAAAGAAAAGCATTTAAATGTTGAACGTTCTTATTTTTGGCACGTGTTTACATTTGATTTCAAAATACGTATGCGCCCTCTGCTAATTTTTATTAAAAAAATGACCAATTCTAGAAAAGCTGAATACATCCATTTCAACATCGTCAGTTAAAGAGAAATATATCCTTTTATTTTGTTTTTTCAATGAAGTGTATCAAATGCAACGCAAGTAAAACGCATTCAGTGATATTGTACAGTAAATCAACATCCAAAGAAATGCTATTTAATAATTCTTATCAATCATAACTGCTTAGCTTTAAATAATTTTTGATAGTTTACGATTTGTTAAAATACAAGGACGAAAATGAAATAAAATTATTTTGATTAATTAAAATTTCCAATGTCCTTTTGTTTCTTTGTTAATTTTCCTAATAAATATTATTTATTTTAAAACATACACAATTAAAGAAAAAGTGGAAAAAAAAAAATAGTTCAGCATTAAACCTGGTGATAGTGATAATCGCTAAATGACATAAATGCTCATGAAATTCCTGCCTATTCGCTTAGACCGAACAAATACTGTACGTAGGTAATCGCCTGTTATAGAGTTCTTATGCTCTGGTTACCCGATGCGTTATAACTGGCTTTGAAAACTTTGTGTGATATAACTAGTTAAATTTTATTCTCTCATTCAATAGTGCTAATTGGAAAGCTTAAACGAGCAACTAGAAACTCTGGGACTCGTTAAAATATCAGAACCTCTATTAATTCCCCGAAACTACCTTTTCCTTAGTAAATAAAACAGTAAAGGTTACTTTATGGCGATATTAAACCACTTAAACGTCCACTGTATCCATTTTATCATTTGTATATAGTTTCATGTATTGTTTATATGCATTGCTACTTGTTTAAATATGAAATTATTTCTAGGAGACATTGTCCCATAAAGTTTGTTTATCTCAATATCTTCGCATGTAATAATTTTCTTGAATTTATTTGTCCAAGTCACCTTCGGGAGATATTTAAATCCGCCAGAAAGCCTGTTGTAACCCTCTCTTCAGAAATATTGCACCACCACCTAGGCCTAGGAAGTGGCTAAGCTTTTGGTCGAATTATCGCTTTGAGAGAAGGGGTCTGGACTCGGCAATCTGAACCCATTATATGTCGAAAGGCTGGAAGATGATTTCCCCTATCCAGTAAAGTTGAGGCGAAAGCCAACCACCGCATGCAGCGGACTTAACAATGTCCAACTGAAAATACCTCAAAAGGTGGTGTTTTATGATTTTTTTTTGCGAATCTTACATTTGTTTCTTGTTTATTATACAATAATGGAGGTTTAAAAAAAAAATGATGCGTTATGATATTTTTTTTAATATTCCCTGGATTGTTTAACAAATAAAAAGAGGATTTCGGAAAACAAATTGTCTTATATTATTATATTTTTTTAAATTTTACTTATTTCTTATCGGATGGTACTTTTTATCGATAAATGCAATATATGTTTCCGAACTTTTAGCCTGCTGGGGTAGATAGGGATCATGAATATTCTGAAACAGTTAACAGGGACTAGACGATTCATATTCGACATATTCATGTCCGGAAAAGGCAGCTTTCACTCATATTTACTGTTTTCGGATATTGCTTCAGCTGAAACCTTAGCCACCTTTTCAAACTAAAAACTACCCAAAATTCTCGAACATTGCTAAAACACTGTAAAAAGAAGGGATTTTTTTATAGAATTTTTCATATTTGACTACTATGATAATAATAAATGAAGAAGATGGTTGGGGTCATCAGAAAAACACACACTACCAAGTAGTACTTATTTTTAGTTGTGTCGACGTTTCGGCCTACATTGTGGGCCTTCATCGGGGCTAAGAGAAACGAGATAACAACCAATGTAATATTTGGATACAATAATATGATGGGAGTAATACAATATGGAAACGAACATAAAATTAAATGTAAAATGGCAACAAGACGACAATAATAAAGTTTAGATACAAACATAAAATAAGATGATAACATTGCAATAAAAATATTTGAAGACTGTAAAGACAAAATAAGCAAGCAATTGAATGTTGGAAGAAAAACAATATGTTTTAAAAGAAACAAATTGTTAAAAGGAAAGAAGAACAATATGTGAACAATTTTGAAGTGATATTTGACGGTAGTACATTAAATGAACATGGTAAAGAGCATTGTTAGCATATAAAAAGAACATAGGTACTATGTTAAAAAAAAATAACCATATTATCAGAATGGAGAAACCATAAAAATATTTTTTTTTTAGGTAATGTAATGTTAAACTGACAATTATATGTGAGGATATATAACAGAAAAAGATATGAATAAGGAGAAAGGAAGAAATAAACAAGTGGTGAAAAGAAAACATAATCAATAATAAAAAACTTACATACTGAATCAGAGAAGGTGTCTCAAGGATTGATATTGTTTGCTGTTGAAGACGCTCTCTGCGTTGTACGGAAAGCAGCAGTTGAAGAAAACAAGAAAAAAACCGTATGAGTAAGACCAAATTATCGAAAATGCTTGTTATGTTTACTGATTCGACTATTTATTGAAGAATAACAAAGCATTGGTTTATTTTTTTTTTAATATATATTAACGGTATAAAATATTGGACTGAGATTAAAAATACTAACTACTAAGAATTAATAACAAAGTTATAGGTAACAGAAAAGAAATGATTTAAGTATGATCGGAAAAAGAAAGATGTAATAATAGTGAAGAGGTACCGATTATAAGATTTTAGATGCTTACTAATGACGATAAGGTGCTGACAAAGCAAATGACGAATGAAACTACAATCCAATAAAAAATAAATTAAATTTAAAATTAGAATAAGATAAATAAATAATTTAAGTTAAAATATATTTTAAGATACCCCTCTCTTAATCCTTCTTCCTAAAATCTGATGACAATACCATTGTAGCCAGAGTTGACAAAGGAAACAAGACAGTAATCATGGACCGTTCCGAATATAAAGACAAAATGAACCTTCAGCTTTCAGATAGATCCACTTATGTTCCCATAACTCGCTATCCGACCCCGTCACTTAAAACCAAATTTAATAAGCACCAGATATTTATTTTAGATTCAAAATTTATTAACTATCAAAGCTATCCTGGAATTGGTGGAAAATATACAACTAAATACAAGTGCGCTAATAAAAACCGGTAAAGAAACAGGGCTTGAATTAAATACCGATAAGACGAAATATATGATCAGTAGTATAAACGGTGGCGATCTTGGTTATATTGATATATCAGGACATACATTTTAATCTGTTGAGAAATTTAAGTATTTAGGTCCAATGATAACGGTAAAAAATGAAATCCAGGAGGAAATAAAGTCCCGGTTAAAGACGGGAAACGCGTGTTATTATTCAGTTGCTAAATTACTTGGCTCGCGGCTTCTGTCTAAAAACTTAAAGGTTAGAATTTATAAGTCTGATGATGGTAACATAAATAAGCCTTTTGTATATCGGACATTTTGAACACGGAATGCAGTTATCTTTTTTCATCCTTTTCAATGAGAACAACACTATAAATGCGTGTGAGGATTCTTCTTTCAATCACCAGGAGTTCCTGTTCACAAGGCCGGGAAGCATTCCAAGTCTCACAACAATACAAGAATAGACGCACTATCGTTTTAAACTAAATAATAGCTGGATATAAATGTAGACAAACTGCCCATTAGCATCATCATAAAAAACATTCCAGCTCAGAAGGCCCTTGATATCACCATCTTTTCAGACACCTTCTGTTATAGGATTGTCGGGAAAAAAGGAAGTATAGAAACTTGTTAGTTAGGTTGAGAATGGAGTTTGTCATGAAAGGAGTGGTTCGGACCAAACCAGCAACAGAAAGTCAATGTGGATGAATTGATTCGGGACAAACTAGGGAGCACTGAGGATTTTTCTAAGAATTTTGGATTGTGTTGTAAGGATTAGATAGGGCAAGAGATCGATGGTTGAGCCATAAAGCTCAACTCCGTATGTTTATCTTGGTCTTAAAATAGTTGTTTTGATTGAGCCTTTTGTAGTTAAGTGGAATGTTTGAGTTTGTCAAGTAAGTGTTTAAGCACCTGAAAACGGGAGCAGTTTCATGTCGTTTTGGATTTGTTTGAGGATTTCAAGTCAGAAGATTGTCATGATGTAGTTCTAGGATCGGATCTGTTTAACAGGGATAAGCTGAGTGTTATTAAAGGATGCTATAGTACAGGAAGTCGTAGATTTGCGACGAAGGGTGAGAATTATTTGGTGGTATTTATTGGATAAGAATGCGAGAACTGGCATGGGAAATGTTGTATGGGTGGTCTAATCTACATGTGATGTAGAGACGTATGTTAAAATGTGATCGTCGTGTGAATCGAGTTTAAGTCGATAGTTCTATATCTAAAAATAGTCATGTAAAAATATGCCCAGTTCATCATAGTTATGTAAGTCGTTAGCGTACAAACGAAATGATAGCCAGAAGCCTTACACTCATGGAGAGAGATGAAATGTGGTTTTTGGTAAGAATTCTAGCGAGAAAGGTGATAAGTGGATTAATGGTTTGTTTAAGATATGTAAGAAAGGAATCAAGGATATAGTATACGTCGAGTGGATGTCAATGAGAAGTTTGCGGAAAATAGCAGGAACGTTTACTGAAGGTTGCCCCGTCATTGGGCTGCGTAGATTTTGGTCAATTTACACAGTCTTTCATATTTACTTATTTAAAACGAATAGAGATGCATTTGAGGAAGAAGTCTTAAAAATTAAGCATTAAGGCCTTCCAGACTATGCCAAAGAATATGAAATCAACAAAGGCCGTTTTAGTTAAAATAACAACAGTTAGAGCTGTTTAAGAAAATGTTAAATACATTGTATAAAGTGGCACATTCAATAAATCGATTTTCATGATAAGGTTGCATCTTACAAGTTAACTTATTGGGTTGATGCAAAATTAATGCAGGTTTCCTCTATTGCAATATCTTAATTCCAATTGTGTAAACAAAGCTAATCCTAACATTGATCATTATTATACCAAAACAAACCTTATCTAATACCCTCTCTTTCACCATGAATTTGTTTAGTAAAATCGTTTTGTTCAGTGTGTTCAAAGGTCTTGAATCGAAAATGTCAAAGTGCGATTTTCGTCAAATTTATTTTTACGAATTTAAATTAGGGCGCAGCGCTGCGCAAACGGCTCGTAATATTAATGAAGTGTGGGGTCAGGGGGCTATTAATGAGTGCACGGTGCAGCGTTGGTTCCAGAAGTTTCGCAGAGGAGATTTCGACCTCGAAGACAAGGAAGGTCGGGGCCGTCATCTCGCTCTGGACAACGACCAGCTGAGGTCAAAAGTGGAAGAAGACCCAACCAAAACCACACGAGAAATGGCGGCGGAACTCGGAACTCAAAAATTGCAACGTCTTTGCCCAGCATTGATGAATCGGAAGGGGCCGATCCTGCTCCACGATAACGCCAGACCACACGTTGCACAACCAACGCTTCGACGACTGCACGAGTTGGGCTACGAAGTTCTCCAACATCCGCCTTATTCACCTGACCTCTCTCCTATAGACTTCCACTTTTTCAGGCATCTGGACAACTTTTTGAGGGAGAAAAATTTTCAAAACCAGGACGACATTGAAAATTCTTTTCGTGATTTCATTGAGTCCAGGGATTCGGATTTTTTTTCTGGTGGAATAAGAAAGCTTGTTGAACGTTGGCAAAAGTGCATTGATTCAGATGGAAATTATTTTGATTAAATATATATGGTTAAAGTAAAGATATGGCGTATTTACAATACCTACTAAAAACCTGCATTAATTTTGCATCAACCCAATAAATATGTAATTTCATTTTTGCACAAATTCCGCTTATAAGCTAGATGTACCAATTACAAACAAACACCGTTATGCGAGACATGATAGAGGGCGCATTCTGGTGCAAATATCAGTTTAGATATCTGCTGTAAATAACGATAATGATGAAAAAAGAAGTGGCAAAAGATATAGCTGGGTTCAGACTAATACAGTTTTAATCATTATCATAGTTGTTTTGTTTTTTTCAATTTTATAGTATAATTTGTGTGATGAATTTCGAAAATAATTTAGAAGTAAATTTAACATCTTTAAGAATTAGTATTAATGTTTAGACTGCACGTGGTGAAAAATATTGTGATTTGCTGTGCCAGGAGTCAAGCCAGTATTACAAAGCTTTCGGCAATCACTTTCTGGCATATAACGACAAATATAGTTTAAAGACGACTTGTAGACAACACTCAGCTCTTACACAAGAGAACAACTATCAATGTAGCAGAGGCACGGACCGCATCCCTAATGTGCTGGCCAAGAGGGATATTGGTCCGTCGATAGGAGGGCTAACAGGAAAGGCTATCTCGAGAATAAAGATACACTTTTGAAAAGGCAGGCTGAAATAGAGCCTTGTCTTGAAAATTCTAATGTTCACAACATTTTTCATCTGGATTTTTCAGTAGATATTATTTCGAAAATATATTTTTTTATGAAGTCGAGAAAAAAATCTAATCAAATCATTTTATTATAAAGACTTAATTGAGATGATATAAATATGTATCAAAACCAATTTTAACAGATGTACAAAGTCGCAACAATTGTTTTCAACGTTAAAATCTTGTTTATTGAAGTACTGATCACGGTAAAAATGAGGATCTGATACCAACAGTGTGGGTTTAACATGTGTTTAATTTTAATGATTTAATGAGTAACTTATTTTGTTGGCTTTCATCAGCGGTTGAAATAATAACTAAACAATAGAATATAAAATATACATTAACTAAAGTAATATAAAGAAAAATAAAGTATAATTGCATAGGAAATATGGAAAAAAATAGTTCATAGAAAATACTACACAATGTTAAAAATTTCTTAAAACTTGCTGAACAGTTCATACATAATAAACTGCACTCATGATTTACATTTCAAAAGGGTTATTTTCGTTTTCATGGTTTCTTAAAATCACTTTTTTTTTATTTTTTTTTTTTATTTATCTGGTCTCCTACGTTAACCATTTTCGGTACATCTAATGCGCTCACATTGCTTATTATATTTAACACATGAAGAGTTATTTTGTAACCATAATTAACCTTCCGCACAATAAATAACTCTCACACCTTTCCATTTGTAATTTTTTGATTGTAGTTCTTTTCAAGTTTTTCATATTTGTTTCTTTACAATCTACTTTTTCTATATATTCTTCGAATTTAAAATTAATATAATTTATTCCTTTCTTCCTTTTTATGGAGGTTTGACAAACACTTATGCATCCGTATAGGCGCTAATGACCTAATGTAAGCCCTAAAAAACATACAATTGGTATTACAACTCTTTTGATAATAATTGAATAACAATAATTATTGAAATTAATAAAATATTGGCGCTAAAAATAATTATTAAAAAGATATTTGCAGGTCCTTGTATTGCGATTTATGATTATAATAACAGAGAATAACCTTTTTTTCGTTAAATTCTGGTCAACAGAATTTGAACTGAGCTTTCTGAGAAATGTTTAAAAAAAAAAAACAAGAAAAAAAAAACAGGATAATAACTCTACGCACTGTCGGATGAAAAATTAACTATAAAGAACCCTCTGGTAGAAGAAAGAGGAGGAAGATGACTAGAGGAAATATTGCAGAGCAGACTGATACCGCACAAGAGGCCTCACAACAAAAGGGCAGCAAAGGAAGGTGGTCAATAATAAGTGGTCGGCGGAGCCCTTAGCCAGTCTACAGCCCTTGGGGGGACTTCATCAACCCTTTCCGGGCAAGGGTAGTTATACCCCACGGGTTACAGAAAAAAAAGAAGAAAAAAAAATATAATATATATGAAATAAAAAAAAATCTTCATTTTGGTACCAAAGCAAAAAAAAAAAAAAATCTTATAGCCTAGTTACTTTTAAATAAAATATTTAAAGAATACAATACATCCAAAAATCCTACACTAAACCAATCTTGAACCAATACACACGTGGAGCACGCACTTATGTATGGGCCATTCTCATCGAAACGTACAAACGTAGTCCAAATGATTTCTCTCGTACTGAAACTGGTTATTTTCCATTTTTTTTTCTTTTCTGGTAGACTACTCTACTTGGTGCTCATTCATAAGTTCAAATAAATAAATTATTCCTGTATGAAAGTTTTGAATAAATGTCCGAAAAATCATCGGCTCACCCTCTCCAAATCAGACTTTGCCAACTTCAACGTGGTACCTAGTCAAGGTGCTGGAATGATTTTACTGGTTTGGTCGGTCCATTGCGTTCATACATACACTCTATAGTTTCAGAATACAGAATCGCAAGTTAAGAAAACGGGTATATCCGTTTCAAATAAATAAAACTGAAATGTCCAAGGGATTTTGCGTCATTGGGACACCCCAAATGCTTTTTGGCGCCGTGATCTCCCTTCAAGCCATAACAAGGCAGGAAAAGGCTCGCAAAAGCCGTTTCACTTCTGCAAGCCGACCAAGAGATTTATAACCGCCTACTGTATATTTCACGGTGGAAGGGAGGGAAGACGTACACTAGTGAGTGAGAGTATTTTTATTGGCCGTCATTGTCGCACCCACTTTACCTCTGCTAGTATTTTTAATTGATTAATTTTTTATTTTGCCGTGATAGGATTCAGCCTATGGAGTAGATTGATGTACTTCTTTATTTTGATACTTTTTTTTGGAGAGAAAACTTTTTGGAAAAACCTTCGATTCGTCATTGACGCACCCGTCATTAGCGCACCCCACAGAAAGTGCGCCGATGATGAAACGGATGTTTGTTTTTTTTTTCCTTTGAACCTACTGCTCTGGTATGAAGAAATATTCTGGTTTACATTTTATCGTACTTAATCAGGTGCTGATCGTATATAGAAGCGAATTTTTAAAAATATTTAACAGATGAAAGAGGCGAGGACTGTCTTAACCTTTTTATACGTTCAAAAACCTTCGGGAGATCATTCCAAAAATCATTGGCTCACCGACTCATCATTGGCTCACCAATAGATCGTCATTAGCTCCATTTATGGAATAATTATTACTTATGATTAATTAATTAATTATTAATGGAATTAATTATTTTATAATTACACCGAATCAAGCTCTGCTGGGTGCTACATCAGATCAGATTTCATATATAGGGAAACAAAAAAAAAGGATGGACTGAAAATTCAACTTTTTAAAATTTTCAAGAAAGACGTATCCGATTGTACGTTTTGCTAAGAATAGCCCGCATACACATATTCATACTATAAATACCTATATTTACAATGGAACAGAAGATTTTTGAAGAAATGAGCAGGCAGTGGACGAGTTGATGTTTAAGAGAAAATAGAGAGGCGGTTTTACATATAGAGATAGGCAGAGAATTCCATAATAATGCTGAACGAATGAGAAAGGATTTTTGAAAGGACGGAGTTCTTTGATATGGCGTATACGTATTGAAGCATTGGGTTCTGTTATTCAACCAATGGATTATAGAGCGAAGGGTGAGTTAGTTAATTACACGTATATACGAAGGTTTTCTATTTTATAAGGAATGGAATGGGTAAGAATCATGGAAATATTGCCGTCGAACACAAGAATAAAGCCACTTTAACCCTATGCAATAGCCAGAAATATGGCTACGTCTACGGGCTCCGAAAATAAATCTAATAAAGCAATTCAGACTTTGATGTTTATTTCCAGTTAATCTGTAAGACGTCTATATATCAGGCATCTGTACTCTAAGTTGGAAAAGATAACAGAAAACAAGTATCTGACGCGGTTTCAAAGATAAGGATTCACAGAATGATTAGAACTGTTTAAGTATAGAAATGGATTTTCGGGATATTTCAGATATACAGTTGTTCTAGGATAATTTTTGGTTAAAGGTGACTTCGAGGTTTTCAACAGTTTTTTGGATTATATAGGGACCTTGAAAAAGAGCACCAGGTAGTATGGAAGGGGATTCAAGGTTTCTTTCCAATTTGGTTTCACTTGCATTGAGATGCAACTTGTTTTTATTTGCACATTGAAAAAGTAGATATATATTATTTGAAACTTTCTGCAATGTAATATAATAATAATATAAATGGAAAAAAGAGTTGGTGAAAGGGAGGAACCTTAAGAAACTCCACGTGAGAAGAAGAGAGGAGATGGAGGGCATTTGTCTAGGATGATTACGGTCTGCGGACGATGGAATAAGAAGCATAGAAAACATTTTATCGTAGTTTGAAAACATTTTGAAAAGGAAAAGTTACGAAGTTAAATTAAGTTTGTAATTTTTTTTTGTTTGTGCTATGGAATAGTAACTGTCATGGGTGATTCTTAGAAATGCGGATTGAGTGGAATAACCAGAACGAAAACCCGAAAAGGGCTTAGAAGAGAATTTTGTTCTAGGTATGGGGAAAGCTGCTGTTGGAGTAATCTTTCTGACGGTTTAAATAGGTCTGAAATCTGAAACGTTGGATGGAAATGAAACTTTTTTGAGAGAACGTACAACTATCTTTTTCTATGCCATGGGAAAGATGGAGTTTTGAAAGGGGGGGAGATTATAAATTTGTAAAATGATTCAGAGAATAGCTGTGAGGCAAAGTTAATTCTAGTAGGTGATGCAGGGAATGTGTTATTTACAGGATTATCAGGAAAAAAAAAACTGGTAAAAAGGGAATTTCTCAGTGGCGGAAAAGGGATAGTAATCAAGGGATTTGGGGTTTATAACTGAGAATTTTTTAAGGATATTCCACTTGCACTAAGGCGCAGAAGCTGGAGTTAGAGAGTTATGAAAGAACTGGGCCTTGACGCTGCGTATAGATGACAAGGTAAGGTTGCGGAGTAATTTAAAAGGTAATGCTATCATTTGAAAGTCGAGTGCGACGAAACTTCCTCCTGACTGCGTCTCTTCTTTTCATCATGTCTCTTATCTACGGGGTAAGCCAAGGAGGTGGAGGACTTCGGAATGTAGCAGTTTTGAGAGGTGCATGGTAATTTAGAAAATCTAGTAGGTTCCACAATAATCATTCGACCATATCATCCGATGTAGAGATGGGCTCTAAGGAAACGTGAAGCGGGGCGAGAAAAGGATTTATATTTTCATTACTTAAAGAATCAAGATTACGCCATGGAATTATGTTGGCGGCAAAGGTCAAAGTAGGTATTTTATAGGAGACCTGAATAAGATCGTGTGAAGAGAGGAAAATTACTGGATACTGGGATGAGGATAATAAATTTTGCGCGGAATCTAGTACGATAAGATCTAACCATGTATTTGAAAACTAGAACATAAGGACCAGACATAGATGTCTTGGAATCATTTTAGGGGTGAAATTTAGTATGGAAACAACTGAAGAGTTTTAATGATGGAAAGGATTTTTAGAAAGGTAGGTAGAAATATGATATAAAAATTCACATAGAAAGAGTCAGAAAAACGAAAATAAAAAACAAAAAACATATACCTATACAATATATGAAGGGTCTTGGATCCTCATTAAGTTCATTTTATGTTTTTCATTTTTTGAAATACAAGCATCTATTCCCATAATGTGTCCTTAGAAATCGGGCAATTATGCGACCGGCTCTGTTGGAACGACGGTTTATTCGAATTAATATGGGAATTAACTTTAAATAAAAATCCTCTACTTTATACTTGTAATATGTAGAAAGACCATTTAAATCGAAGATTACGGTCAATATTAAAGGTTAATAATTAAACGTTAGGAATTTCAATCCTTTCTACCTTAAATAGCTTTTGAAGTTCTTACCTGCAGCTATTCAGTTACCAGCAAGTTCAAGGAGAATGTTTTTATATGTTGAGGTAAGACGCAAAAAAGAATTATGCATAATAATTTTATATTTATGTGGCATATAGAGCATAAAAATAAAATGAATAGTATAAGATTTAATTCAAATATTCTTAATGGTACCGAGATAATGCACGAGGATTTGACCTAACGAAAACAAAAATCGATAGCGGTGTTCCTGAGGTCAGGCGTACATGAGTATTTTTTGTTTTAATCTGAACAAGAATCCACCATCAGAAATGATTTGAAAATGAGAAATAATGACGAATGTATCAAGAGAGCAGTCGTGTTGAAAATGATAATTCTATCATAATACCTTTCATAAAATAATTATCACGAAGGATGAAATGGTTTGGGTGGAGGTCATAAAAGAATAAAAATTAGTAAAAAATACTATTAATTATCTCATGTCTTCATCAAGGCTGAAAAACAGTACAGTTTAGGTATTTTATAAGAGAGGAAAAAAAAACCATGAGCAAAATTGAAAACACACGTACAGAAAAAAAAGTAATAAAAACTAAGATAGGTATGATATATCAACATAATTAAATATAGAAATTAAAAGTAAATACAGATAAAAAAAGTATGTAAGGTAATATTATGTGAAGCAAAGTCCAGATGCCTAAACAGAATATTAAACTGAAAAGCAAATATAAATTATAGTAATCTGGATACTAGTATAAAACGTAAATATAAGTATAAAGGAGGTCGTATATGAATTCAACCGGAAATATTGAAATTATAAAGACTAGTAGCATAATATGTAAGATTAAACAGTAATAGAGTAATATAAAGTAAAATAAAAATAAAAGGAGATTTTAGCATTTAAAAAAACAATTTTAGCCCTGATTATGACATGAAAAAAAAATGCGAGGATGGGGAAATAAAAATAAAAATTGGGGTTATAAATATTTTTAAAGCCCAAATAAAAAAACAAAACAATTTCGTGAACTTTTTTTATGTTTTAAGTGTATACTTCTTTTGGCGCACCACACACATATGCTATATGGTGTATGCTACGTGTGAGGCTGATCATAACGCTTAGAAGTAAACGGCTCGATTGGATGAACTGGGACCGCCGAGTTAGAATTATTATCATTTAATATTATCCATAGTTTTTAAAAAGTTATTAATATTTATTATTAATACATCATAATTATTATTATTTTCACAATAATTTATTTTACAATTTTGGTTTATATTGTGGGGTTAGTGGTGTATTATATATTGGAAAAACATTAAACATTATAAAAAACATAACAATTGTTATTGTAACTATAAATAGTGATTCGATCGTACAGGTAAGAAATTTCAAGTTTTTAATTAATTTTCCAACAGAAATGGAATATAGAATAGAATAGAATGAGTTTATTTGTCTTTGGGGATTCCCCATACAAATAGAGCCTGGTCAGGCTATACATAACAAACAGTAATTAATAACAATTATAAGTAATAAACATAAAACGGAACAAATCACAATAGGATAATAGATAAGTATTAAACAGCAGAGTAGAATAAACAAAATAAACAGAAAGTAACAAATTATACAGGTTTATATAAATTTGTTTATGTTATATAGAAGTATTAAAGTATTTTAGATTTTAAATAGTCTTTGAAATACAAATTTTTAATATTTATAGATATATATACATAAATACATTTTAAATTAACATCGGAGTGAATGAATATTAAATATTAGGATTTTAAATGAGCATTGATATATAAATATAGTTAAAAGAGTTGTGTGATACCAGATTATGGATTAAAGTTGTTCATTGCAATAGTACAAACATTATTTATTACATAGGCATTATTATGAAACATTGACTAGGTACAGTATTATTAATTTTATAAATAGTTGAATATTTTCTAATGTAGCTCGTAATTATTAATAAATATTACTCATTTATTACAAATGATCTCAGTTTTAAGGTACTAACTAGACGTTTGCCAGGTTTCGTAGAGGCAGAATATTGATGTTGCCGTGTAGTAAATGGAACAGAAATGGAATATCAATATATCTCTTAAATTGTCAAAGTATTCGCGAACATGTCCTAGAACTTGAAGACGGTATTGCTCAAAATTCAACGATATTGCTTTTATCTGAAACATGGTCGAACAACGAAGGTAACATCGATATCCCAAATTTCCATTGTATAACTAAATTTAAGTGACCTCAGTGGCAAGCTGTAGGAGCAACCATATATAAAAGTAATACAGGCAAACATCATAACTTTAAAGATGGATGTAGCAATGTAGGAATTCTCACTCATACAGTTGTAACGAATCATCTATTGGAGAAATTGGTGTTGCAAAATGTGAAGCAGAAAATGGACTACCCATCATAATAGTTGTCATTTACATCTCACCTAATTAAAGAGTAAATAAAATAATTTAATTAATCCATGAACATTACTTATATATATATATATATATATATATATATATATATATATATATATATATATATATATATATATATATATATATATATATATATATATATATATGTATACAACATAAGAGTCTGCTTTGCTTAATCGGAAGTGAGTGTTTGAGTGGAGATTTTAATATCGACTTTTCACAAGAAAGAAAGGAAAGGTTTTTTAAAGACCATATTGGATTTAAATAGGTCAAATAATTGAAATGAAAATACAACAAAATAGAATACCTAAAATAGATATATAAGTAAAATTCAATTAGATGTATTTATTTTAGTTATCACGAATCCATTGTATCCTTTCCAGAATATGAAAACGAAAATAATTTGATTTTTATAGAATAAAAAATAAAAAGAATTATAACTTTAATTTTTGATTTGTTTTTCATTTATCCGATCCATAATAATACTACATAGTAACTATTATTATTTACTATATATATATATATATATATATAAGTAGAGGGAAAACAGGCGAGCTGGCACACTTTTTTGCGCAGCCAATCAGATGCCAGCATTTGGTCACGTGACCTATGGCGGGAGATTTGAATTTGAATTTCGACCGCGACCTAACCTTAACCACGCTGGTTCGCGCCATCGACCTAACCTAAACCACTAAGCCACGCCCCTTTTTAGTCACGTGACCCTTCATCAACCTAACCTAAACCAGTAGGCCACGCCCCTTTTTGATCACGTGACCCCTGTTTGAGAGTATTAAGTCTTTATAAAGCATGAGTCTACCCGGCGTCCATTTTCTTTTCCCTACGTTTTGGGCTAATTTAGTATTTATAAAGCATGAGTCTACCCGTCCGCCATTTTCTTTTATGACGTCACAATTTACAAAGCATGAGTCTACCCGGCGTCCAGTTTCTTTTCCCTACGTTTTGGGCTAATTCAGTATTTATAAAGCATGAGTCTACCCGTCCGCCATTTTCTTTTATGACGTCACAATTTACAAAGCATGAGTCTACTCGACGTCCATTTTGCTCCCCCCACTCCTGCATTAGTTAACCAATCAGAGTGCCTAACTTGAGAGTTCCTCCCGGCTAGGTCCGATGGTCAAATTGTAATGTGTGCTTTTACGAAACCTTTCAAACTGTGACATAACCTTACTATTGTTTACATTTTTTGAAACCTCCCTTACTGTTACATAACCTTCTCATTGTTTACATTTGTCTCCCCCCACTCCTTCAATAGTTAACCAATGAGAGTGCCTAACTTGAGAGTTTATAAAGCATGAGTCTACCATGCGTCCACTTCCTTTTCCCTACGTTTGGGCTAATTTAGTATTTATAATGCATGAGTCTACCCGTCCGCCATTTTGTTTTATGGCGTCACAATTTAAAAGCCTTAAGTCTATCCAGCCGCCATTTTGTTTTTTAATATAGGATTAGTATACCTGACCGGTTCGAGCATGCACCGACATGTCGAATCATGTAAAAACAGGTTAGCGAAAGTACAAGCAGGTTTGAATCATGTTGAAGCATGCAAGTAAGTGAAACGGAAACATGGACTTTGAACCTTCCTAATGCCTTTAATATAAACATCGTTATAGGGCTTCTTAATCCTATACAGCTTTGAACTTTGATCTTTAATCCTACATTTTAAGTAGTGATAAAAAGTTCCTTAAGCTTAAACGTAAACATGGACTTTGAACCTTCTTAATGCCTTTAATATAAACATCGTTATACGACTTCTTAATCCTGTACAGCTTTGAACTTTGATCCTTAATCCTAATATTTAAATAGCGATAAAAGGTTCCTTAAGCTCTTGGACTACGGTCTATTATCTTCCTATGTGTAATGATTTTTAATCCTATATAGCTTTGAACTTTGATTCTTAATCCTACTATTTAAATAGCGATAAAAGGTTCCTTAAGCTCTGAGACTTTGAAGCATTATTATATATATAAATATAATGCGGACCTTGTACGTTTCATGTCTTAGTATAGTAAATCCCTAAAGATTTAATCGTAAAAAAGATAAATTTAAGACGTCAATATCAACTTTGTACTGATAATTGCTTAAAGTATAAATATTCCTTAAGCTCTGAGACTTTGAACCATTACCCTCTTAAGTATATATATAAATATAATGCGGATCTTGTACGTTTTATCTCTTAGTATAGTAAAAAGATTTAATCGTAAACAAGATAAATTTAAGACGTAAATATCAACTTTGTTCTAATAATTGCTGAAAGTATAAATATATAATAATATAAAACTTGTACCTATTTCGGTAGGCGAATATAATTTTTTTATATATTTTTTCAACCGTTTTAATTGTTTTCTCAACTTCTTAGACCATTTTTTACCTTTTCTATGTATTATTTACTCATCATTAACAATCCTGCTTTAGAATTGCTATTTCGCGATGTTTTCGGAAGAGTTCGTCTAGGCCGGCTTCGGTCTTCTACCTCACCTAGTTGGACAATCTCTAATCCTTCCGAAAGAAATAAACAATGATATCGTTAATTCTATCGAAAAAACAACTAACTAGTGTTATCTCTTGCTAAGGTATTATCAATAATATAGTCGTGAATAATGATACACTACATCGTAATTATTTCGTATTACACGAGTTTATCGCATCATTATATAGTCGTTAAGTAATCAAAGTTTAGAACCTTTTTCAGTTCAATATTGAGCCTTCAGCTCTTTGATTTTGAATTTTTAATCTTTAAAAACATAATAAAAATAGTACGTTATGACAGAAAATTTCAATAAACACCTCTATCTAACTTTAACTAGTATACGACGCCCACTATTAATCACGTGACCTATGAACACATCCCCTTATTGTTCATGCCTTTTTCTAATCAGCTAATCAAATTGCTCCATTTTATGGATTTGAAAGTTCCTTCCGGCTAGGTCCGGTGGTCATCGCTAACCTACTAATTGTATTTATATAAATTCAATCAACATTTCGACCTAAACTTAACTAACATACAATTCCCTTTTTAATCACGTGACCCTGGGACCCTGTTCTTATCATTCATACCCATCTCTAATCGGTGCTCTATTTTAAGCATCTGAAAGTTTGATCCGGCGAAGTCCGATGACACTTGCTAACCTACTCATTGTACTTATATTTTACGCATGCAAAAGTTCCTCCCGGCTAGTTCCGATGGTACTCGCTAGCTTACTCATTGTACTTATAATTTAAATATCCGAAAGTTCCTCCCGGTTAGTTCTGATGATACTCGCGGACCCATTGCCAAGTTTACTTTCTTTTTTTCTTTTTCTTTTTTAAGCCTTCCTAACTGTTACATAACCTTCTCAATGAATGAAAATTTTGTAGCATGTTCAATAGTATAATTTTCGGTAATATTTCTATACCTTTCTTATTTAATTTAATTGTCTCCTAACTTAGTCGCAGAACACACATTACTTTATAAAATATCCGCAAGAGCGCAGCACCCACTCTATTTTGTAATATGTCCAACAGGGCGAAGCTCCTATTCCTTTGGGATTGTATATGTTATCCTCCCAATAATGTTTTGTAGAGGCTGAGTGTGCCCAACCGCCATTTTTTTTTTTTTATGGCGCCACCATGTTTGAAGCATAAATATTTATATACACAATGGTATAAAACTTCATTTTCGACCTATTACGGTCGGAAATTTGTTTTTTATACATAATATTTTCAGCATTTACAATTGTTTTTGCGCCTTCTCAGACGGTTATTTACCTGTCCGGACGATTACTTAATTTTAATTAACAACCATGGTCTGCCCAGATCTGGATTACCCTCATACTCGGAAAGCTTTGGCCTTCCCCCACTCCTTTTCATCCCAACATCGGTACACACCTCCTAATCCTTTAAGCCTTGGACTTTGAACAGATAATTCCTAAATTTTGTAAACAAAGGAGACTATAAATAGGGATGGTTTTCTAGGCCTCTTTCTCATTCTCTTTTACAGCCTCTTGAAAGATAATTTTAAACGTGTCAGTACTGTTTTATTGAACTGTTTTTCATTTTGGCTTTAAATTGTAGATCATTATAAGTTTTTCAACTATTTTCCATTTTTCTTTTACCCTTCGGATTTTCTAATTTTTAGAAGAAATTTATTCATTTATTATTTGCTATTTGTTTTTGTTTTACGATTAATATTTTGATTATTTCATTTATTTTTAAGTTTATTAATTATATCGCATTTAATTTTTTTTTTTTTATCATTCGTTTTCAATAATGGCATCAAGTAACAATAAGTGTGGATATTGTGATAGAAATTTCAGCCGAAAAGATAGCAAAGTACGTCACGAAAAGTCATGCTTGACGACTCAGAAACGGCGTACATGTGTTTCTTGCGGCGAGATTTTTTCGTCTCTAAACCAACTCATGAATCATTTACGTCGTTGTCAGAGAGAAACTCCCCTTGTCATGACGAAACGAAGGCGGTTGGAAATGGCTATAGGGCCTTTATTTGAAATCGAGACAGCGTTTGGAGGGGATATTAAGACTTTTTACCTTCCATGTTCTGAACCAATTGATGCTGTGGAATTTCTCTGCCATCAGACTGAAACATTATATCGATTAATTACAGAATTTTTGGCGGAATCAGATGCTCCTCTAAAATTCAATCTAGTTCTAGAGGCCACTTATGAAAATATTAGAGGGGAGACGTGCGATAGGGCGTTTAAAACCAAAAACATAACAATATCCGAAAGTTCTTCGGTCTTGAACAGTCTCAGTGGAAGCTACTCGAAAATAGCTACCGAGATGGAGGATATGACAATAAAGGGGAGCGGTTGGTTCCTTAAAAGTCTAGACGGACTTCTTCTAAGAGTGAATCGATTTAGGCCTCTAGGTGCCTCAAGTCATGATAAATAAACTAATTATTTAATGATTAAATTAAATGAATACAAACCAGTTTCTTTCTTTTCTTTATTATAAGAACATTGTTATATTTTTATTTACTCAAGTGAAATACTACTTTTGTCCAAGAGAAAAACTTATTATTTTCTTTCTTTATTTATTTTTTATTCAATAAAGGTTTAATTTATCACTTGTTAAGGTTTTACATAATTTTTTTTATTATTTTAAAGATATGTATTCTTTATTGGTATTTATATTTATTTAAAAAATATACACACTTCAAAATATGGCCAAATGAAATAAGGTTTAAAGAAAGTTTTATATTATTTATCGTTCCGGATGCTGTTTAAGAGAGCTTTTTTTTTTTTTTATTTTTAATTTTTGCTGATATAATATTGTTGTTTTTATTTTTAAACCAAAGTATGTATGTGTGATGGAATGGATGGGTCCCTGGCGTGGCTCTAAAGGCTCCTAAACCTAAAAGGAATGAGTGTTGTGGTTCCAAGAGAGGTTTACCAAAAACCTGGAAACCTTAACAAACAGATAAATAAATATGTGTTAAAAAATATTTACAACGATTTTATACCAGCACACCTTCTCTATGCACTCACACCTTGACGAGGTGGGAAGGCTTACTTCTAAATTATATTTAGAAAACCAAGATGAGTGTAAAAAAAAAAAAAAAAAAAATAATAATAAAAAAAAAAAAAAATAAATCATATGTAATTCACTTAAAAACAACTTAATATTTGTTAAGTTTTTACATTTTCTGTCATGAACTTTGAACTTTTTAATCCTTTTATGATATCAGGATAGGTGAAGTGGCCTTTGAACCAGTAATTCTCAGCCATCAAACATTGTTATTATTTCTCTATATTTTTAATAATTTTGACTTGAAAAAATGAGGAATCATTTTTTTATGAAATATATAGGTCTTTATTAATAATTTAATGATATAATATTTTAGTAACACTATTGAAAATGGGTACAAAGGGGAAATAAAAAAAAAAAATAAAAAACGGTATAAGGAAACAAAAAATATTTATTATATCCAAATACTGTTATGTACAGCAAATAAAACACCATTAAATAAATGAAATTTCATCTTTAAAACAAACTCTCCCTTTATATATTAATGATATCATCTCATTATTATTGTTGAAAGCTACAATCTCTTCATCCGACATCTTAAATCTTTTAGGAAGATATACTCTGATAGTATTATCATGATCCTTCAACGTGGCGACCAACGCTAACCCTAATTTGGTCTTAAGATGCTCCAATTCCGCTATGATGTATGGCCGCCCGATTTCAATATCCTTCAGTTTACACACTAAACGAGCGTCATCGTTTAAATGATTCAATAACTTTTTGAAGTCCCTCGCAGAACTAAAAATAGAGAAAAAAAAAACAAAACAGGTGTTTAGGATAAATATTGTAAGAAAAAAAACTCTATTAAAAAAAAAAAATAATAATGAGATATCATTAAAGTAATAAATATACTTACGAATTCATGACGATTGATATGATGATGATGTAAAACAATATGCTACGATCGGATGCTAGAACGAAAATGAATCCCTAGGTACTCACTCGTCAAGGACTATTAGTTGTGTGCATGCACGCTAGTTGCGCATGCGCTAACCCCCTCCCTTCTCCCCCTCCACCAACCTCACTCCTACTCTTACCATCACTCGTCCAATTTCAAACAATCATTTTCACGATTGTCAATTCTCTGTCACTAATTAGGACATTATTTTTTGTTAATATTCATATTTGATATACTCTCTCTCTCTCTCTCTCTATCTCTCTCTCTCTCTCACTCTCTCTCTCTCTCGAAATTCAATAATTCATTAAGTTATTGGAAACATCAAGACTCTCATGTAGAATTAGATCGTGAAGGTTTTTATTCAGCATATCGCGATTAGGAAATCTTCCAGAAAATATAAGTTGCTAAACATCACCGTATAAGCATTTGATGCTAATTGGAAATGTAATAACCACTGATTATCATGAAACTGTTAGTAAAAATAAGGAAGAGCATAAAGTCCAGCGGAAAGATAGGATGATAATTCATCAGATGAAAATTTGTCAACTATTTGATAGTCAATATGGTCCAATCTTCCTAATATTTACACTTTTATAGCATTATTGTCCAACGATTGCGAAATCGTTCTTAAAATAATGCATGTTTTTATATTTTCTAAGGTTTTATTAATGGATATCCCTAGTATTATCTCACAACTGTTGAGAGGTACGAACGATTGGGGGTGATTTATATAAGGTTAAGTTCTATAACCTTATTCTATGAGGTTCGTGGTCTTACAGGTACAATTTCCTAATATTGAAGATCAGGAACTTACATTCACATGAATTATCAGGTACGCTATCTGTCTTCCTCATATAATGGAATAAATAAATGAAGTACTAGTTTAATCACCTTTAGGAAACTCAGATCTTGTTTTTGTGAAACAGAAACAATTTTTTATTTTAGGATAGGGACTGTTGTTCATTGATTTTGATTTTCACCTGTGCCTGTACCTGCCCTTCCCCCCCTTCTCCCTCTCCCCCCTCCCTCCTCCTCCCTGGCTCACCCGTGAAACGAACGCTAGTCGTCTATATGAACACATTAGTTGTATATTTTAAGGATTTTTTTTTTTTATATTTATATTTCAGGACGATATCAGCCGGTCGTGGAAGTTAGAGTTAGTTATGGGTATCTGAACAGATATCTGAACCTCTCTCTCTATCCCTGACCATCCTTAACCACTTTTGACCATCTCCCATCACCCATAACTAACTCTAACTTCCACGACCGGCTGATATCGTCCTGAAATATAAATATAAAAAAAAAAAAAATCCTTAAAATATACAACTAATGTGTTCATATAGACGACTAGCGTTCGTTTCACGGGTGAGCCAGGGAGGAGGAGGGAGGGGGGAGAGGGAGAAGGGGGGGAAGGGCAGGTACAGGCACAGGTGAAAATCAAAATCAATGAACAACAGTCCCTATCCTAAAATAAAAAATTGTTTCTGTTTCACAAAAACAAGATCTGAGTTTCCTAAAGGTGATTAAACTAGTACTTCATTTATTTATTCCATTATATGAGGAAGACAGATAGCGTACCTGATAATTCATGTGAATGTAAGTTCCTGATCTTCAATATTAGGAAATTGTACCTGTAAGACCACGAACCTCATAGAATAAGGTTATAGAACTTAACCTTATATAAATCACCCCCAATCGTTCGTACCTCTCAACAGTTGTGAGATAATACTAGGGATATCCATTAATAAAACCTTAGAAAATATAAAAACATGCATTATTTTAAGAACGATTTCGCAATCGTTGGACAATAATGCTATAAAAGTGTAAATATTAGGAAGATTGGACCATATTGACTATCAAATAGTTGACAAATTTTCATCTGATGAATTATCATCCTATCTTTCCGCTGGACTTTATGCTCTTCCTTATTTTTACTAACAGTTTCATGATAATCAGTGGTTATTACATTTCCAATTAGCATCAAATGCTTATACGGTGATGTTTAGCAACTTATATTTCTGGAAGATTTCCTAATCGCGATATGCTGAATAAAAACCTTCACGATCTAATTCTACATGAGAGTCTTGATGTTTCCAATAACTTAATGAATTATTGAATTTCGAGAGAGAGAGAGAGTGAGAGAGAGAGAGAGAGAGAGAGAGAGAGAGAGAGTATATCAAATATGAATATTAACAAAAAATAATGTCCTAATTAGTGACAGAGAATTGACAATCGTGAAAATGATTGTTTGAAATTGGACGAGTGATGGTAAGAGTAGGAGTGAGGTTGGTGGAGGGGGAGAAGGGAGGGGGTTAGCGCATGCGCAACTAGCGTGCATGCACACAACTAATAGTCCTTGACGAGTGAGTACCTAGGGATTCATTTTCGTTCTAGCATCCGATCGTAGCATATTGTTTTACATCATCATCATATCAATCGTCATGAATTCGTAAGTATATTTATTACTTTAATGATATCTCATTATTATTTTTTTTTTTTAATAGAGTTTTTTTTCTTACAATATTTATCCTAAACACCTGTTTTGTTTTTTTTTTCTCTATTTTTAGTTCTGCGAGGGACTTCAAAAAGTTATTGAATCATTTAAACGATGACGCTCGTTTAGTGTGTAAACTGAAGGATATTGAAATCGGGCGGCCATACATCATAGCGGAATTGGAGCATCTTAAGACCAAATTAGGGTTAGCGTTGGTCGCCACGTTGAAGGATCATGATAATACTATCAGAGTATATCTTCCTAAAAGATTTAAGATGTCGGATGAAGAGATTGTAGCTTTCAACAATAATAATGAGATGATATCATTAATATATAAAGGGAGAGTTTGTTTTAAAGATGAAATTTCATTTATTTAATAGTGTTTTATTTGCTGTACATAACAGTATTTGGATATAATAAATATTTTTTGTTTCCTTATACCGTTTTTTTATTTTTTTTTTTTATTTCCCCTTTGTACCCATTTTCAATAGTGTTACTAAAATATTATATCATTAAATTATTAATAAAGACCTATATATTTCATAAAAAAATGATTCCTCATTTTTTCAAGTCAAAATTATTAAAAATATAGAGAAATAATAACAATGTTTGATGGCTGAGAATTACTGGTTCAAAGGCCACTTCACCTATCCTGATATCATAAAAGGATTAAAAAGTTCAAAGTTCATGACAGAAAATGTAAAAACTTAACAAATATTAAGTTGTTTTTAAGTGAATTACATATGATTTATTTTTTTTTTTTTTTTATTATTTTTTTTTTTTTTTTTTTTTACACTCATCTTGGTTTTCTAAATATAATTTAGAAGTAAGCCTTCCCACCTCGTCAAGGTGTGAGTGCATAGAGAAGGTGTGCTGGTATAAAATCGTTGTAAATATTTTTTAACACATATTTATTTATCTGTTTGTTAAGGTTTCCAGGTTTTTGGTAAACCTCTCTTGGAACCACAACACTCATTCCTTTTAGGTTTAGGAGCCTTTAGAGCCACGCCAGGGACCCATCCATTCCATCACACATACATACTTTGGTTTAAAAATAAAAACAACAATATTATATCAGCAAAAATTAAAAATAAAAAAAAAAAAAGCTCTCTTAAACAGCATCCGGAACGATAAATAATATAAAACTTTCTTTAAACCTTATTTCATTTGGCCATATTTTGAAGTGTGTATATTTTTTAAATAAATATAAATACCAATAAAGAATACATATCTTTAAAATAATAAAAAAAATTATGTAAAACCTTAACAAGTGATAAATTAAACCTTTATTGAATAAAAAATAAATAAAGAAAGAAAATAATAAGTTTTTCTCTTGGACAAAAGTAGTATTTCACTTGAGTAAATAAAAATATAACAATGTTCTTATAATAAAGAAAAGAAAGAAACTGGTTTGTATTCATTTAATTTAATCATTAAATAATTAGTTTATTTATCATGACTTGAGGCACCTAGAGGCCTAAATCGATTCACTCTTAGAAGAAGTCCGTCTAGACTTTTAAGGAACCAACCGCTCCCCTTTATTGTCATATCCTCCATCTCGGTAGCTATTTTCGAGTAGCTTCCACTGAGACTGTTCAAGACCGAAGAACTTTCGGATATTGTTATGTTTTTGGTTTTAAACGCCCTATCGCACGTCTCCCCTCTAATATTTTCATAAGTGGCCTCTAGAACTAGATTGAATTTTAGAGGAGCATCTGATTCCGCCAAAAATTCTGTAATTAATCGATATAATGTTTCAGTCTGATGGCAGAGAAATTCCACAGCATCAATTGGTTCAGAACATGGAAGGTAAAAAGTCTTAATATCCCCTCCAAACGCTGTCTCGATTTCAAATAAAGGCCCTATAGCCATTTCCAACCGCCTTCGTTTCGTCATGACAAGGGGAGTTTCTCTCTGACAACGACGTAAATGATTCATGAGTTGGTTTAGAGACGAAAAAATCTCGCCGCAAGAAACACATGTACGCCGTTTCTGAGTCGTCAAGCATGACTTTTCGTGACGTACTTTGCTATCTTTTCGGCTGAAATTTCTATCACAATATCCACACTTATTGTTACTTGATGCCATTATTGAAAACGAATGATAAAAAAAAAAAATTAAATGCGATATAATTAATAAACTTAAAAATAAATGAAATAATCAAAATATTAATCGTAAAACAAAAACAAATAGCAAATAATAAATGAATAAATTTCTTCTAAAAATTAGAAAATCCGAAGGGTAAAAGAAAAATGGAAAATAGTTGAAAAACTTATAATGATCTACAATTTAAAGCCAAAATGAAAAACAGTTCAATAAAACAGTACTGACACGTTTAAAATTATCTTTCAAGAGGCTGTAAAAGAGAATGAGAAAGAGGCCTAGAAAACCATCCCTATTTATAGTCTCCTTTGTTTACAAAATTTAGGAATTATCTGTTCAAAGTCCAAGGCTTAAAGGATTAGGAGGTGTGTACCGATGTTGGGATGAAAAGGAGTGGGGGAAGGCCAAAGCTTTCCGAGTATGAGGGTAATCCAGATCTGGGCAGACCATGGTTGTTAATTAAAATTAAGTAATCGTCCGGACAGGTAAATAACCGTCTGAGAAGGCGCAAAAACAATTGTAAATGCTGAAAATATTATGTATAAAAAACAAATTTCCGACCGTAATAGGTCGAAAATGAAGTTTTATACCATTGTGTATATAAATATTTATGCTTCAAACATGGTGGCGCCATAAAAAAAAAAAATGGCGGTTGGGCACACTCAGCCTCTACAAAACATTATTGGGAGGATAACATATACAATCCCAAAGGAATAGGAGCTTCGCCCTGTTGGACATATTACAAAATAGAGTGGGTGCTGCGCTCTTGCGGATATTTTATAAAGTAATGTGTGTTCTGCGACTAAGTTAGGAGACAATTAAATTAAATAAGAAAGGTATAGAAATATTACCGAAAATTATACTATTGAACATGCTACAAAATTTTCATTCATTGAGAAGGTTATGTAACAGTTAGGAAGGCTTAAAAAAGAAAAAGAAAAAAAGAAAGTAAACTTGGCAATGGGTCCGCGAGTATCATCAGAACTAACCGGGAGGAACTTTCGGATATTTAAATTATAAGTACAATGAGTAAGCTAGCGAGTACCATCGGAACTAGCCGGGAGGAACTTTTGCATGCGTAAAATATAAGTACAATGAGTAGGTTAGCAAGTGTCATCGGACTTCGCCGGATCAAACTTTCAGATGCTTAAAATAGAGCACCGATTAGAGATGGGTATGAATGATAAGAACAGGGTCCCAGGGTCACGTGATTAAAAAGGGAATCGTATGTTAGTTAAGTTTAGGTCGAAATGTTGATTGAATTTATATAAATACAATTAGTAGGTTAGCGATGACCACCGGACCTAGCCGGAAGGAACTTTCAAATCCATAAAATGGAGCAATTTGATTAGCTGATTAGAAAAAGGCATGAACAATAAGGGGATGTGTTCATAGGTCACGTGATTAATAGTGGGCGTCGTATACTAGTTAAAGTTAGATAGAGGTGTTTATTGACATTTTCTGTCATAACGTACTATTTTTATTATGTTTTTAAAGATTAAAAATTCAAAATCAAAGAGCTGAAGGCTCAATATTGAACTGAAAAAGGTTCTAAACTTTGATTACTTAACGACTATATAATGATGCGATAAACTCGTGTAATACGAAATAATTACGATGTAGTGTATCATTATTCACGACTATATTATTGATAATACCTTAGCAAGAGATAACACTAGTTAGTTGTTTTTTCGATAGAATTAACGATATCATTGTTTATTTCTTTCGGAAGGATTAGAGATTGTCCAACTAGGTGAGGTAGAAGACCGAAGCCGGCCTAGACGAACTCTTCCGAAAACATCGCGAAATAGCAATTCTAAAGCAGGATTGTTAATGATGAGTAAATAATACATAGAAAAGGTAAAAAATGGTCTAAGAAGTTGAGAAAACAATTAAAACGGTTGAAAAAATATATAAAAAAATTATATTCGCCTACCGAAATAGGTACAAGTTTTATATTATTATATATTTATACTTTCAGCAATTATTAGAACAAAGTTGATATTTACGTCTTAAATTTATCTTGTTTACGATTAAATCTTTTTACTATACTAAGAGATAAAACGTACAAGATCCGCATTATATTTATATATATACTTAAGAGGGTAATGGTTCAAAGTCTCAGAGCTTAAGGAATATTTATACTTTAAGCAATTATCAGTACAAAGTTGATATTGACGTCTTAAATTTATCTTTTTTACGATTAAATCTTTAGGGATTTACTATACTAAGACATGAAACGTACAAGGTCCGCATTATATTTATATATATAATAATGCTTCAAAGTCTCAGAGCTTAAGGAACCTTTTATCGCTATTTAAATAGTAGGATTAAGAATCAAAGTTCAAAGCTATATAGGATTAAAAATCATTACACATAGGAAGATAATAGACCGTAGTCCAAGAGCTTAAGGAACCTTTTATCGCTATTTAAATATTAGGATTAAGGATCAAAGTTCAAAGCTGTACAGGATTAAGAAGTCGTATAACGATGTTTATATTAAAGGCATTAAGAAGGTTCAAAGTCCATGTTTACGTTTAAGCTTAAGGAACTTTTTATCACTACTTAAAATGTAGGATTAAAGATCAAAGTTCAAAGCTGTATAGGATTAAGAAGCCCTATAACGATGTTTATATTAAAGGCATTAGGAAGGTTCAAAGTCCATGTTTCCGTTTCACTTACTTGCATGCTTCAACATGATTCAAACCTGCTTGTACTTTCGCTAACCTGTTTTTACATGATTCGACATGTCGGTGCATGCTCGAACCGGTCAGGTATACTAATCCTATATTAAAAAACAAAATGGCGGCTGGATAGACTTAAGGCTTTTAAATTGTGACGCCATAAAACAAAATGGCGGACGGGTAGACTCATGCATTATAAATACTAAATTAGCCCAAAACGTAGGGAAAAGGAAGTGGACGCATGGTAGACTCATGCTTTATAAACTCTCAAGTTAGGCACTCTCATTGGTTAACTATTGAAGGAGTGGGGGGAGCAAAATGTAAACAATGAGAAGGTTATGTAACAGTAAGGGAGGTTTCAAAAAATGTAAACAATAGTAAGGTTATGTCACAGTTTGAAAGGTTTCGTAAAAGCACACATTACAATTTGACCATCGGACCTAGCCGGGAGGAACTCTCAAGTTAGGCACTCTGATTGGTTAACTAATGCAGGAGTGGGGGGAGCAAAATGGACGTCGAGTAGACTCATGCTTTGTAAATTGTGACGTCATAAAAGAAAATGGCGGACGGGTAGACTCATGCTTTATAAATACTGAATTAGCCCAAAACGTAGGGAAAAGAAACTGGACGCCGGGTAGACTCATGCTTTGTAAATTGTGACGTCATAAAAGAAAATGGCGGACGGGTAGACTCATGCTTTATAAATACTAAATTAGCCCAAAACGTAGGGAAAAGAAAATGGACGCCGGGTAGACTCATGCTTTATAAAGACTTAATACTCTCAAACAGGGGTCACGTGATCAAAAAGGGGCGTGGCCTACTGGTTTAGGTTAGGTTGATGAAGGGTCACGTGACTAAAAAGGGGCGTGGCTTAGTGGTTTAGGTTAGGTCGATGGCGCGAACCAGCGTGGTTAAGGTTAGGTCGCGGTCGAAATTCAAATTCAAATCTCCCGCCATAGGTCACGTGACCAAATGCTGGCATCTGATTGGCTGCGCAAAAAAGTGTGCCAGCTCGCCTGTTTTCCCTCTACTTATATATATATATATATATATATATATATATATATATATATATATATATATATATATATATATATATATGAAAAGTTTAATAAAAATCGGTTTAGTAGTTTTGAGACTGAGTCTGGCACACGGAATTGCTTTACATGCTCCGCAAATTCCATTCCCCTACATACTTCCTTATTATCCGGTCCTACCTCACTGACAGATCCTTCAAAGTCAATCATTATACTTCCTATTCATCCATTTTAGGCAGTTTGCTGGTGTTCCTCAAAGCAGTATCCTAGAACCCATTCTTTACACAGCTGATATCCCGTCCCATCCTAACACTTTCCTTTCCACCTATGCTGATGACTCATGTGTGTTATCAGTCAATACTGATCCAACTTTTGCCTCTCAAACTCTCTCTAATCCCACCTCAGAGACCTTGAGGTATGGTATCAGAGCTAGAGAATTAAAATAAATGCCTACAAATCCAACCAAGTTACCTTTACCCTTCGTCGTAAACCTCTGGCATCCTGCCCTACGGTCTCCTTCTGATATATACTCCTCTTATCCCGGTTTAAAAGATCCGATATCTAGGACTGCACCTTGACAAACGCCTTATTTGGAACCCTCATACAAGACTGAAACGACAAGAAACTGCACGACGTTTTCGATTACTTCAACACTTACTAGACAAACGTTCTAATCTTCCACTTAACTAAAAAAGATAGATGAGTCTATCATACGGCCGATATGGACTTACGGAGTACAGCTTTGGGGATCTACTAAACTCTCGAATTCTTTCCGTATCCAATCCCTACAATCTAAAATCTTCAATGCTCCTTACTTTGTCAAGAATAAACTCATCCATAAAGACCTTAATGTGCCGTATGTTGCTGATTTGGCCCGATCTAGATACCACTCCTTTCATGACAAACTAGATTCCCACCCTAATCCTCATGTTTCAATTGTTTGAGGAGGTGAGGGCGAAATAACTACAGCCTGGCACTATTAGTACGAATGGTTCTTTTATTGTTCGTAATGATAAAAACAGTTTGAAGGTCCGGAGTCCACTGATGTGGGAGAAGGAGTGGGGTGATCGCACTTGCCGCTGGCCACACCAGAGGGCGATGGAGTAGGCAGATCCCTGTTGCCGCTGTCCTCTGCCGGTCCCGGGAGAAGATGTGCTACCTTCAGGCGATCCATGGAGACGGTCTTCGGTCCCGTCGGTAACAGCAGCTTGAATGTCTTCTCCTCCCTCGAGAGAACCTGATAAGGGCCGGTGTAAGGCGGCGTCAGCGGGCGTCGGACGGTGTCATCCCTAAGGAAAACATGGGTGCAGTCCTTGAGGTCGCGGTGAACAAAGGTGCGAGCCGTACTGCTGCGGTGCGGAGCTGGCCGGAGCGTCTTCATCGCCTCCCTCAGCGTCTTCAATGTCGCCTCCGCGTCCTCCCGCCGTTCAGAGGGTTCAAAAAATTCTCCAGGGAGGCGAAGTGGTTGGCCGAAGACCATTTCCGCAGCGCTGGCACCAACATCTTCTCTCACCGCCGACCGAAGACCCAATAGGACGGTGGGTAGCACCTTTGTCCACCCCATATTTCCCAACGTTGCTCTTAGGGATGCCTTGACTGACCTATGCCACCGCTCCACGCACCCGTTGGACTGAGGATGGTACGCCGTAGTCCTGCTCCTCTGGATACCAAGGACGCGAGTGAGGCTAATAAAGAGGTCTGACTCAAACTGGCGCTCTTGGTCGGTAGTAATCCTTGCAGGCGTACCATAACGGGAAATCCACGTGCCCACTATTGCTTCTGCTACCTTGGTGCTTGTAATTTCCTCTAGCGGGCACGCCTCAGGCCAACGCGTGAATCGATCTATCATCGTGAGGCAATAACGCATGCCGTTGGAGGGTGGCAGAGGCCCAACGATGTCCACGTGGATATGCTCCATCCTTCCGCTGGGTGCAAAGGTACCTGGAGGAGTCACTGTGTGACGGACAACTTTCGATCGCTGGCAGAGAATGCAGCAGCGTGCCCACCTCGAGACGTCGGCGTTCATGCCTGGCCAAAAGAAACGCTGCGTGACCAGCCGCCTCGAGGTCCGTATCCCGGGGTGACTGAGACCATGCAGGCGGTGGAAGATCTCTTCTCGCATGGACTCAGGAACGTATGGTCGCGCTTGAGGCGTAGAGGTTTCGCAGAGGACAGACGAGGCTGTACCGGGAGGCTGGATCCAGCGAAGCTGTTCTTCTGAAGCTCAGAAACCGATGGATCCTTCTGCTGCTCGGACGCAAGGCGCTCATAGTCCTCGGTACAGTCGATGTCCTCAACCCTCGAGAGCGCGTCGGCAACAGCGTTGTCTTCCCCGGGTACGTGGCGGATGTCGGTTGTGAACTGGCTGATAAAGTTCACCAACCGAATCCGCATGGGCGTCGCTGTCTCTGGCTTCTGATAGAACGCTTGTTCAAGCGGTTTGTGGTCCGTCCAGACAGCAAAATGTCTCCCCTCAAGGTAATAGCGAAAGTGCTTAATGGCGCGGTGGATGGCCAATAGTTCCCTGTCGTACGTGGCGTACTTCTGTTGCGCTGGAGCGAGAGCCTTGGAGAAAAATCCAAGAGGCCGCCAAACGTCGCCATACTTCTGCTGCAAGACTGCTCCCATAGCTGTGCTGGAGGCATCACATACCAGGACAAGCTCAGCGTTAGCCTTAGGATGTCCCAGTACCGCGGAGTTCTTGATGGCAGTCTTGCAGCGCTCGAACGCTTCTACGGCTTTGTTGTTCCATTCGACTGGCCTCTTGTCATTCTTCTTCGCTCCAGCAAGGAACCTGTTGAGCGGAGCTTGCATTTCCGCCGCTCTGGGTATGCAACGGCGATAAAAGTTAAACATACCCAGAAAACGCCGCAGGTCCTTGATAGTAGCAGGCCTAGGATAGGAAACTATGGCCTCCACCTTCGCTGACTGGGCGCTGATGCCGGAGGAGTTCACTCTATGTCCCAGAAACTCGACCTCCTGACGAGCGAAGACACACTTCGTCAGGTTCACCGTGAGGCCGTGATCCTGCAGCCGCCGTAGCACTTCCTCCATATGTGCTTTGTGTTCCTCTTCATCTCTTGAGCCGATGATAATATCGTCGAGGAACCACCAGGCAAAGTCCAACCCTCGAAGCACACGGTCCAGGAACCGTTGGAAGGTATGCGATGCATTCCTGAGACCAAAGCACATACGGAGGAACTCGAAGAGGCCGAAAGGTGTGATGACGGCGGTCTTCGGAATATCCTCTTCTACCACCGGAATCTGGTAATATGCACGGTTAAGGTCCAATGTGGTGAAGATCTTCTTACCGTGCATATTAACGTTGAAATCCGCCAAGTTGGGCACAGCGTATCTGTCCGGGACCGTCTTAGCGTTGAGCTGCCTGTAGTCGCCGCAGGGCCGGATACCTCCATCCTTCTTCTCGACGATGTGCAGCGGACTGGCCCAAGGACTATTCGACGGTCTGCAGATCCCTTCATCCATCATCTGCATTAACTCCTTCTTGGCGGTGTTGTATCTTCCCGGTGGCAGGCGGCGGGCTCTCGCGGTGACTGGTGCTCCCCTGGTCTCAATGTGATGGACGACATCGTGCTTCGGTTCTGTCATAAAGGACGAAGGCTGAGTCACAGCAGGGTACCGGCGAAGCAGGGCGGAGTACCATTCTCCTGCTGGTACTGAGCAGATGGTGGGCACCGGTACCTTCGCCAATTTACCTCTAGATGTCAGCCCCGTCCTCTGGTCCACCAGCTGGCACCCGGCGAGATCTACCATCATGTTGTAGTGAAAAAGTAAATCCGCGCCGATGATGGGATGGCTAACCTTGGCAACGATAAATCGCCACGACATTTTCCGCCGGAGCCCCAGATCAAGGTTCTGGACAATGGTGCCATACGTTGGAATGGGCGTCCCATTGGCAGCATACAACGTGAACTCCTCGGTGGCCTTCGTCCTGTTCGTCACCGGGTAGACAGATAGGGTGGCTCCGGTATCCACCAGATATCTGACCCCGGACTTTCTGTCAGAGACGAAGAGTCGACGGTTGTTAGCCATAGCGACGGGACCCGCCTTGTTCGTCGCTATGACTAGTTTAAAGCCCTAGCCGGTTTCCAGTCGCAGGGCTGACGGCATCTGGTCGCCTTATCTCTGAAGCGTTCGTGGTAAAAACAGAGACGCCGTCTACTCTTGCTTCTAGAGCCCCTGCGATTCCGACTAGACGATCCGCTGTCCCGCCGACTTGTCCTGGCCCCCATTTGCGCTTTTAGAGCGGCTACTTCGGCAGTCAGGCGCTCGATGGCAGCTCCTATGTCTCCTCCATCTCTTCTTGAAGGCCCCGGAGTTGGCTCCGGCTGATAAGCCATAATCGGATTACCTGGGGGTTGCTGAATCTCCGCTATTTTATCTGCGATGCGGGCCAACTTGGTCAGATCAGTATGATCGGTAGCAGCCAAAGCCGCCTGCATTCCCTCAGGTAACCCCCGGAGCCACAGAGTACTAAGCATGTCCTCCGGGACCTTCTCTCCTGCCAGCTGCTGCATCTCTCGCAGAAATTGGGAAGGCCTCTGATCGCCCAATTTCTGCTCTTCCAGGAGTTTTTTCATCTTCCAGCTATCTGACTGCCCGAAGCTGGAAAGTAGCCGCTCTTTTAACCTTTCATAGGGCTCATTAACAGGCGGATTACGAGCCAGATCTGCGACTTGTCGAAGAGTCTGAAAATCAAGCTGGGCGATAATCAGCTGAAATTTGCTCTTACTATTACTGATCTTACATGAGCTGAATACCGCCTCAGCTTGAATGAACCACAGATCTGGCTCTTCTCTATAAAAAGTTGGCAATCTCGCCAGCGCATTAGGGGCCGATGCTGACTCCACCTCCACTTTCTTGTCCTCCATGTCCAGCGTGAATAAATCGAATGGCATTGTAATGATATTGCCAGAAAAAAAAAAAAAAAAGGAGAAAGAGAAGAAAAAATAATAGTTTAAAACTCACCGTCGGGGTCACCACTTTTGAGGAGGTGAGGGCGAAATAACTACAGCCTGGCACTATTAGTACGAATGGTTCTTTTATTGTTCGTAATGATAAAAACAGTTAAATAAAGCATGGAATACTATAATACAAAAGAAGAACACAATATGAGGAGCACACACAAATCGAGATAGAGCCAACCCACAGCTGGTGAGAGGTTGCAATGGATTTGCCACTGTAAAATAAAATAATCTTTCTACTATCATAAAACACAGAAAATAAAATAATAAATAAAAATGACCTTCAATTAAATATAAAGAAAACTAAAATATAAACATGTTTGAGGTAGTGACAAATCCATTTCACATAACCTCTTTGCTCCCACCAGCTGTGTGTTATAACCTCACTCCCTCACACAATCAGGCCCATCACAGATGAGTCTATCATACGGCCGATATGGACTTACGGAGTACAGCTTTGGGGATCTACTAAACTCTCGAATTCTTTCCGTATCCAATCCCTACAATCTAAAATCTTCAATGCTCCTTACTTTGTCAAGAATAAACTCATCCATAAAGACCTTAATGTGCCGTATGTTGCTGATTTGGCCCGATCTAGATACCACTCCTTTCATGACAAACTAGATTCCCACCCTAATCCTCTTGTTTCAATCCTTTCTTCCTCTTAAATTCTTGACAATCCTCCGAGGCATCTGAAACGAAGATGGCCCTGAGACCTTCTAGTTTAGAATATTGTTAGAGTGCTTCCATCGAGAAGCTTATCTACAGGTGTTTCATGCCTTTTTATATTTCATTCAAATTTACTTGTATTCCATTATACTGTTGTAAATTTCAATAAATAAATTTAAAAAAAAGAAGAAAAAAAAAGCAGTTTTGGATTACGACCACAACATTGTGGCACGAGATTAATAATTATTCGATATATTATTTAGGAATATAATTATTTTATTGACATTTAAAAAAAAATTGTATTGAATTGTACAATAAGTTAATAATTACGTATAAGTATAGTATGATTAAATAAAGGAACTCGAAATAGTACAAAGAGCTATAATACTAAAGATAAGTGTGATGCCCTCTTCGCTGCAGTACTAACTTCGCCGAACTCTGAAAATGGAAAATACTTGTAAGTTTAGTTGAGATCTCTCCTCCGTACAACCGACATGGATTTTCCACTGGCTATTCCCCTTACTCTTGATAATTTCATTGAAAATAACTTGTATAAAATTAAAGTTAAACAAAATTATTCTAATGAATTTAATTTTCAATATAATTGAATAAACAAATTAATAAATATCCTAGTAAAATGTGTTTTACTAATATTCCGTATGGAACCAATCTACAAACAAAAAAATATCGTTGTGATCAAACAAGAAACGAAAATAGAAATATTCTGTGAGTTCTAGACCCATAATCAAATTTTAGATTAACCATAAAAAGATCTAGTAATCAAGTATTCTATAATAATAGCCGATATTGGGATACTTTTTTTTTTTTTTTTCCATTGTGAAGCTGACCTGTGTCCAGAATTAATAGTAATTTATTATTTCTGGTATTTTCGATATTTTAAGCAATACATATGTGGTGTGTTGGGTAATGAAAAAAAATAGGAATAAGAAACCTACACAGGTATATTAGACACGCCAGAAATATCATATAATTAAAAAAGAAATGTATTATAATTAGTAAAAAAAAAAACGAGTAAACTCGAAATGATATTATTTTCATATCCTTTTCATACAAATTTTATGATAGGAGCTATCTTAAAAACTTTTTTATTTTTATTTTATTTAGTTTTACACGAAATCCAATTTCACAACCATCATTTTACATCTATGAGCTAGAGTGCAGATGAATTATCTAAACGATATTTATAACAGATTTTGAGCCAGATACTTAGATCGAAGATTTTCCTGAATATAAATTCATTAATTTATCAACTATCAACAGAATTTTGACATTCAATATATTAAGAGATCACTCAAATATTTGAACCATGACATCAATAGCTCTCCCGGTTCGCTTATGATTAGCAACGAAAAAAAAAAAAAAAAGAGAATCATTCAAAAAGCTTTGAAAGCATATCTGTTCTTTCCATTGACGCAGTTTTAACAACCAACCTTCGTAATTGCAAATAGAATATAGTTTGCTTAAAAATAAATATGTTTTATGTACAATATACGCAAATGTTAATAAATAGATAAAATGAAATAAATAAGTATAAGTGTAACACAAACGTACACTACCTAATGGCTTATACGTTACTATCAGGAACTAAATATAATAATAATAATAATAGGCTTACAGAACGCGAAGGTTCGATGCCGATTCCACCAAATTCCGCCTACACAGACTCTTCCAATGTTAACCATTCAATCCCAAGCTCTCGAGATCAGCCTCCCATCGACGCTTCGGCCTACCTTTCGGACGCCTACCAGTTGGATCAGCAAATACCAACTTTCTCGAAATCCGTTCCTCACTTAACCCAACAACTTTACCCGCCCATTTGAGTCTCCGCGATGCTATCAACTCAATTATATTCACAGGATACAAGTTCCGCAATGCCGCGTTGTGCAAACTCCTAAACTCCCCAGTGGCCTCATCTCTCTTCGGACCAAATGTTTTACGTAGTACCTTATTCTCGAAAACCTTAAGCCGTTGTTCATCCTTCTAAGTAAACGGCCACGTTTCACATCCGTAAAGAACCGTCGGAAGAATAATAGTTTAATATAAATTCTAACCTTTAAGTTTTTAGATAGAAGCCGCGAGCTAAGTGACTTAGCAACTGAATAATAACACGCATTTCCTAGCTTTAACCGAGACTTTATTTCTTCCTGGATTTCATTTTTCTTGTTATCATTGAACCTTAATACTTGAATTTCTCTACGTGTTCAAAACTATGCCCTGATATATCAATATCGCCACCGTTTCTGCTACTAATCATATATTTCGTCTTATAGGTATTTAATTCGAGTCCTATTTCTTTACCGGTTTTTATTAACACACTTGTATTTAGTTGAACGGTATCAGGAACATCAATCGGTATAGTACTTATTAATTTTTCCATAAATAATGTGATTATAGAATAAAAATAAATATAACTGATACACATTTCATTGAAATTCTCACTATTCAAAGACTGGATATACAAAAAGGTTTTACCTACAAGAAGACTATGACATATTACATACTTATAGGATTTAATTAATTTTCATTACTTATACATGGTTATATCAATCGCCATTCAGATTTATATTGAATAAGGGCTATATTTAAATAATTTAGAAAATAAACTGAAAAATATTTACCTAATATACTGAAAACCTAAGCTCCAAAAAAATAATGGCTTATTGGCCATGCATATATAGAATAGAATAGAATAGAATACATTTTATTATTGACCTTTACATTTAGGACCAAACTGGTCCTCTCTTACAATAAACAGGAATTGTATATACATTTATATTTTACTTGAGTCAGGTATTTTAATTCAGTATTTACTATATATAGATATTCCAAGTATTAATACTATTTAATGGTTACAACATCATCAAAACAAAATAAAACATCCAATTTGATATTAAAATAAAAATAAATAAACATAAAAGGAAATTTAACTCTCCGTCGTTCTTTTCACATAAACGTGTATATTTAGATGCTTTATTATTTCTGTTATGAATGTCATATAAGAAGATAAAATTTTCGTAAAGATAGATCGGGGTTTCGGTCTTTAATATTTTACATGTAATGGTTAATAAATTAAATACTCTTATTGACCTTATCTTCAACCAGTTTAACTGTTTATATTAAAGTGTGATATATCGATCTATTGGGGTTTGCGTTATATAACGTACAGCTGCATTCTGGGTTCTTTGAAGTCTATTTAATAATTTTTCTGTGATGCCCGTATAGGTCATACTGGCATAATTCAGATAGGGCATAACCATATTACTTATTAGGATTTTCCTAATTTGCATAGAATGCTGAAAATTTAGTTTTCTGAGTCGGAACAGCGCTTTATAAAATTTACTGCATATGTGCTGAGGTTCCAAGTCAGATTATGACTTACGAAAATGCCTGAATTATTTATTTGCGTTTCATATATCACCTCTGTTATTAATTATTGATATGTTGTTCATTTCGTTTATATTTATTTTTTGTTGTATTCGGAATCCTATTATTATTACCTTTGATTTTTGTGGATATACATTTAATCCGTGATCACCACACCATTTTTTCGGTCTTTTCAAATCTTCATTCATTCATATGAGATAAACACAGTTATTTTAACAACACAGGAAATATATATCTATAAATATATATAAATTTATAAACACATCAGTATAATGTGTTACTGAAAACATAACATTAGTTTCATTGGTAACTTATTATTGCCCGCGGAATTAAAATTTACATGTTCAACATCAAATATTCCATTTTTATGTTTTAAGCGCCATTAACCGATTCCAGGATTTTTTATTTTACATTAACATATAAATCTGAAATCTGTTTAAAAACTCAGATTGAAATATTAGAAGTATGAGGTCATTAACAAATGGTAGTTTAATAAATAAAAAATATCTCATATTCACATCATAAAAAATAAACAAGACTTAGCCTTCAGTATTAATTAATTTTGAATTATATTCGATTCGTTATAGTGATTAAAAGTTTTTAGTTGACTTTTATTTAAATTATCATCTTGCCCCCGGCCATTATGCATCTAAAAAATAAGATCATAAATAAAATGTAGTGGAGCTTTTATACAGACTGCCTCTCCTTTATTATTAAAAGAGCAATTTAAGTCCTTTTCAATTCTGTTACCCCGTTGAAGAAAAGCCGTTTCTGAGAGACCAGGTGAAGTATTCAGTTCAGCTGGTACTAGGTTTTCACATTCTCTGAGGAAAGTTAAAAATTAGTACCGAGGTAATTTGTTAATAAAAATTTAGCTTTTGCTAACTGTACAAAAATTTCATATTTATCCAAAAATGATGACACTTCCATTAACTGTAAAACACTTTACATATTTGGACTTACCTATTCTGTTTTCTTCACCTATTCGGATGTTATAAATTAGATTTAAATTAGTTAATTAATTAAAATGAAAAAAAAACAAAACATGGGAAACATGTCTAACCTTTCATGTCCAACATATTAATTAATTATTTAAAATATATTTAAAAATAAAGTAAAACGAATTATAGCACTGTTTCACACTGACTTTTAATTTCTTAAACAATAAGGAAAAAAAATTGGTGTGAGAAACACACTACTTTCACTTACCTTAATGGTTTAAATCAATTCAAGAACTAATAAACATAGTTCAAAAAGGTTTGCAGAAATATGTTCAGTTTAATTGAAAACATATATTTTAAATTAAATAATATAACAATATAAAACAGTTATTTTCAACAATTAGTTAGTTTTGTTAGCTTTTTATCACTCTCTATTACATGTTACAACTTGCATAAGATAATATTTTTTTCTAAAATCTTTAGCTTCTTAACGGTATATTATACATCTGTTTATATTACAGTCCTCATAATCAAAAACCAGAAAGTACGTTGTAAAATCTGTTTGCTCCTTTCTCCTTTAGTTGGTTATAAAATTCATTCGACTTGTATATTAAGACGTTTTTTATCAACGATGATATGGATATTGTTTTCGAATTCACAAATTTAATTATACTTTCGAGGTAGAAAATTAAAAAATAAATAGTTTTTTTAATATATATATATATATATATATATATATATATAATTATATAACTACCTTTTTGATCTCCAAGGGTATTTAAAATCCTTTAATTGATTTTAACGACGGAGGTAAGTAAAAGTCCCGTGTTGTGCGCACCAGATATTTTTATATTTTTGTTAATTTCTATGATAATAGGATAGATAAGCTTTTATTTTTAAAATTTAAAGGATTCTACAATGGCTTGCTTACAGAAAAGCAAATAATAAAAGATTGACTTACTATGTCACAAGAAACAAATAAGTTGAAATGTTTGATTGTGAACTGAGCATAGTGGCTGTATGAGCAAAATATTAACCTGAAAATGCGCTAAAAAGTAAAAAATGTCCTGGAAACAAGAGAGTTGGGCATCACTGTAAATAAAAAAAAAAATCCGAAACAATTAGCACGTTATTAGAAGTATCCGTAAGCAATGTCCCAGAAAAGCCATACTCATCCTCTGCTACATATATAATGCGACGCTACGTTCTACTTATTTTCCTGATCCTTGGAAATTTTCAATCATCAAGATGCTCCCGAAGCCTGAAAAGCATCTTGAAAACCCATCTTCCTACCGTCCTATCTCTCTTTTGCCCATTATGGGGAAAATCCTAGAAAAAACTGCTCCTTAAACGTCTATACCCAATCCTGGATATTAACCATGTGATTCCTGACCACCCGTTTGGATTTCGCTCATCCCATTCCACTATACAACAGTGTCCCCGTTTGGTGGATGTGATATCTTCTACATTGGAGCGCGCGATGTATTGTACTGGAGCCTTTCTTGACGTACAACAGGCCTTTGACCGATTTTGGCCTTTTTTTTCCGATCCTACCTCACTGATAGAACCTTTAAAGTAAGTCACAACCTTTCCTATTCATCCATATTTCCTCAGTCCGCCGGTGTACCTCAGGGTAGTATTCTGGGCCCAATCCTTTATTCCATATATATAGCTGATATTCCAATCCATCCTGGTACTGTCCTCACAACCTACGCAGATGACACTTGTGTGTTATCCGTAAATAATGGCCCATCTGTTGCTTCCAAAACCCTTCAGTCTCACATTTCTTCCATTGAAGAATGGTGTCAAAAGTGGAGAATTAAAATCAACCCTACTAAATCCCATCAAATTACCTTCACCCTTCGTTGAAAACCTATGTCCGCCTGTCCCACTATTTCCTTTAACAATATTCCTCTCACCTCAGTTGAACAGATCCGGTACCTAGGACTACATCTAGACAAACGTCTTACTTCGAATCCTCACACTAGACTAAAACGACAAGAAACAGCTCGTAGATACCGCTTACTACAACACTTACTGGACAAACGATCAAAACTTTCCACATACTACAAACAATTAATTTATATTACCATCATTAAGCCTATTTCGACATATGGGATTGAGTTATGGGGATCCACAAAACCATCCAATTCTTCCAGCATTCAATCCAAAATCCTCCGAAAGATCCTAAACGCCCCTTACTTTGTCACCAATAAAATAATTCATAAAGACCTAAATATCCCTAGTCGCAGATCTAGCCCGAACTAAATGTTCCTCCTTTTATTCCTAATTACCCGTCCACCCCAACCCACTCGTCCGCATACTCTCATCTCCTACTCCTGATCATCTTCCTAGGCGGCTGAAAAGACGATGGCCTCGAGACCTACTTAGCTGAATAAACTTTGAAGTGCTACCACTGGGTAGTTTCTTCACATGCCTGTATCACGCCCACTTGATCTATTATCACATTTACTTAATGTATTTTATTGTAATACAGTTGTAAATTTCTTTTAAATAAAAATAAAATAAATAAAATCTTTGATTGGTAATATAATTATTTCTATCGTAATTTTTTTTCTGGATTAATATACAATTATAAAATTTTTTAAAAGAGCAATTGCTGAAAAGGGTAAAATCATTATAAAAAAACAAACATATTATGTTTTACTTTCACTTACCTATATATGAAATATATAGTAAGGGGAAGAATTGCGATCCTGAAAACTTTCGAGTTCCAGTTTTTGACGGAAATAAATGTTTTAGGGCCTTCTGTGTCCAAATAACCAAGTCCCTAAAAAAGGTCTGTGTATGTGTGTGTGTGTGTGTGTGTGTGGTAAGTCTACCGCAAAACTAATTTAAGACAAATATACGCCCGAGATGTTGCAGCAACTTTTTCATCAAAATCAGCTAACCAGAAAAGCCACTAGAAACTATGCGTTTTGCACCTTTATACGATTTTCTCAAAAAAAGCTATAATGGTTTTTACTAAGCAACCTATATGGATGAAACATTTAACGGGATTTAATATGGTTAATGTTTCATTCTAATTGAAATAATCTGACAGGGCATAAATACCGATATTTTAAATTTCCTTCTTCTAAAGTACCTTTAATTTTGTAGATTTAAATAAATTATGCACATAATTTTGTTAGCATTGATAAATAATGGCTAAATATGCAAGTTGAGCGAATTTGATAAACTACTAAGGGGGAAAAATGAAAACTGTTTTTTTATGAAATTTGTGTGATATTGAACACAATAATAGTAATATAGATAGCTATATTATAGATAGATAGCTATAATATACACGTAATAGACCGTTGGATAGCTAAAGCTCTTAGAAAAATATTGTCTAATGCCCGGAATCGTAAAGGTTAATGAAGAGTGATGAAAAACCGTCAAAACCAAATGATTTTTGTTGATTATTATATAATACAATAGATTATTATATAAAACACATATTTTTATTGAAATTCAATTTAATTAATTCTTTAACAATTTGTTTTTATCTCTGAATGTATTTGAAAATTCATAGATTGATTGATTGACGCACTGGATTTTTTTTTTTTTAATATGAATACAAATGTTGATTTTTTTCAGACTAAATACGAAACACAAATTGTGTATTGTGAGATTCATATTTTAAGATTAAAAAATGTATTAAAACGAGAAAAGAGAAGTTTGACAGGAACCACTTCGGTAGGAGCACTTTCTCCAGCCTCCTTCGCGGTCCATTTCCTCCAGAAGTCCAGGTTCCTTCATCCCCTAGATAGCCGTGATCGTCTAGAGGTTAGGACATTGCGTTGTGGCCGCAATAACCCAGGTTCGAATCCTGGTCACGGCAGTTTTTATTCTTATTTTATAAAATTAAAAGAAATAAAAATATATACGATGAAATTTTCTTACGTGCTTTTTATTTCATAAATATTTTACTGAATATACCTTATATATTTATAAAAATCTTATATACATTAAAAAAAATAATTAGTTTCTTTTCTTTTTTAATTTTTTTTTTTTGGAGTTTTCTTAATATAAACATTTAAAAGAGCACACACTACCTTCCATTCCTCACCTAATCACTTTATTTCATAAGCTTTTTATCAGTTTTTCATATTTGTCGACGTTTCGGGGCTGATTCCCCATTTTCAAGACTGAAACAATTTTTTTAAACTTTCATTAGTGAATAAAATTACATTATTTAAATGTTTGTCTTTGAAAAATTAACTTCAGCAATTTGTCATATATTTTTAAAACTAACTAACATTAATTACCTTATTTTTTTCCATCATATAACTACTATATCATATTTCACCCTAGTTTCAATAATTCCCTCTATGCCTTATGAAGTACTAAATCACTAATTATTTTTATTTTTCAATAATTACAATTTGTTTCTAAATTAACATTAGTAATGATGAAATTAGACCACATTCACCTAATATATACAGAAAATAATGACAAAGTCAGATTACATAAAATATAATGTAAAAATATATACTAAAAAACTAAATAAATCAACAAATTTACAACCTAAAATTGAGATAAATACGAAGTGAGAAATAAACTAACATCATACACACACATATAACTATATAAAATATGTGCAATCTGCTAAAGGGACCCTATACGGGGCCTTCCACTGCACTTGTTGAGCGAAAATCGGAATCCAAGAGATCCCAGCGCCTTTCTTTCAGTGGTGTGAGCCAGTAGAGGCTGAGCTAGGGCGCAATATCCACCAACATACAGTACGTGGAGGATCTGACCAGTGTCAGAACTCCAGTATAAATGTTTACAATACCTCTCCCGACCACTGTCGTTTCAATCTTCGAGGAGAATTGTAGGGATGGGTGGAGCCTGGATAGGGATTGTGCTAGAGGATTAAGATGATGAGTTAGGTTCTGATGAAATGTGGAAATTTGGATGGCACCAGGTCTAAAATAAATGTAATATTAAGGTCTTGGTGTAAGGTACAGTTGGTAATGTGTAAAGGAGCATTAACTATTGTTCGAAGGACTTTGGATTGGAAGGATTAGATGCGTTTGATGTTAGAATATTTAGCTGTCCCTTACAGTTAAAGTCCGTAGGTCATATAAGTTTCCGTACTGTCTTGTATATAAGTAATTTGTTGTCAACTGTAAGATGAGATTTTCGGTTTAGTAGTCTGTAGTCTTTTGTCTAGAAAAAAACACGATACCGGGTTTCGTCTAAGGAAGGAAGCGGTATAGAATTTAAATTAACCGTTGGGCAGGATTTGCGTCGAAGGAAATGACTAATTAATCAAAAGGACAAGATCGACATCATTTTGTCCAACTCGTAAAATCTAGTAAAAACTGCGTTTGCAAATGTGTAAGTCTATCCAGTTTTTATTTTAAATTTACTTTTAGGTACATAATTTAACGTTTCAGTTGCTGGTTTTCGAATACATGGAATTTTGATTTAAAAACAAAAATACCTTTGAAACTAATTTTTGTTTAAATTTTCATTTGAAACCCAAACTAATTATTTTTTTTTAATGTATATAAGATTTTTATAAATATATAAGGTATATTCAGTAAAATATTTATGAAATAAAAAGCACGTAAGAAAATTTCATCGTATATATTTTTATTTCTTTTAATTTTATAAAATAAGAATAAAAACTGCCGTGACCAGGATTCGAACCTGGGTTATTGCGGCCACAACGCAATGTCCTAACCTCTAGACGATGACGGCTATCTAGGGGATGAAGGAACCTGGACTTCTGGAGGAAATGGACCGCGAAGGAGGCTGGAGAAAGTGCTTTTCTCGTTTTAATAGATTTTGTAATCTTAAAATATGAATCTCACAATACACAATTTGTGTTTCGTATTTAGTCTGAAAAAAAAATCAACATTTTTATTCATAAAAAAAAAAAAAAAAAATGTTTTCCGAGAAGTTACAGAAACGTTTTCATCAAAATCAGGTAACTAGACGAGCCACTTTATACCATGCATTTTGCACCGTTTTACGATCTTCTCAAAAACGGTTCTAATGATTTTGAATAAACTCAATATATCGATGTAAAATTTAATGGGCTTTAATATCATGTAAGTTTCATTTGGATTGAAATAGTTTTGTAGATACTAAAAAAAGAACAATATAATTTTGTTATTAACGATAATTTGCTTGTATGATTTTTATTTATTTCTCAACTTGTATTTATCTCTACTACAGGTTGTTGTTTTCATTTGTTTGTTGTTGTTTTTTTGTTTTTATTAATTGTTATTTTCTTGTATATATTTGAATTTATTTATTTCCGATTTTATGTAATTTGACTTTATCATTATTTTCTATATATATTGTATGAATGTGTACTACATCACTATTACTACTGTTCATTATGTAACAAATTGTAATATTTCTCAATAAAAAAAAAAAAAAAAAAAAAAAAAAAAAAATTAACGATAAAAAATAGGTACATATATAACTTGAACGAATTCGATGTCTAATTAAAGGAGTAAACTGCAAAAATATTTTTTAAATGCAATTTCTCGTTTTTGAACATAAGAATAGTAATATAGATGTAATATAGCGCTGGAAAGCTAAAGATTTTAGAAAAAATATCATCTTACACAAAAGCGTGTAAAAGTTAAGAGTGATGAAAAGCCTAAAGATAAAACTAACTGACTTTTTTAGATAATAATATAATAGATTTTCAATAAAAAGCCATGTTTCTATACAAATTCAATTTAATTAATTATTTATTACTTTCACTCATTTTTGTCTCTAACTAAATTTGAAAATTCTTTAATTGATTTAAACAAAGGCCTCAAGTGTGTCGCTCGCATAGGCTTTTTTCTACTATATTTACTGTGTTGTTCTTCTATAATTTTTAATTTCGCAAAAAAAAAAAGAAATAAAAAAAGTATAATAAATCATGTTAGCAGCGGTGATCATTATTCTTTATCATAGCTATATCTTTAAAGTTGGACGTTTTGTTCGATAATGCGATGAAATGGCTGGGGCCTTGGCGTGAAGATCAACTAGCCTTTTTCTTCACTTAAAGACTACTTTTCATTTCCACATAGCTTACGAATTACTCACGAAACAATTCCATTATGCAGTTTTACCTGACCCTTTTTACGCTATTGCTGTAATTTTCTAGTAAACATTTATTTTAGAGTTTTTTTGAGGTTTTTGTTGAAAATTTGAGATTTTTCAGAGACTCAGTGCATATTTGTCGAGTATACCACTGTCGTCTCCAGTTGATGTAAACTTCCAGATGTCTATTAGATTGATGAGCTTCTCACTATAGTATGTGTAACCAAAACACTTTATTTTAAAATATTTCTCAATATTAATGATTATAAGCATATTCCCCTTACATAGAAGTGTACCTAAATGTGTGCAGGCATATAAGAATTCAACCACATGCTTTAAGCCAGAAATATGTCTTGAAAATATTCGCACGTGTACGGATGGGAATGCTTGGAATGGGATGATATCGAACATTCCATTGAATTTTCTTTGTAATATAAAGAAAATAACAAAAATTGGAGTCGCTAGGGAAAGTTTATCCGATTTTATTTGTCAAGTTAAACAGATAAATAAAACTACAAATACCCTATTATTCTGCATAAAACCTTTTTGAACTTGTTTTGGTTTGAGATAGGGATAACTTATATATTATCAATAAAATAGTTGGTTTTTAGATATAGAAACCAACTATTATATTGATATCATTTTGCAATCTTTCTTTTAACCTATTTTCATTATGAATTACTTATAAATTATTTATATTCCAGATATTCCTCTTAAAATTTGTTTATTTTAACGATGTTTTTCATCAGTTATTCTGTATATATATTTTTTTTTTTATAATATATTTTATTGTTTTTTACAACTGTATATACAAATACAATAAGTAAAATGGCTGAATTACAATAACAGGCATGAATAGACATGTAAAGAATCTACCCAGTGGTAGTACTTCAAAGTTTATTTCACGAGCAGGTCTCGAGGCCACTCACTGTCTTTTCAGGCGCCTCGGAGGATGTATATATTTTTAAATACAAAACCTTGGATAAAACATACCTATAATCTGTCCTGTCTATTGCATACATAAAAATTCTGGTGTGCGCAACACACTTATTTCACTTAACTCCGTTTTTATAATCTATTTAAGAATTTTCAAATACATTTAAAGAGGAAAATAATTTTTTTATAATTTATTAAATAGAGTTTTAATAGAAACATATGTTTAATTAAATCTATTGTATTATTATCTACAACAATTAGTTTGTTATATCGGTTTTTCATAGTTATTTGTTAACTTTTACAATTTTTTGTATAAGATATTTTTTTATAAATTCTTTAGCTTTCCAACGGTATATGATACATCCATATACATACACCCATTAAAGTTTTTATGTGTAAAAAAACAAAACTTGCTTAAAAAAGTATTTTATTTAAGAGTAATAAACCGAATAATATAGAAACCGTTTTTATTTCTTTAGCTTTTGAAAATATTCATTGAAATCATGTTTTCTCTAGATGGAGAAATAAAAAGGGCTGTTATCTATGCTTCACTTTATAAAAAACAAACAAATAAACAGAACTAATTTTGATTTATGTTTTTCATTTCTGTCAATGAGAGAGAGAGAGAGAGAGAGAGAGAGAGAGATACACTTCATTGTATATACACAGCGTACTTTTTTTTTCCTTAATGGAGAATTTTTAATGTACAAATCTTAGCATGCAATACACAAAAAAATAGATTAATATATTTTTTTCTTTTATAACAATTTTTTATTTTATTTTTCTTATAACATATAATAATGAATGAAAGTTATAAAATAATAACGTTTTACTACTAATTTCACTTTTCGCTAAGATAAACGTAAAGTGCCCAAAACGATAAACTCTAAATTGGTCAGACAGAGAATTTTTAAACATAAATGACACCTCATTGAAATTGCTCCCTTGCGAAATATGGGCAGTTCCTCTAAAACATAATTTTATCAGAATTAGAGATATTAAATTAAATTTATCTGCATATGAAACCTTTCAGATTTAAAAAATAAATAAAGGTTGTGAATGAATAAATGTTATCCTATTCTGTGAAATACAAATTGGATTGACTCTATTAAATTATTCTTGGAATCTAAATTTATTATAATTGGAAAGGTTTTCATTATTATTGTATTGCATTTTTCATCATAAATCAGAAGTTTAAATTTAACTGCTCGCCATTTATTGAATTAGATAACCTATATTCCAGTACTGTATCATTAATCTCAGTAAAAGTTTTGTATTCAACATTACTTCTAACGTTTTTCTATATTTCAAAAAGTATCGGAATTGTTTTCGCTAAATATTCAAAAGTATTTTAAGCTTTTCACCGAATGTTTAGAGCTATGTCATTACATAGCATTATATGTTTTTTTCTTCTGTTTTTGTTGTTTTTTATTCTCAATAGAATACTGAGAGGAAGTTATATAATTTTATAGGTACATTAAACAATTAAATACGATATTAAATAATTTTCATGAAAAACGAATTAATAATAATATGTCTTTGTCGGCATATGATGAAAGGGTCTGGGATTAGTGAGGTTAAGACATTTCTTGGGACCTTATCTTAAAAGAAGATGCCGGACATACTCTCTCTACTAAAGTACTTATTCCGTCGGTCCCGCCTACCGTGTCACAATACAATCAGAAATTAGTAGGCGTGTCTATTTTCCAAAAAAATATGAATTTTGAGATGGAGTGGGGGTTAGAAGAGGAGACAGTAAAGACAAGAAAATCAAGACGGTCTAATCCCAAACACTAAGGACGGTTACATTTGTGTAATGATTGGCATATTTGTGTAATTATTGGTATATTTGAGTAATTTAATAATAGTGCTAGCGAGAATTCATTACTCTTATTTTTTTTAATTCCCTTTTATACCACCCGATCGAATATTGAATTAATTCGGAAATCCGGAAATTCGGAACTCCGATAGTTTTGTTTAATACAGAATGTAGATATATAAAATATAATAATTAAAGCAGTTTTTACAGTAACCGTTGACTTAAAAAAACAGCGGCTTAACGTAATAAATAAATAAATAGCACTAATAAATAGAATAAACAAATACAAAAAACAGTTGTTACCGTTAAATAATTACAAGCACTGGTATGCTTTCTTACATTATCTCAAATGGCTTGTGATATATTTTAAATTAAAGATAACATTTTAAATTGTATAACATATATATATATTTTTTGGGTGAATTATTTAATTGTAGGTTTACGAATAATTTTGATTCATCTTTTTCACTCAACAGTATATTTTTCACCTTCCCGGTTAATCCAAATAGCCTTTAAAGGATCCATTAAAATGTAAGAGCCCTGACACACATACCCAATTACCGGCCAATCGGTTTATAATCTTATGCCTACCAGCCGGCCAATCAGTCGTTGATATAGGGATATAGTTGGAGCTGACACACACACACACCCGGGTGCCGCCGGCTAGCCGATTTTTGATCCCTGGTAGCGACCGGACACGGCACGTTCCCCTATCTCTAGGTAGCCGAGAAGTACGTGTGCCAGGGGGGATTAGAAACTGCACCAGCATAATAGCCGCTTACCTAGCAGTCGGCTATGTGTGCAAAGGCCCTAAAATTATTGTAATCGCAGAAGCTGGCAAGGCTAGTTCTTCCCAAGTTGTTTATATATGAATGTAGTGGATATATGGTTCTTCGAAAATGGCCAGGGCGGAATGTTTGCATTAAAAAATTAATTATTAAGTGAAAATATAGACTAAAATTATTTGGAAATTTTTTGTTGTATATGTATTTATATGAGTGAATACATTTATTTTTATTTATTTATTTTTTTTTAAATAAAACAAGTGTTCCGTATTTGTCACTCATCAATCTTTAATTCTTTCTCTCTAACGTTTTAGCCTTTTGTCATTTTCAAGGATACTACTAACATCTTTTATTTTATTTTTATTATGTTTTTTTTTATTATTATTTTTTTTAGGTCACAATGTATGTATATTTTTACTTTCACTTACATATATATGGAATATATAGTAAGGGAAAGTATTGCGATCGTGAAAATTTTCAAAATCCAGTTTTCAACGGAAATGCACGTTTTAGGATCCCCTGAGTCCAAATAATCAAGTCCCGCACAATGTTCTGTGTGTGTGTGTGTGTGTGTGTGTGTGTGTGTGTGTGTGTGTGTGTGGTAACTCCTGGGCAAAAACTAAAATTCCTATGAAACTGAGATTTCATATTTAAGACAAATATACGCTAGAGATGTTACAGAAACTTTTCCATCAAAATCAGCTGACCGAAAGATCTACTTTATACTATGCATTTTTGATCTTTTTATGATTTTCTCAAAAACTGCTTCAACGATTTTGAATACACTATTTAAAACGATGTAAAATTTTTTGATTAGCTTTAATATGATGTAGGTTTCATTCTGATTAAAATAGTCTGACAGGTCTTAAATGCCGATGTTTTATATTTTCTGTTTCTGAAGTACCTTTAATTTTCTATATTTAAAAAAACTTAAAACATCATTTAATTAGCAAAGAAGAAGAATGGGTAAATATGCATCTTGAGCGTATTTGATAAACAACTAAAGGAGAAAAGTGCAAACATATTTTTTAATTCAATTTTTGTGTTTTTGAATAGTAATATCGAAGTATAATATACCGTTGGATAGCTAAAGATTTTAGAAAAAAAAAAAAAAAAAAAAAGTTAGTAGAGAGTGGTGTACAGCCGATAAAATTAACTGATTGTCGTTTATAAAAATATAATAGATTATTTAATACCACCCATGTTTCTATTGAAATTCGAAATAATTAATTCTTTAACAATTTATTTGTATGTTTAAATGTATCTAAAGACTCTTAAATTGATTTTAACACCGGAGGTAAGTGAAAGTTGTGTGTTGCGCGCACCAGATTTTTATGAATGTAATAGACAGGACAGATAATAGGTATGTAAAATATTTTATAACAGTGTGAAAACTAAATATTGATTATCTTATAATTTTAAAATAAATGATAACAGTAGGATCCTAGAAAACGACAAAACGCTCAAACGTCGAAGAGAAAAAAGAAATAAAAGATTGCTGAATGAAAAATATGGATCATTTGTTTTATCTAAAAAGAACCTAAAAATTACTTAGAAATCTATAAATAAAAATTTAAATCTATTAGTATTTTTTAATTTCCTTTCATTTTTAATAATAAAAAATACATAATAAGCTAAGACATTAATAACCATCATGGACGGTGTATCCCTATTTGAGCCAAGTTTATAATAAACAACAACCTGACAATTGTCGGTGTTAATGAATTTTAAAAATATCCTTCTTCCCTTCTTCTACATTTTCTGAGTAATTAACGAGTATTAATTACGTTTGAAGATTTCTCAAAATTTAATTGCCAGACCCTTTTTTTCACAGGAAAATACGGGCCCATGGAAAAGTTTTGTTAAAGATTTAGCTTAATTAGTTCTCGCTCACGAGTTTGTGACTTACGAAAGCATTTTAATTAGGATTTGAATTATAAAGATGCTTCTGTTATAATGTTTTTTTTTTTAATAGTTTTGTATTGATATTATCCTCTTAGGGCTGTCCAAGGACCCCCGATATCAGAGAGTAATAGGATGAGTTACTTGACGTGCAGACCGAAGGTCGCGATGATGAGGTTAAGACTTCGCAATATTGAGGTCAAGGTGTCCGAAGGAAGCTAAAGAATTTCATCAATATTGCTGAGATCATCAAGGGTGTGGCTAGAATTCATTGTCATCTACTGGTTCCTAGCTGATGTGTAGGACCAACATGCTAGGACAGACCAAGGTTCATAAAAACGCGATGGCATTATACAATATCATATCAATACAGTATAATATTCCTAAATATATATTAAATTACGACATTATTCTAGATATATCATCCTTCCTCGTGCCCACGATTTCTACTATTAACTAAAACCATTTACAGTAGCTTGCCATTATTATATATCACAGAATGGAACTCTTCTGTCATCAATATTATATTACTGATTATATCATCCAATCTTTTAATAACGTTTCGAGGTATGGTTCATTTTAAAGTATATCTTTTTTTTTAAGTATATTTGATGGTTTTTTACAACTGTATACACAATATATACAGCACGTAAAAGAACTAAAATTAAAAATATAGGCGTGAATTAGTCTTGTGAAGAAGCTACCCGGCGCTAGCACTTCAATGAGTCTTTTAGGTGACACTGTAATGTTATTTGATCAGCAGGTCTCGAGGCCACCGTTTTTTCAGTCGCTTCGGAGAATTGTCAGGCAGAGATGGACATGAGAGTTCAGGGACAAGCGGGTTTTTGGTCTGGTAGTTTGGAATTAAAGGAGGTGTATCTATTTTGGGCCATGTCTGACATTAATGGGATATTGAATCTCTATGGATGATTTTATTTGTAACAAACTAAGGAGCAATTAGAATTTTTCGTAGGATTCCAAGGATTGGATGCGCGAGGAATTAGATGTTTTAGAAGGCCCCATAGCTCAATTCCATAGTTCCTAATTGGTCCAATAATTGTTATATCAATCAGTTTTTTGTATTAAATAGGGAGTTTTGATCGTTTTTCGAGTAAGAGTGGTATTAAACGGTATCTACGGGCAGTTTATTTGTTGTTTAAGTCTTATATGAGGTTTCTAAGTAAGACGTTTGTCAAGATGGAGTCCTAGATATTTGTTCTACAGGAACGAGTGAGGTATTATTAAAGAATACAGAATACGGATAACACACATGTGTCATCAGCGTAATTAGTAAGGACAGGTATATCCTAAAACCGTTTTGTTCAAACATCACTATTCCATCAATTTAACCATTTAACAAAAAATATTCTAATGTTATGTTTTAAGGAATAGCTTAAGGATATACCTGAGCATAATTCAAAGTCTCGAAGCGTTGTTAAAATATTATTCAAAGATAGGATGATATAATTAATATATTATTGTTGATAAAACATTGATGAAGGAATAATTGCTCTATTCTGTGATATATAGTAAATTGACTCTTCGAAATAGTGGATAGAGCACTAAACTACGTTCTCCTCCCAGGTTCTGAGCCCGGCTGTTGCCGAATATTATTTATTCTGTAATTTCAGCCATGAGACGTCCCTCTCGGAGCACTCAAAAAAATTGAAACCACTCATCGCAAACTATTGTAGATAACTCTCTGAAGGGATAAATCATAAAATAAACAAGGGCTATGCTCACTTAAATAAGACATGATAGGTAACAATAGGTAGCTCTTTCACAAGTAATAATCAAGCCTCATCATCTTTCTTGTTTAAATTTACCTGTACACCACTCATACATGTTGAACAAATCTGATACTTAGAACCCTATCTTGACAAACGTCATACATACATGGAATCCTCACTTCAACTACAAGAAACTGCCCATAGATACAGATTACTACAACACTTACTTGACAAACGTTCAAAACTGCCATTGCATTTCTAAAAGTTCATTTATGTTACCATAATCAGACCCATCCGGATATATGGAATCGAGCTACTGAATTATCGAATTCATCTTGAATTCAATGATTACAATCCAAAATCCTTCGCAAAAGCCCAAATGCTCCTTATTTCATTACAAATAAAATCATCTATGATGACCTAAATATTCTATTTGTAGCGGAACTATTCCGAAACAGATATGGCTCTTTTAATTCCAAACTCTCCAAATTCTCGACCTACACGAATCCTCTTGTATGCAACTTATCTTTTCCATCTATTATTGATGACCCTCCAAGGCAAATGAAAAAACGATTGCCTCGAGACCTACTAAATTAAATTGACATTAAAGTGCTACCACTGCGTAGTAGTAGTTCTTCAAAGACATTTTCAAGCCCATAGTGTAAATTAGCCCATTTGCTGATTGGATTTATCATAAGTAAAGTTGTAAATATCAGTAAAATGCTTAAAAGCAATACCAAAACAAACGTTTACATGTGTTATAGTATATATTTTTTTAAATTATAACAATCTCAGAATGGTCGACGACATTAATTTTAAAAATTTCATGTGACCGTAATCTGACATGATTCCAAACTATTAGAGAGTGATCAAAACTGATATTAAAAATTAAAACAAATATTTTCTTAGATAAGTGAAAGTTGACAGTATGATACAAGTTACATAATTTTATGTAATGACATTTATTTTGTTTTAAAATAATATATTTCAAATATAATTAAAACTAAAATATATAAAAATTAATAGTTCCTTTTAAACATTTTATGATTTTCAGAATTTAACATACATTATGATGTGCTGCTTGACAGTGTTTAGAAAAAGCTGTAAATATAAAAAAAAATCTAAGCATATGCCTAATGAATATGTAATCAATTAAAATTCCAAATATCATCATTTATTTATTATTCAACACCCTCTACTGGCTGTTGTGCTCCTTATAATACAAATACAATGTAATAAATATTAAGCAAGGTATACTAAATGATTGAAAAACAACCAAAGATAAAAAATAAAAAGAAGATTATTTTAAAATATGCATAAATCACAATAAAATTTAATCATAATTTACTCACTTAACAATGTTTTTCACTCATTCAATGGCAGCAAGCATCATGTGAAATCTATAAAAAAAAATAAAAGAAAGCTAGATCAGAAAATAATGATTGTAATAATATACATTAAGTATTTTTTTTAAAATAGTAAATGTGATTTTCCTGGATGTACATCTAACCTTCTTTATCTTATAAATACAAGCTAGTACGTTTAGGGCTTCTGTGAAAGTTTCCGATTTTACAAATTTCGACACATCTCATCAATCATATCTATCAGAAGGGGACATAAGATTATTCAAATGAATAAAGAATTTATCATAACGCCTTAAATATGATTCAGATTTCTTTTAAAGACTTAAAAAAAGAACCAATAAGCTACATTCCTATTTTGTGCCACAGCAGCCAATGAGAAATTAATGAGTGATGAATAATTTAAAAAAAAATAATCGGAGTAGAGCTATGGGGCTCTACTAAACCATCGAATTCTTCTTGTATCCAATCCTTACAATCCAAAATCCTTCGTAAAATCCTTAACGCTCCTTACTTTGTCACGAATAAGCTTACCCATAAAGACCTTAATATCCCATATGTTACTGAACTAGCCCGAACCAGGTACCAATCGTTCCATGAAAAACTCCATTTCCACTCTAATCCACTAGTTTCTATCCTATCATCCTCTTCAATTCCTGATAATCCTCCGAGGCGTCTGAAAAGAAGATGGCCCCGAGACCTTCTAGTTTAAAATATTTTTAGAGCGCTGCCAATGGGTGGCGTCTCTTAATGTATTTCATGTCAGTTTCCTATATCCATCACATTTACTTGTATATAATTATACAGATGTAAATATCAATAAATAGGTTTAAAAAAAAAAAATTAATCCTTCAATCACACTGAATAAAGTGGTTATATTTAAAATTAGGGATTTAATTAATGAGAGATCAAATATATGCTAATACACTTACATTTTAAATACAATAACACATATTAAAAAATCTGCTACGCTCAACACACGACTTTTACATACCTCCGTTGTCATAATCAATTTCAGAATCGTTTAAGTATATTTAGATATGAAAATAAATTGTTAAATAAATAATTATCAAGAGTTTCAATAAAATAATCTATTATATTATTATCAACGACAATCAGTTAGTTTTATCGGTTTTTTACAACTCTCCGTTTACTTTTTAAATTTTTTGTATGGGATAATGTTTTTCCTAAAATGTTTAGTTTTCTAACGGTATATTAAACACCTATATTGCGAAGTAGTATTGCGATCTAGAAAATCTTAGAATCCCCCAAGTAAAGATTACTATGTCCCGCTAAAAGGTCTGTGTGTGTGGCAAGTGAAAAGTCGTACGAAACTAAAATTTCATATTTGAAACAACATTACAGATGTTACAGCAACTTTTTCTTTAGAATCGGATGACCAGAAAATATAAACCATGCATTTTGCACCTTTTACGATTTTCTCAAAAATAGCTCTAACGATAAACCCGCTATATCGATGTACAATTTAATGGGCTTTAATACGATGCAGGTTTCATTCTAAATGAAATATTCTGACAGTGCTTAAATGCCGATTGTTTCAATTTTGTTCCCCTGAAGTATCTTTAATTTAGTAGATTTGAATTAATAACCCATATCATCTTGTTAGCATTGATAAAAACGGATGTATACACGAGTATACGAATTCGATATCCAACTAAGGGAGAAAAGAGTAAAAATAACTTTTAAAGCAATTTCTATGTTTAACAGTAACATAGGTTACAAGACATCTCGGAGCTAGGTCCGGGCCGAATACTGCGACATGTTTTGGCAATCATAATGCATTGCCTCAAGGAAACACACAGATCAATAATAAACAACTAACACTTAGGGAAAAGAATTCCATCCCTAATATGAATAAAAAAAAATCTGGTGCGGGCGACACACGACTTTCACTTACCTCCATTTTTTAGATCAATTAAAGGATTTTCAAATTCAGTAAAAGATAAAAATGTTTGAAACCATTAAAGAATTAATTAAATGGAATTTCTATAGAAACATGTGTTTTATTAAAAAATCTATTATATTATTATCTAAAATAATCACTTAGTTTTATCGGCTTTTCATTACTCTCTATTAACTTTTAAAAGCTTATGTATGAGATAATTTTTTTTTTAAATCTTTAGCTTTCCAACGGTATATCATACATGTATATTACTGTTCTTATGTTCGAAAACGAAAAATTGCATTAAAAAAATATCTTTTCTGTTTTTTCCTTTATTTGAGTATCGAATTCATTCAATTTATATATTTACCTGTTTTTCATCAGTGGTAACTAGATAATATAGTTATTTTTATAGAATCAACTAAATAAAAGGTACTTTAGAGAAAAAAAATTTAAAATATCAGCATTTAAGCCCTGTCAAACCATTTTTATCAGAATGAAACCTACATGATGTTAAAGCCCAATACATTTTACATCAAAATAGGGAGTTTAATGAAAATCGTTTGAACCATTTTTGAGAAAATCGAAAAAAGGTGCAAAATGCATGGTATAAAGTGGCTCTTCTGGTAAGCTCATTTTAATGAAAAAATTTTTGTCACGTCTCGGGCGTATATTTGTCTGAAATATGAAATTTCAGTTTCATAGGACTTACCGTTTCCGCCCGGGAGTCACCACACACACAGGGAACCCTAAAATGTGTATTACCGTTGAAAACTGGAATTCGAAAATTTTCACGATCGCAATACTTTCCCTTACTATATATAGTAAGTGAAAGTAATATATATTAAACCATAATTTTAAAAATATATCCGTATAATGTTTTAATGTTACAAATAGGATTAAATTATCGTTGGAATGATATGATTAAATTAATAGCGTATTCACTTCAAATATTGTCCAAGAAAAAGTAACAATACATTTTGTAATAATTACATAACTGTAATCAAAATTTAAATAATATTTCAATGAGTCCTATTCTTGCTTTTACATTTTGAACGAGCACAAACGACTATCAGGCAACTCAAATTTCCTTCCCCGTACCTTTAAACAAACATTATTGTTAAGTACCCCACTTAAAAACATAGTCCGAAAGAAAAAGGCATTACCCGGGCAAAATCTCTTGTTTATACTAAATGGCCTGGGACATAAAAACCTTAGTCCTCAGTCGAGTGGCTTTACACTGCCTCATTCTTAGCCATGTTCTTCTTTTCTTTTTGTACTTTTACACCAAGGGATAACCCATTCAGTATTCTTACTTAAAGAAAAAATCTGGTGCGCGCAACACACGACTTTCACTTACCTCCGTTTTTTAAATCAATTGAAACATTTTAAAATTCATTTAGTGATAAAAATTTTTTTTAAAGAATTAATTAAATTGAGGAACAGGTGATGACAGTGTAGTAATAAGCACGTGCTCCGAATGCGTCTGTTCGAAATATGATTTATTCTTTTTTTATAAATGATATTTATGTGTGATTCTTATCTCTAAAGGACCAGTTTTTGATCTAGTTCAGAAAGTTATAAAAGTTATAGGATTTATATGTAAGTAACAATTAAAAAAGTGCAAAAAAATGTGAAGTGGTGGAAGGTTATAGTGCTGAGGTTAAATTGGATAAATAATTAAGAACCATTTCTTTTATGTTCGGTTGTTCAAAACAGTGGACGGTACTTTTTTTTATAAATAGGATCAGTGATTGTAAGTGAATAATTACTAATAGTAAACATTTATACTAGTGGATATAAGTAGTGTGGGGCTATGATGCCCGAAGAGGACAGAAGTATGGAACTGCTACAAGAGGCAGGTCCTTCTGCCTCTACTGAGGAGAACAACGAATGGGAAGTGGTAACGGGAAGAAAACGGCCTTGTTCTTCAGGAGAGCTAAGAAAAATCACCAAAAAAATTAACAACATTGAAACTACAAACAGGTATGACCCACTTTTAAACATCAATAATACAGAAGCCTACAACCAACCAAATGAAACAGACAGTAAACAAGTAAAACCGCCTCCTATATTTTTAAATGGAATTCAAAATATAGAAGCCTTAATTTCATTTTTAAAGAAAGAAATAGGCCAGAATCACTTTAATATTAAATCAACAGTTAGGCATGTGATACTTTACCCAGCCTCGCCGGAATCATACAGATCGGCCGTACGCAGTTTAAAAAAAGTGAACGCCGAATTTCACACTTATCAGTTGTCAGAAGATAAGAACCCGAGAGGGTTATTAAGGGTCTCCATGCATCTACACCAGAATCGATTATCAAAGAGGAATTAAAAACATTGGGGTATGACGTTTCCAACGTTACCAATTCCATATCAGCCCGAACTAAATTGCCACTAAATATGTTTTTTGTTGATATAACCAAAAATACATATAATGAAAAAATATTCGAATTAAATTATATTTATTATACCAAAATAAAAATTGAAGAGGTCCGAAAAAAGAGAGAAATTCCACAATGCTTTCGGTGCCAGGGCTTTGCCCACACCAAATCTTACTGCTACCACCAGCCACGTTGTGTACGATGCGGAGAGGCCCACGAAACATCGGCATGCCTCAAAACTAGAAATACTCCTGCCAAATGTGCCAACTGTGAAGGGGCACACCCAGCCAATTACCGGGATGCCAGGCCATCAAGAACCTGAGAGCACAGCGAACCCAGTAGTACCGTCCTCCGCCGGTGACTGTCGAACCTCCACCAGACTTAGAGCAGTACCCACCACTACCAAACAGCCCTTATCAACAGCAGCCTTCGGAACCTTTCACTTTACTTCCAAGAATGGAGCGCCCGAACTGTCCTAGACCGAACTTAGAGACTCATCAGCCTCAGCCATATCCAAGATCAGGTATGAGGGAAGATAGTAGTCAGCTGGTGCAACCATCTGGGTCATTACCTTCCCAACAAACAAATTTATTAAATAATTTAAGTGCCCTCATCCTGCCCCTTTTGACCCTAATGAATCAAATATCACAACTAACACAAGCCCTAACTGCTACTTATGGACATTAGTTCTCTGACTGTTGGCTCCCTGTCAATCCTTCTTTGGAACACAAACGGAATACTTCGACATAAAACTGAACTGGAAATTTATATGCAACAAAAACGTATTGACATTGTACTTCTGACGGAAACACATCTAACTTCACGTAACAAACTTTACATACCAAATTATACTTTGTACAGAACAGACCATCCAGACAATACTGCCCACGGAGGGACAGCCATACTAATTAAATCTAACCTTAAACATGGGGGGTAAATGGGTAGGGCAACAGGAGGACTAGAGAGGGAGATAGGTGCGGGCATCTCCCCCACTCTTTGCGAATTTATCAAGCCATAGTGCCCTACCCACTGCTTGGTAAACCTCCAGTCCTCCCTATCCCTACCAACGCCTACTGTCACCTCCTCGTGGTGCCCCCCGGGGAGTCCGATGGGACTCGCGGACGACAGAGGCGGGGGTTTGTCACTCTGGTGACTACCCTATTAAGACACCCAAGCCAGGTGGAGGGTGCTCGAGCTGAGGCTGAATGGCAGGGGGTGTATAAAAATACACTGTTTCTTATCGACCCACTTGGGGCACCTGGCACACCCCATTTCAACTAAATGCCCGCTGCAGGGAGAGGGGGTTGTACCTGCAGTGTAATTACCCCCGTACTCGTGGGAACCAAAATGTCACAACTAATCAAAAACTTTTCAGATAGCGAGGAGGAGGTGGAGGCGAAGGAGTTGTTGGAGATGATGGCCGTGGAGGATTCTTCATCATCCTCATATGGCCGGTCGGGGACTCAACTGAACCCGTCGACTGCCAGCGTGCAGCAAGATGATGACGAAACCAGGAGCTCGTTAGCGACGCTCATGGACGAGGTAAGAGATCTCTCTGTTGCATCGGAGGGTGAACGGAGCTTGGGTGGGCCCATTGAGAGAACCCCCAAGCCCCAGGAGGTGAAGAAGCCCTCCGGTGCTCAGAGAAGAAAATTTAAGAAATTGAGAGAGCAAGAGAGAGCTCAAACTGGGAATGATGCTGGACCTTCGGGACTCCTGGAGAACCAAAGTCAGGCGGCTCAGACCGCCAGACTGTCGGGACTCTCGGATGACCGGAGTAAAGCTGTTCCTGGTACGAGCTCTGAGAAAAGACCTAGGACCTCACCCGGAACCTCTGCGCCTATGGCAAAGAGGGCCAGGAGTGCGGCCCCTAATGTTATTTCATACGCTCTAGCTGCCGGAGGGAGTAAGGTAGCTATCATTCCCACTCGATACCCAGCTGATCAGCTCACCTGGGAGCAGAGTGAGGATGTTAAGAAACAGCTGATCGGCTTTGTCGATCAGCTAGAGGAAGGTGGCACCCAGGCTGAGTTTAGTGGGTTCAGCTTTAAGATGGGCGGCTGTGTGGTGGTTTGCGACAATCAGGAATCTAGAGACTGGTTGTCGGAAATCATAAAAAATATTAAACTTAGTGGGGGCCTAGCGCTCCGCATTGGTGACTTTGAGGAGCTCAAAAAGCCGGTCAGAGTCGGTGGCTTTTTCCCTGGGGAAAAGCTCACAGAGCAAACTTTCTGTAGGCGTATACGCATACAGAATTCTAGAATCCCTGAGGTGAACAGATGGTCACTAATGGGTGTAAAGGAGGAGAGGCACGGATTCTTCGCCCTGATGAGAATCCCGGAGTCTAGCCTTAGGTTCTTGGAAGAGCGAAACTGGCTGGTGACCTTTGGGATGGGCAAGGTCCAACTCAGGTTGCTGGAGAAGAAGAGGCCACCCAAACCTGCAAAGGAAATGGCTAACAAGGTCTCATCTGTTGCCAGGGATGAGGGCAGGAAGACGGAGCCTGGTCATGACGGAGGAGCACCGCTCTCGATGAAGGAGAAAACTGCTTTGGTTTGCGGGGGTGGCCCTGTGGTGGGAGCTGGGAGGCCTGCCGATCCGGGTGTCTCTAATGTAAGAACCGGTGAAGGCACGGCGTCTCGGCTTCCATCTGGGGATGCCTCCTTGGCGGGATCTGGTGGGCCTGCCGATCCGGGTTCCTCTGCGGAGGGCCCCGGGGAAGGCACGGTCGGCCGGCGCCCGTCTGGAACTGGCTCTTCGGCGGGGTTCGGGGGGCATGCTGATCCAGGTACCTCCACTGGGAGGACTGGTGAAGGCATGGCTCCTCGGCGACCGTACGGGGTTGGCACCTCGGATGGATCCGGGGGGCCCGCTGATCCGGGTACCTCTGGGAGGACCGGTGATGGCGGCGTCCCTCGGCGCCCGCCGGGGTGTGACCCCCGCAAGACCAAAAAGCAGTAATGGTGTTGCGGTTGATGCAGATCAACTTGCATCACTGCATTGCGGCATGTGGTGCCCTACAGCAGTATGTAAGAGGTAAGAATATTGATATTATTCTAATACAAGAACCTTACCTTTTTAAAGACAGTGTAAAGGGGCTGGAGATGCGGGGTTACAGTGTAATAGCTGTACCCATGCGCTCCAGGACCTGTATACTGTACAAAAACAACCTAAAGATATTACCCTTGTGGCAATTCTGTTGCAGGGATCTGACAGCAGCAAAAGTGACCCTCCTTGAGGGTAATAACAGAAGGGAGATCACAGTTTGCGCCGTGTATCTTCCTTATGAAGAGGACATCCCCACTGAGGCTCTCAGAAGGCTAGTTGCCGGGATGGAAGGCGAAGGCGCCCTGATAGCATCATTGGACGCCAACGCTCACCACAGACTCTGGGGCAGTACAAATAACAACCAGAGAGGTGAGTCTCTATTAGAGTTTATCTTAAGCAATGATCTTGAAATCCACAACAAGGGCAATACTGCCACATTTGTCAACAAAAATAGATCAGAGGTCATTGACATAACACTAAGCACTAATTGTGCGAACGATTTCATTAAGGACTGGCATGTCTCTCTTGAGGAGTCATGTTCAGATCACAAATATATCAGATTTGACATAGATGTCAACGACATGTTTGAGACGGTGTACAGGAACCCCAAACTCACTGACTGGGGTTCCTACTGCACCCAACTCGAACAAGAAATAAGACAGTGTCCTAAATCAATTAGAGACAAATGGCAACTGGACTGCCTTAATGTATCACTTACTGAGGCAATAATGAAATCCTACACTGATAATAATAGAGTGTGTACTGTCAAGTCCAACAGGAACGTTACCTGGTGGAATAGTGAACTTGGCAAGCTGAGAGCTTCTACTAGGAAACTCTTCAATAAAGCCAAAAGTACAGGTAGTTGGAATGCCTATAAGCAAGCACTGACCGACTACAATAAAGCCATTAGGAAAGCTAAGAGAGGGGCATGGAGGAATTTTTGCAACGACATCAATGACACATCCTCTACTTTTAGAGTAAATAGAATCCTATCCAAGAGGCCGGGCCAGGGAGTTATGGGTGCCATCAGTGCGGAAGGGGGCCATACCGATTCAGAGATTGGCACCCTGAAGGCACTTGCTAGAGCACACTTCCCTGGCTGCGAGCTGATAGATGAGGAGCCAAACAATCCCACCTCGGAAAAAAATACTATTAATTCAGATAGGTGGGCAGAAGCTAACAGAATAGTCAATTCTGGGAGACTAGAATGGGCAGTTAAATCATTTGCCCCATTCAAATCAGCCAGCACTGATGGAATTTTTCCAGCTCTACTTCAAAAGGGCTTTGAGGTGCTGCGACCCCACCTCCTTGTTTTACTGAGAGGTAGTTTAGCACTTAACCACATACCTGATAGGTGGAATGTGGCTAAAGTACGATATATACCTAAACCTGGGAAGGCCTCCTATGACCATCCCAAGGCGTATAGGCCTATATGTCTGACATCTTTCCTATTGAAGACACTGGAAAAGATTATTGACAGACATATTAGAGACAATATACTGGCTGATAAACCACTACATAGTGCTCAATATGCTTATCAGCCTGGCAAATCCTGTGAGACTGCCTTACACTTCCTGGTCTCCAGGATTGAGAAAACTCTGATTAACAAGGATATTGTGGCAGGCATCTTTGTTGACATAGAGGGTGCCTTTGACCGAACTCCTTATGACACTATGGCATTAGCCTTAGAAAGGAGAGGAGTGGGAGGATTAATCTCCGGATGGATTAATGCCATGCTGGAGGGAAGGATGCTCACATCCGAACTGGGTCACTCCAGATTGTGGATTAGACCGAGAGGAGGATGTCCGCAAGGGGGCGTGCTATCTCCACTTCTGTGGTGTCTGGTCGTCGACTCGCTGCTGACAATCCTGAGTAATGCAGGTTTCTATGCACAGGGATACGCTGATGATATCGCTGTGCTAATTGAAGGCAAGTTTCCGGAAACCATATCGGATCTGCTCAAAACAACCATGAAACTTCTTAGGGAATGGTGTCAGACGAATGGTCTAAGCATCAACCCTCAGAAGGTCAATCTCTGTATCTTCACTAACAAAAGAAATATAACCATCAGACCACCCCACCTTGGTGAGGCTGAGGTCAATATCTGTAGTGAAGTTAAACATCTAGGAATTACTCTTGATAGTAAATTAAAATGGAACAGCCACATTCATAAAACCTGTACAAGGGCACTTAAGTGCCTCTTTGCATGTAAAGGGGCTGTTGGAAAAACATGGGGCCTCAAACCGAATGTGGTCCTCTGGATATATAAAACAGTTATAAGACCGATGGTCCTATATGCAGCTGTTGTGTGGTGGCATAAGGCAAATACATGTAAATCCTTGCTGCAGCTTGGGAAGCTGCAAAGACTGGCATGCCTTATGACAACCGGAGCTATGAGTACAACCCCGACTGCTGCAATGGAAGTTTTACTCAACCTAACACCATTACACATAGCAGTAGAAACTCAAGCACTTAACACAGCCTATAGGCTCTCTAAGTTAGGAACAAGATCCAGCTCTTTGGTTTACCGGGGCCATGGCAACTTGTTCAGAAGGATTGATGAAGATTCGGTGCTTGCCATGCATTCCGATCTTCAAGTAAAGAAATACAAGGACACACTTTACTGTGCAATGATTAACAGGACTGACTTGCACAAACCGTGCAATGGAGTCAACTGTTATACAGATGGATCCATGACAGAGCTAGGCTCAGGTGCTGGAATATGGAGAATGGATAAACCTGAGGAAGGGTTGTCCATTTCTCTTGGTAAGCATACCTCAGTCTTCCAGGCTGAAGTAATGGCTATCAATATCTGTGCTCAAACCTTAATTTCAGAAGGGATGAGAGACAGACAGATAACTATCCATACCGATAGTCAAGCTGCTATTGGAGCTTTGGGTAGTTATATAACACGGTCCAAACTAGTAGAGGAATGCAAAAACAATCTAAATATGCTTTCCCTGCTAAATAAAGTCCGGGTATATTGGGTGCCTGGTCACTCAGGCATCTTAGGGAATGAGAGGGCTGATAGCCTCGCGAGGAGGGGTTCTGCCCAGCTACCCCCCACACCTGAACCTGTATGTGGAATTAGCCTCAGCAAAGCCAAAGGACTGATTAAGGCTGCTGCTGATAATAGATCCAGGCAATACTGGAGGGATACCGACAAGCAGCATCACTCCAAGATGTTTCTGGATGGACCCTGCAAAGAGAGAAGTCATATTCTACTCTCTATGGACAGGACAACCCTAAGGAGGGTGACAGGACTATATACTGGACACTGTCAACTTAATAAGCATCTCCACAATATGGGTTTGGTGGCCTCACCGACTTGCAGATTCTGCAAGAAGGAGGATGAAACTGCATTTCATTTGATATGCCGTTGCCCAGAGATTGCTAGGACACGGTTTTACCATTTTGGTGTCGACCATATCCCTGATCCCAAGTTGCGTGAACTGATTAACCCCCACAGGTTAGTCAGATTCACCAAGGCGTTAGCCCTGTATTAACAGTATATTGGACGGCGCACAATAAGCCTAAATTGGCTGCAGTGCATTGGATTAGCCGGCAAAAAAAAAAAAAAAAAAAAAAAAAAAAACCTTAAACATTATCCAATACACGTAAACTCGACGGCTCAAATACAAATAACAGGAATACAGCTACAGACCAACCACAGAAACATAACAATTGCTTCTATCTACTGTCCCCCTAAATATATTTTAACAGAGCAAATGTTCGTAGAACTCTTTCAATCATTTGGTAGAACATTCCTTGCTGGAGGCGACTTCAATGCGAAACATCAACACTGGGGTTCACGTTTATGCACACCAAGAGGCAGGAGACTCAAGTCTGCTGTTACCCAGTTGTCATTAAATGTATTTGCCCCCGACAAACCAACTTACTTACCAAATTCTCAGTACAAAAAACCTGACGTACTTGACATATTTATAGCCAAAGATTTGACAACTCTACCAATTACCATTATTACCGAAACAGATCTTGGCTCGGACCATTTACCGGTAACCCTGATGTTGGGGGTAGAAAAATTCTTTGCAGAAAGGAGACCATCACTCACTTACGGCGTCATGAATTGGGACATCTTTAATGAATGTATTAATGACCAGCTTACCGTGCCTAAAGCATTAAAAACCGAAAAGGATTTAGAAGAAGCTGTTGAACTTTTCACCTCAACCATCCAAGAAGCTGCCTGGTCCTCACAAGAAATAAAAAGAAGGCAAGGAGTAAGTTTACCGTCCTACCCTCAATACATCAGGGACCTAATAAGAGCCAAGAGACGATCACGAAAACAATGGCAAACTAACAGACTTCCTTCAGACAGACGAACCTTCAACAAACTTAATAATGAACTGAAGCGAGAAATACGAAAATTTAAACAAACTAACTTTGACAAATATCTGGAAAACTTGACAACGGACGACAGCAGTCTTTGGCGACATACCAAGCGCCTCCTAAAACATCGCGAAGTGTCCGTCCCATTGAGAAAAGATGATGGTTCTTGGGCTGTGTCGGACAAAGAGAAATCTGTAATTTTTGCTGACTATCTTTTAACTGTTTTTAAAACTCACACAGACTTAACAGACATACAACACGAAAATTATGTGCAGAAAGTCTTAGACTCACCTCTTCCTATGTCCTTTCCGCCAAAAACCTTTACTCCTTCTGAAGTATCAAGACAGATTATGAAAATGCCAAAAAATAAGACTCCTGGTTATGACCTTATCACTGCTGAGATACTACAAAAAATCCCCAGAAAAGCTTTAGTCTTCCTTACAACACTGTACAATGCTATACTTAGGACAACTAAATTCCCTATTCAATGGAAATATTCTTCAATTTCAATGGTCCATAAACCTAACAAAGACAAACATAGATCTGCCTCTTATAGACCTATTAGCCGGTATGTTCGAAAATATTTGAAAAACTGCTGTACGAACGGATTATTAACATACTGACAGACCACGACATATTACCAGATCACCAATTCGGATTTCGCTCTTTTCATTCCACAACACAACAGCTACACAGAGTTACCGCCTACATTACTACTGCACTAGAACTAAAACAGTACGCATCTGGAGCTTTTTTGGATGTTACTCAGGCTTTTGATAGAGTATGGCACCAGGGTCTTCTTTTTAAACTAAAACCTATACTTCCAAGCACATATTACTTAGTTTTACAATCTTTTCTCTATGACCGTTTCTTCTCTGTCCGACAGGGTTCTGAGACCTCATCAATAAAACCAATCTCTGCAGGTGTACCCCAAGGTTCTATCCTTGCCCCTCTTCTCTACTTAATATACACATATGACTTACCAACAGAACAAAACATCTTAACTGCGACATATGCCGACGACACTGCAATTATTACGAGAAACACAGACCCTATACAAACCAGTATGATATTACAACACCATTTGGACAACGTACAAAACTGGTGTAAGAAATGGAAGTTAAAAATTAACCATGACAAGTCACTACATATTACATTTACACTTAGACGCGGAATCTGCCCTTCAGTTTACATGGACAATAACCCTTTACCGCAAACAAATACAGTAACGTACTTAGGACTAATATTTGACAAAAGATTGACATGGGGCCCACACGTCAAGACAAAACGTAAAACGCTAAACTTTCGACTTAGACTATTATATTCAATATTACATAGACGTTCTAAATTATCCACCAGACAGAAACTAAATGTTTACACTTATTTATTAAAACCAATATGGACTTACGCTTGCCAAATATACGGACCCGCTAAAAAGACACACATACGAAAAATACAAACCTTTCAATCGCAATTTTTAAGAGTAGCAATGAACTCACCACCATATGTATCAAACGATACCCTACACACTGACTTACGTATTCCAACTACGATAAACCACATTCGACTGACTTACAAACGATTTCACGACAAACTAAATGGACATAGAAACAAACTTGTACAAAACATGGCTACAACTGACATACCATACATAACTCGGCATAGGCTGAAAAGGAGTTGGATGAGGGACCTCCTAGCCTGAAAAAATAGTTTGTTTTTTGAATGTCAGGAGGATGCACCACTGGGTACTATCTCCCTCATGCCAACCCATGCTATGTTTATCAAATAGAACTCATTTGCTGATTGTAACATATACAGGTGCAAATAAAAATATTAAGTTAAAAAAAAAAAAAAAAAAAAAAAAATTGAATTTCATTAGAAACATGTGTTTTATTAAATAGTCTATTATATTTTTATCTGCAAAAATCAGTTATATTTATCAGCTCTTCATCACTCTCCATTAACTTTTACAATTCCGTGTATTAGATCATTTTATTTTCTTAAATCTTTAGCTATTCAACGGTATATTATACATCTATATTATTATTATAGTGTTCAAAAACCCAAAAATTGCATAAAAATTTTTTCGCACTTTTCCCCTTCAGTTGTTTATTAAATTTGCTCAGCTTGCAAATTTAGTTATTTATCAATCTTAACAAGATGATGTGCTAAATGTTTAAAAACCACAAAATTAAAGGTACTTTAGAGGAAGAAAATATCGGCATTTAATCCCTATTAGACAATTGTAATCAGAATGAAACCTACATCATATTAAAGCCCATCAAATTTTACATCGATATATAGATATATAGAGTTTAATCAAAATTGTTAGAGCTGTTTTTGAAAAAATCGCAAAAAGGTCCAAAATGCCTAGTAATAAAGTTCATACCCGTATTTCGGTCAGCTGATATTGATGAAAAAGTTTCTGTAACATTTCGGGCGTATAAGTAGTTGTCTTAAATATGAAATTTAAATTGTATACTACTTTTAGTGTTTGCGCTAGACTTACCAAATATGGACAAAAACACACACCTTTTTGTTGAACTTGGTCATTTGGACTTAGGGGGACCCTGAAACGTGTATTCCCGGTGAAAGCTCTAATTCGAAAAATTTCACGATCGCAAAACTTTTTCTTACTATATTTTCCATATATAGGTATAAGTATAGGTGAAAGTAAAAACTTTTAAAATACCATGTAACGATATAATTAAGTACTGATACGATCTACTGAAAATTTTTTCCAAGAGTTTTTCGTTTATGATATTGAATAATAATTTTAAGTACACGCTTTTTTTTTTTTTGCGAAATAGTACTTAGAAGAACGAATACTTTTGTATAAATTGTTTGCTACTGATAGCGCCATACACTTGGTAAAATACCAAGTAAATATTCTATTTTTTTTTTCTTTTGTGTTATATTCATATTCACGTAACTAGACTAATAATGGAAATATTATCAATCAGTGTTAACGAAACTTTTTGGAATGCTTTTAAATTCGTCTTAAATCGATTTGTTTTGTTCTTTATTATAAAATTTAATGTTGTTTATCATTTACTAAAACTGTAATATATAAGTTGCATAGTAAAAGTTACTTAATTATTTATAAAAAAAGAATTTATTGATAATTTTTATAATAATCATTGAATATACAACAGAAAACTATGAAGTAGTCTCAGACTATACGGAATATTTTCTTATTAATTTTCATATTGTAAGGAAATAATTTTCGTAATCACGTAGAACAGTCCGTTTTGTAATTGTAAATGACAGCTTCATTATTAATATTGCTACACCACAGTTAAATTGATAATTGCGGTTAAATCTGTCCGTTGTGTGTTTGAGCAGAAAGGTCAACCAAATACGTTATGGCTCATGTTTAATTCATACTGCCCATAATTTGCGATACACATGAATTCCCACGTCATGGCCATGCGATAAACACTTCAGATAATTGTATAATTCTTTTTTGTGCGTTTAAACTGTGCTTGCTTGTTTATATTCTTGGTATTTTTATTTCGTTCTTTTTATCTCGGTAAATTTATAAAGCCACCATCGCTATTAGCCCAAGGTGAGGTGGCCAACCAGATGGTCTTGTTTTAACCGCTGAAAAAACATTGGATAGTAGAAGCTGAAAAAGCAATTCGCGTGACGAGAGTGTTTCATCAATAATGCTAAGATTTGTATTAGTTTTTTACTTTCACTTACTATATATTGTAAGGGAAAGTATTGCGATCGTGAAAATTTTCAAATTCCAGTTTTCAACGGAAACACACTGGGTTAGGTTAGGTTAGGTTACTTGTTTTTCCTAGGCGATCGACAGCAAGGTCATTACGCCCTTTCATTATTTAACTTCTTATGTAATTTTGATTTTTTGACTTATGTTTTAACATCAAGGTACTTAAATTTCTTATTTTGCTTTGCTATTTTAATTGTATACATTTGTCTTCTTACTATTTCACATCTTATTTATTTATTTAACTTAAATAATTTATACATTATAAATACAATTTTCAAACTAACTAGCATTTATCTTAAGACAGTATTGTAGGGAACGTTTTTTTATTTATTTATTTATTTTTTTATTAAATATAATTATTTTTTTATAACAATATTGTGATCTCTCTTTTTTTTCAATTATTATTGATATTGTTTTCATTAAAAATTTGATTGGTTAAACTTTTACTTTCTTTCTTTTAAATTTTTTTTTTTTTTTTTTTTTTTTTTTTTAATTTTTTCCTTTTTATTTTACTTACTTTTTTTTTTTTTTTTTTTTTTTTTTTTTTTTTTTTTTTTTTTTTACATATTTTTTGTATAGGTTTACATCATTGCCTTAGAATCTATTTTATATAATTAAACGGTTACTGTTAGATTTACATTTTTTGGTATAATTGTGTATCTTTTAACAATTTTATGACGCTGTCACTTGATTCTTTTGAATCTTTTAGAGCTAATTCTATGAAACGAGGTATTTTATAATATACGAAAGCTTCCTGGTATACTGGACAATTCTCAATAATATGTTGTACTGTAAGAGGTAATTGACACACTTCGCAGTTCGGTCGATTTTCTTTAGTAATTAAGAATTTGTGGGTTAAATTGGTGTGACCGATTCTTATTCTTGTTAAAACCACCTCTTCCCTTCGGTTTCCTCTGACGGAACTTATCCATTTTTTTGTTGTCTTTTTGACATTTCTTAATTTGTTTGTCAAAGGAGTATCATTCCAAGCCGATTCCCAGCTTTTCAGGACTCTATCTTTTAGATATGCTTTGACGTCATTAGGCTCGTATACTTGGAGTGGTGAAATGTTGAGATGAGCTGCTTCTTTTGCTGCTTTATCAGCTGCCTCATTGCCTGGTATTCCGGAATGTCCTGGTGTCCAGAGGAAATTTACCGTTTTATCTAGATCGTTGAGGGTTTCTAAATAATTGTTTATTTTATTTAGGATAGTTCCAGTTTTATTGATGTTTACAATACTCTGAAGTGCCGATAAGGAATCTGTGCATATTAATGTTTTTGAATGATTACCTTCTATGGCTAGATGAAGCGCTGTGGCAATCGCCTGCAGTTCTGCAGTATGGATCGTGCAATATGGGGGTAATTTATATTTAATCGCTATTCCACTTTTTATGACGGCAAAACCAACAAACTCTCTTTGCTTAGATCCATCAGTGAATATTATTTCATGTCCAGAATATTTTTGAGAAATTTTTTGGAATTTATATTTATTGGAACCAGGTCCTATACCTTTAAAAGTTAAATCTATTTTTATGGGTTGGTATTTCCATGGAGGAGATCTAACGGTTGGCTCAGCAGGATCTATAGGCAGGTCGAGAATTTCTCTAACGAGTTCAATATGTCGTACACCTAATGGAGCAGTTTTTGTTGGGTTAATTTCATAGTTCCTGATGCAACGGGGATTAAATATATAGGAATAAGCAGGGTTTGTTTTTTGAACTTTAATCTTGGCGATATAGTTGTTAGTCAGTTCTTGTCTTCGGTAAGCCATAGGCGTTATGGAGGCCTCCGCACAGAGACTTTCTATTGGACTCGTCCTAAAAGCTCCTGTAGCAAGCCTGATTCCAGTGTGGTGTATTGAATCTAAGGGTTGAAGGCTATTTCTTTTAGCAGAGGAATATAGCATACAGCCGTATTCCATCTTAGGTCGAACAACACTAGTATAGACCATCAGCATTGACTTTCGATCAGCACCCCAGTATGTTTTGGATAGTATCTTCATCCATTGCAACCGCTTTGAACATTCATCTCGCAAATATTTTATATGGCTAACCCATGTTAATTTATTGTCCAATACCATGCCGAGGAATCTGATGTTTTCACCAAACGTCAGGGTTTTTCCATACATAGAGAGCTGAGGAATAGCGCTTGGAGTCCTTTTTCTTGAAAACAATACTCCTCTAGTCTTTTCTATTGAGAACCGGAGATTTCTACTCTCAGACCAAGCTTGGAGGTGGTTCAACAGGCGCTGTAGTGTTCTGCACATCCACTCGTAGTTGCTAAACCTTAAAAATATAACCAAGTCATCAACATACAGAAATGCTTTGACTGAGCTTGGTATTACGCTGACGATTGAGTTGATTGCAATAGCGAACAACGTACAACTCAAGACACTTCCTTGTGGGATGCCTTTAGATATCTCTTTTCGACTAGAGATTGATTGGCCAACTCTCACTCTAATATATCTTTTCATTAAGAAGCTTTGTATGAACTTAGGCATAGCTCCTCTGAAGCCCCACTCATATAATGTTTTCAGGATTGTTTCCCTATCTATAGTGTCGTATGCCTTTTCCATGTCGAAAAAGACCCCTACTGCTTCTTTTTTCTCTATAAAAGTGTCGAGAATCTCGGCTTCCACAGTCACAAGTTGGTCCATTGTGGATCTACTTTTTCTGAATCCGCATTGAATAGGAGTTAGGAGGTTAAATTTTTCAATCATCCACATCAATCGTCTATTGACCATTTTCTCTAGCAGTTTAGACAAACAACTAGTAAGCGATATTGGTCGGTAACTATTGGGTTGGAACTTATTTTTTCCTGGTTTCAGCACTGGGACAACTATTGATTCTCGCCAGGCCTGAGGGTATGTAGCGGTTTCCCAAATTCTATTAAATATTTTCAAGAGTTCATTATTTATTCGAGGAGGGAAATGTTTTATCATCATATTGTGAACTTGATCTATTCCTGGAGAAGAACATTTAGTTTCGTCAATTGCAGCTTTTAGCTCCCAGATCGTGAAAGGTCGATTATAGTCCTGCAGGGATATTCTATCCTGTGTAGGCGAAGTAAAATCTAATTCTTGGGGGTCATTATTTCGATTTTGATTGTTATCACAATTTGAAATGGCTGCGAAATGAAGCGCTAGACTTTCCGCTGTTATTTGTGGGTCTGATATTATTTCATTTTGGATTTTTAGGGATAGGGTTGCAGTATTGTTATTACCAGATATGCTATGGATTTTTTGCCAAATTTTTTTCATGGGAGTGTTGCTATTTATTGATTCCACATATGAAATCCAGGATTCTTTCTTTTTCTTTTTAACTAGATTCCGGACTAGAGCTTTTTGTTTTTTGTATTGTAATAAGTTTTCTTTATTTGGATTTCGCTGAAAATCTTTAAGGGCTTTATTTTTTTTGGTAATGTATTTCCGACATTCTTCGTCGAACCATGGAGTATATTTTTTTTGTGGATTACCTTTTGTTTTTGGAATGGTTAGGAGAGCTGATTGTATAATCTTATGCGTGAAATTTAGGGTTAATTCATCTATGCTATCTGAATGATACGGTGCTGAATTGTTTATTTTGTCTTCAAATTCTTCCCAATTGGCTTTTTCGATAATCCATCTTTGATCCTTTTTGGTCTTAGGTATTTCGGAATAAAATCGCAATAATGTCGGAAAATGGTCACTCCCATATTGGTCTCTGCAAACATCCCAGGTCACGTGCGTATAAAGGGTAGGTGAGATAAAGGTTAAGTCTATCGCAGATGTGGATCCTGATCGTGGGCAGATGTAGGTGGCTTCTCCTGTGTTCAGAAGAAGTGAGTCCGTACTGTCGAAAATCCTTCGGATGATGTTTCCCCTCGTGTTTGTTTTTGGGCTCCAAGTGTGATGTGATCCATTCATATCTCCTACGACAATGTAAGGGGAAGAAAGACCAGAAACAAGTTGTGTGAGAGCCAGTTCATTGATCGTTTCTGTCGGTGGTAAATATATATTGCAAATCGTCACATCGAAGTTAAGCTTTACTCGTACCACTATTGCTTGTAAGGGAGTTCGAACATCAAGTTTTTCCGAGTACAGGTCATTTTTAACTGCAATAGCAACTCCTCCGTGAGCTCGTCCTTGTTCTCTTACCTCTTTGTCTTTTCTGTATACTTCATAGTCTTTTATGTTCAGGTTTCGTTCGGGAACAAGTTTTGTTTCCTGTAGGCAGAGTACAGCTGGATTGATGTCTTCTAGAAGTATCTTCATTTCCTCAAACTGCGTTCTTATGCCATTACAATTCCAGCTAATAATTGTCATGGTATCAAGAACATTGTGTGAGACCTACTGTTGTTAGTTGCTTTATTTTCAAACTTAAGATACCCAATATTAATGGTAATTATAATATAGCATACTATAACTAAGTAAGCAAAATAAGAAATTTTTATTATATTTTTAAGACATATTAAAATAGGTAAGGGCAACTTTCTTTTAAATAGGAATAGAATTTTTACTGTCTTGTAGAAATTTGTGATTATTGTTATTATATTAATTGACATGAGTATAATGTAAATATGCCTTTTATTAAGAATTGACTTATTTATGTAGTGAAGTGGTGTAACTGTTTTGTAATATTTGTTTATGTCAACTATTGTTAGATTAGATCTATAATACATTATTATTTATTTATTATTATAGCTTTATTCAAGTGGTCTCCATTTCATCACCACTTTTTGAGGAGTCTGTATTTCTTTTTTGGTTTTTACTCATAGAGTTCCGCAGTGGCAGTGGCGGAGGTTTCATTATTTCTGATGTTTTCCCCCCGCTCTGAGGCTGAGGAATGTTAGACCTAAATTCCGAATTCGATTTTGAACGATAGCTCTTGCCGCTACTTCTATTTATAGAGCAAGGGACTTCGGAATCAAGTGGCGTTTCCGTTAAGAGTTGGGCGGACGATGGAGTGGGGAAGGGAGAGGGGGTTGGGAGAGGGGAGGTAATAGGAGAGAGGAGAGGGGTAGGGAAGGTAACGGGATGGGATATAGGTGGTGAGGGTTTGATCATCTTGGAGGTTGAGGGAGTAATAATTTCATCTGCAATATTGGTGTTGTTTAGTTCGTCAGTCTGAATTCCTACGCCTTTTCCTACTTTTTACTACCTTTAGCAGCATCAGCATAATTTAAATTACTATTAGTCGGGTGCGTTTCTTTATACTTTCTTTTGGCCTCATTGTAGGGCACCTTTTCCTTAAACTGTATTGTTTTAATTTCCCTTTCTTCTAGAAGCCTAGGGCATTTCAAATCTAAGCTGGAGTGGTGATTTCCACAATTTACACAGTTGGGAACAATTGAATCGCATGGTAGACCATTATGATCCGGTTTTGCACAGTGAACACATACAGGTGTTTTGGTGCATTTATCGGCAAAGTGCCCGAATTTCAAGCATGTTCTACACCGAATCGGATTTGGAACATACATTTTTATCTTTATTTTCTGAAATCCCACCGGAATAGTTTCAGGGAGGGTAGGTATTGAAAAAGTAAGGACATATAAATGTGTTTTTCTTTCGGTTCCCATCTTTCTATTAATAATTCTTTTTATTTCTTTAACATTGAATTTTCCTAATTCTTCCAGAATTTCATTTTCTTCTACCCCATCTAGGTCCGGACAAAATATTACCTCCTTGCTAATGTTTAATTTTTGGTGTGGACTTACTTTTATTTTGATTGTTGGGCTTAAGTTGGTAAGTTTTAGAAGTTTATCCGATTGATCTTTAGTGTTTGTTTGGACCAAAATACTTCCGTTTCTAAGTTTTTTGACATTTTTCGGTTCCCCACATTGACTATTAATTGTTTTATATATCAAGAAAGGTGATACTTTTTTAAGATCTCCTTCTTCGTCTCTTTCTATAATCAAAAACTGATTTTTATTTATAAATTCCAGTGATTCAGTTGAATTTAATTCATTCATATTTATCCAACTAGTTTTTTTCCTTTTTAAATTTGGTGAATGGATATCAGGTGGTTTATTCATATTAGTATGTTTGAATGGCTATTAATGACTATTATCGGAGGTTACTATTTGGTGAAAGGTTATTAATTTATTTTTAATTTTATTGTTTTTTCTTTGTATAATTTGCCAAACTAAATACTAAATCCTAAAAATTATGTAGTAAATGAACATAAGTAACTTTTTAAACTGGATCTCACAATAAACTATAAAAAAAAAATAATAATAAAAAATAATAATAATTTTTTTTTTTTTTTTTTTTTTTGGATCAGCTGATGCGCTCGATGATAACAGTCATACGTTACATCGTCTCTCAGATTTTTGCTTTTTTCAGTAGGAATTCGCTTGAATTCAGTCTGGAGAACATCACTAGACCTCAGGAATACTACGGCAGTGAATATTGGAGAAAATTCGGTAAGCAAAGTTATAATTTACTTTGTACAATCACGAAAAAGTGAAAGGAGGGTCACTGATCAGCTGATTGCCGCTAGCTCGGCAAGCTCGGGCTTGCTTTTCTTTCTTTTATCTTTAATTCTTATCTCATTATTTATTTATTATTATTATTTTCTTAATCAATGAGATATTTTCATCAAGTCATGTCCTCAAAGTCCGCAAGTAAAAGATCTAGATCTGCAGGTTCTAACTCGTCTCCCACAAAACAGAGACCTCGCCGAGAACAAAATAAAAAAATGATTCCACCAGCGACCGCGTCAGCTACCTCATTAGGATCTGAACCACAGCCCAGCACATCATCACAAGGAATAACCGATGAATCCCCGTTTTTTACACCGAATCCATTTGAGATCCTCCAAAATGAAAAAGAAACCATGGAATCTTCTCCTATACCCAGGGAACCACTACCTCCACCAATATTTGTTAAAAATATTAAAAATTTTAAACTGATGTGTGCGCATTTAAACAAAGTAACTGATCCTAATAGTTATTATTGTATAAGTAGAACCAATGATACTAAAATATCTCCGACTACTGCTGAAACCTACAGAAAGATTGTAAAATATCTGACTGAGACCAAAGCTGACTTTCATACTTATCAGCTGCGCCAGGAGAGAGCATTAAGGGTCGTAATCAGAAACCTACATTCCTCAACACCCGTTGAAGCTATCAAAGAAGAACTGACAGAATTAGGATTCCAAGTGAGGCAAGTCACCAACGTTCTAAAAGATAAAAGTCCACTGCCTCTATTCTTCGTGGACTTGGAACCATCAGCGGGAGTCGAAAAAATCTATGACCTCAGTAGACTGTACTATACCCGTGTAAAAGTTGAAAAACCTTACACAAAGAAAGAAATAGTTCAGTGTCATAACTGTCAGGCATATGGTCATACCAAAAGTTATTGCCATCACATACCACGCTGTGTGAAATGCGGTGAACAGCATAAATCAGAAGAATGTACAAGATCTAGATCAACACCCGCTGTATGTGCCCTGTGCCTCAAGGACCACCCGGCTAACTACAAGGGATGCGAAATCTACAAGAAACTCAGAACCAGATACCAAAAACCTCAGGATCCGAACGAAACAGCTATACCAATCAGAAGCAGAAGAGAACCATCTAAACTTGTAAATTCTAATGTGTCATTTGCCCACTTGCTTGGAGGTGGAAACCAGAGTCATGAAGTCGAGGCACTGCCGGAACAACTTTTTCCTCAACATTCTCAATCTATTGTGCAACAATCTATCCCTCAAAGTTTACCTAATCTTCAAAAAACTCCTCAACATCAAATTTCTCATATCCCTCCACCATCAAACGTCACAGATCTTACCAGTCTAATAACATCGTTCATCTCCGAAATCAAATCTCTTGTTATGCCGCTTATATCACTCCTTACAAATCTAGTATCAAATCTCATTCCTGCCTTACAAAAACCATAAATGACCTCACCTAATTCCTTATCCATTCTCCTTTGGAATGCGAATGGTGTTAGAAATCACACTGACGAACTGACAGCGTTGTTGCAAGACAAAACAATTGACGTTGCACTTATTACTGAAACTAGACTAACCACTAAACAGCTTTTCAAAATACCGCAGTACATAACATACCGTACAGACCACCCAGACGGCAAAGCTCATGCCGGTTCTGCTATCATTGTCCACCAATCCCTCTCTCATCATTTACTTCCACTTCCTACCTATGATTTCCTGCAAGCCACAGCAATAGTAATCAAGACTTTTTCCTATCCGGTAACTATTACATCAGCATATTGCCCTCCCAAACACTCCATTTCCAACACCGAATTTGCATCCTTCCTGGATTCCCTAGGAAATCATTTTATTCTGGGTGGAGATCTAAACGCCAAGCACCAGCAGTGGGGTTCTAGAACCACGAATTCTCGTGGAAGAAATTTGCTGACTGCTCTGAATTCCCGAAACTTTAACCTCCTACCTCCTGACTCCCCTACCTACTGGCCAACAGATCCTAACCGCAATCCAGATATCCTCGACTTCTTCATCCACAGCGGATTAGGCTCCCTGAACTATTCCGTAACTCGCCTTGATGAACTATTCTCTGACCATAGTCCACTGATCCTTAAAGTATCCCTAACTCCTATTCCGAAACCCATTCCACCATCATTTATCCGAGGCCCTGTCAACTGGAACCTCTTCCGCCAAATCCTCACCGATAATATTGACCTCAGTGTGACCCTCAAAACATCGGATGACCTTGATGATTCCGTCTACTCCTTTACTACTGCCATTCAGCAAGCTGTCTGGACTGCCTCCTCTCCTAAGCACTCCAATAGAACTCCCCAGCAAAACCATTTACCTCAACACCTAGCTGACCTCATCCATGCAAAACGCCGAGCCAGATCATTATGGCAAAGAACCCGATACCCAACAGATCGCCGCTCCTATAACTTTTATTGTAGGCAATTAAAGCGGGAGTTGGCGACCTTCCGTTCCCAGTCCTTTAATTCCTACCTCTCCTCTCTATCAGCTCGAGATAATTCCCTGTGGAATGTGACCAAAAAGATCCTTAAATACCACAAAGTTTCCCATCCTCTTCGGCGTGGTGATGACTCCTGGGCTGCGTCTGATGAAGATAAAGCCGAGGAATTCGCCACACACCTCTCCAAAGTATTCACTCCTCACCCGGAAACCAACAGAAATCATACCACAACAGTTCAAGAATTCCTTTTCTCACCAATACCTCTTTCCCTACCTCCTAAAGCTATTAATCCATCTGAGGTGAAATATCTTCTTCAAAAACTGACCCTTCGTAAATCTCCTGGACACGATCTCCTTACCCCCCAGATCCTGCGACAACTTCCCCAGAAAGCCATTATTTTTCTTACATATATCTACAACTGCATCCTTCGCACCACCTATTTTCCTCTCTTATGGAAACATTCCACAATCATTCTATTCCTAAAACCAGGTAAACCTTCCAGTAACACTTCATCCTACAGACCTATTAGTCTACTACCCATTCTCTCAAAAATCTTCGAAAAGCTCCTTCTAAAACGAATCCTGCCTATATTAGAATCTCACAACCTTCCTTCCCACCAGTTTGGTTTCCGTTCTCATCATTCCACTGTTCAACAAGGACTCCGAGTTGTAGACCATATTTCCTCAGCCCTCGAATGCAAAGAGTATTGTTCTGGTGCGTTTCTGGACATAGCGCAAGCTTTTGACCGGGTATGGCACGCTGGATTACTCTTCAAGCTTAAAACGCATTTACCCCAGTCTCTCTACCTCATTCTAAGATCCTATCTCTCAAACCGCTCCTTTCAAGTTCGCTGTGGTGTAGAATTTTCCAACTTTTATCCCGTTGAGGCCGGTGTTCCTCAGGGCAGCGTCCTGGGACCCGTTCTCTACATCCTTTACACCGCTGATATTCCTAATCATCCTGACACCTTTCTGGCAACATTTGCAGACGACACCGCCATCCTATCATCCAGTTCCGATCCCGAAACAGCATCCTTAATCCTGCAAAGACACCTTTGTCTTATCGAAGACTGGTGTGGTGCTTGGCGCATAAAGGTGAACGAGGCCAAATGCAAACACGTAA
>JAJSOM010000012.1:0-111391 GCA_023052935.1 Piezodorus guildinii
TGGCCAGTCCTTAAACCTTGGGAAAGGCCTAAAAAGCCAACTCCAGTAAGTGTTTTAGTTTTAAATATTTAAAGTATATATTTTTTTTTTTTAACAAACATTAAAAGTATTACAATATGCTTATTTTAAAAAAATTATTCTTTTAAGAAAAAATCAATTCACATGAATATTTACTTAATTATTATTCATTTTACTCTCAGGGTATAGCATGGGTTCTTGACAATCAGGCACATAATCTTTTATATAACTTTTTTAATCATAATAATAACTTACAAAATAACACAAACAATATGCAGGCTAACCAAGATCCCTCTTCATATTCAGCAGCAGCTCCTACCTCCCTCAGGTCCCCACTCAAAACAAAACTCTTACCTGCCCCTTTCCATCTTCAGGTACCTTTTTTACCCTATCCTACCTGCCAGGGACCTTTTTTCTTAACATCCAAAATGGATGCTATGTTTGTAAAAAAACAACCAAATAGGAGCTGTTTTTAAAATTTAAATTTCACTTTTATTCTATTGTTAGCCTGCCTAAAACAATTATCAAATAATAAATAAATAAATACTATAATTATAAAAAATGGGTATATTACAGTATATTAGTTATATTTTAATTTGGTTGGGAGCTCTCAAAAGAAACTGAAGTGATTGTAGTGGGCACATGGGTTTTAGTACCACCTTTAGCAAGCTGGAGAGTTATTAGTGTCACTGTTTTTAATCCAGTTTTTGTTGGCAGTTGAGATTTACTATATATCGGCTACTTTTCTAAGGCAGCGGTGACTCCAAAACTGTATTAACTAATATATAAATTTTCGGTTCTTATTTTATAAAACTATTGGATTTCTTTTCCTAAGATATCATATTTATCCATTCATTTTTGGGATAAGGTGGCATATAGTGAAATGAAGTAATTAACCTAAAATACACATTTATTTATAAAATAGTACATAGTATTACACATAAAAATACAGAGTGAGGCTTTGTTCATTATCAAGAATACTGAGATTTGTTCAGATTTACCACATAATCTAACATGAAAAAGGTACCTTCGGACATAACTGCATAATTCTTCTCTGGCTTGGCTCCTGACTTCCTCCATCCGTGGCTGGACTTCCACTTTCTATCCTGTTCAGGCTAACATCCTTGGTCAACGGCTATCCCTGCTCTAGGAGTGGAGGGGTGTATTTTTTGCATAGCCTTTCTAAGAAACCTTCTTGCTTGTAGCACGGAAACAGTTCCATTTTATACTATTATTTCTAATCCTCCCAAATATTAAAATTAATTCTGTTCCTCCCAGTATTCTCGATGCATAGCAGATTATATGATGGAGAAATTGGTTTAGGGTGCTATCACCAGGAAAAAACACCAATAAGACAAACACATTTTATTTGTGTGCCGAAGTTTAGGTGTACATTGTGGGCCTTCACCAAGGCTGACTCTGTGAGAGTATCTCAATATAATTTATCCTATAGAAGTGATAATTTACGCTTTTATAAAAACCAGCTTGTTTGGTAGAGGATTTATAAAAGCATAAATTATCACTTCTTGAGATACTCTCATAGTGTCAGTCCCTGATGAAAACCCACAAAGTAGGCCAAAACATTGGCATACAAATAAAATAATCTTGACTTAATGGTGTATGTTCTTGGTGATTGCACTCCCTACCAATTTCTAGATTAAAAATATATTTTTTTTTTCCATATAATTTTAGATGGTTTACTACAATCAATAATTACCATACTCACCTTTATGTTGTTATCTATGCTCTTAGATCAGAAAAAAGTTAGCTTGTTGGAATATTACATTTTTTTTTTGTAATAAATGTATTATAATTGAACAAATCATAACATAAAACCAAGATAAACAAGCTTATAATTGACACTTTTTATTTTTAGGAACCACCCATACATTCAGTTTTGTGGCTTTTCCTTGAAGAAAAAGGTGAAGAAATTATTGGAGGAAGATGGGGCTCGGATGCGGAAGAAAGAGAAAATATGAGTAGGAACTCTTTCGTTGAATACGACAGAGACTCTATGTGCAGTAGTATGAAGATGCATGATGATGACTCGGCATCAATCGCAAGCAAGGAATTCGGACGAGAGAGCCAGATGTCAAGGATCGACGAATCTTTAAATGAAACTGAAGAAGCAGTTAATGGTGCGGCGGCAACTCAAGCTGAATCTGATCAACATGATGAGGAACAGAATAAATTGAAATATTCATGGTATATCGAACAACAAGAAGGAGATATCTCAGAAATCAGGGAATCGATGATGTCTAGAGAAAATAGAGAAATCTCAGGTTATGAAAAAACAACTGCTGATGAGGAAGAGAGCATGAGAGGCTATGAGAATTCTTCAAATGTCAGAGAAGAAATGCAATTCGAAGAGGTATGGTATATCATTCTTTTTTTAAATGAAATGAAAAATAATTTTTATTCTGGGACAGCTAATCCCCTAAGAATAATATAAATGTACATTAAAGTATTAATCTTCCGGCTATTACGTCTACAAAATATACATCATATATCAAATTATACTGCATATTATGAATTAAAAAAATGCATACATACACTTAAACACACGCATATAATATTAAAGTAATATTGCAACCTTATAATTAATAAAAATAAAATAAACTGAAACATTGAATAATTAAAAAAAAATAAACAGTGTAAATAGCCAAAACTTATAAAGGCGCGGTAGACTGATATTCAAGGAGATGGATAAATAGTTTATGCTTGAAGGAAGTTAAGGATTGGGATGTACGAATGGGCATGATGGGTAAGGAATTCCAAAATGAAGTAGCTCAAATAACGGAAGATCTCTTGAAGGAAGTAGTTCTGTGAAGGGAATGAACAGATTCAGGGACTGGGATCTTGTGTTGATAGAGCGGACAGAGGAGTGGGGTGAACATGTTATAGATATAATATGATAATGCCTGGGAATTTTGTATTTCTCAATTCTTAATTTTTATTTAGTTCTGAAGATTCAAGTTAGAAATTTAGAATACTTATTACCAGTGAATGTTTATAATTCTAATATTTATCATATTTAGATAAATTTATTAAAAAGACAAAGATGCAGTAAGGGCTAAGAGGAGGACTGTTTTATAGATATTAAAACCAATGTCATGCTCTTTGCTGACACTCCGGGTTTATTTTTGCTTTTACAGAATTATTTGTTTAAACTGCGGGACATAAAGTTATTTGTGGCTATTACAAAGCACATGAAGCAGCAAAAGCAGTTAATTGATTCTCTAATCTGACTGTCTAGACTTCCCTCGCAAAGTATAATATGCATTTGGTGTAGTAGAAAAAACTCAGGGAACTAAAACATGCAATACTTTCCAGGAAATTATCAGTTGAGAATATTGCACAGCAGGAAGCTGTACTAGCAAGACCCAAAATCAGATAATTAATAAAAACTATCCTCTGGTGTAGTAGCATAACAGTTTTCTATGGCCAAGGTCGCGACTTCATACCTTGCAGGTGGCCCTAGGATTTTTTAATTGGAGCAACAAATCCTTAGTTATAATGTCCTTTGGAAGGGACATAGAAAGATGATCCGAAGCCTGTGTGATGTCAGGTACTTGTTAAAGATCCCTATCCTCATTAATCCTGGATAGGCTAAATTTAGGACTCCCTCTGTAGCATTGTCAGATAAGCTGCAGCAGCATAAAGTGACTTTAAATGAAAATAAAAAAAATGAACTGCCAATGTTTGCTGCCTGGATCACATACACAACGTCTGAATATAGTAAAACATTTATTGACAGATTGTAGGCAATTGATAGGTGTCAACCTCCCATATCATTTAATATTTTCAAATGACAATCATAATATTTATAAAATATTCAACTATCTAAAACAAATTAATCAATCCAACATATCTTTCATACAATTTTTTTCTCCTCTCATTTTAAAAATTTAAATTTGTATTATGACAATATTAACACAACAGACTATAAACTGTTATTTTCTTGTAATTTTTGACATTTTATGCTATATAAAAAAATAAAAATAGCCTCATTGTCCATTTTGAAAATTAATTAGTTGTGAGAAGACTTAGTATCTAAACAGTTTTTACAGATTAAATACTATAAATACATAAAACATTTATATACACTTAGGTAGTTTCAAAACTATATTTATATTCATATATTTAATTCAGAGTGCTATTGATCATTGAAGTGGCAAAGGGTAATGAATCTTTTATGAATAGATTAAATGTATTTATTATGAAGAGTAAGCTTAATAAGCAGCCTTCGATTGCAACCTTTTAAAATTATAATATTTGCAAAAAGAAATAGAAGTTGTTAATTTTTTTTTTTTATATTGATATTGTATTGATTTGATCTTTTTATACCTTAGGAATATTTTGACTGGGTTTAATGTTTTTATTTTTTTCTAAAAAACAGGGGTACTATGCTGAGGACATAGAGCAGCGAACTACTTCTGATCAAGCCTACGGTAAGAAGGTGATAAATAATGATTTGCTCAGTCAACTGTATGATATACAATACCAAATTGAGGCATTGGAAAATGAAGTATCAAATGATGTGCAAACCCAGTTGCATGCAGTGAAGGAGCAGTTATCAAAAATAGTTGATGCCAAGACAACTCATCGTAAAACATACCAGGTAATATATTTTTGACATTTCGCAAATATGATTTTCTCTCATTATATTAATTCCTACATTCATATTCATATTTCTTTCTTTACAATTCTTTTTATACATCACAGTAAATTTTGTTGAAAAAAAAAAATCTTTAATTGTACAAGTTTTGGGTTTAGATATATATATTTTTTTTTCACTCCTACCTCGCCTTTGAAGGCTATATTCTCAGACCAGGGGGATAATGGCGGGGGGATTAATGCCGAGATAAAAGTCTCCTCGGTTCCGAGAGTTGAACTCGTAATTTTTTGGTTTTCAAGGTATTGGTCATTTGGTACCTAGGCAATGCGTGTTTAAAGCAACTTGCGCTAACCAACTCGGCCACTCCTCCCCCAAGAGGTTCAGATATAGAGATTAGAGCTGTTTTCAAGCCAACGGCTGTACAAGGAGGTGATAAGGCTGAGATCATGCTGACCATGTTTCCCTCCCTTCCCCCAATTCCTCCTAGCACTTTATGGAATCTGTATATATCCCTAGGAGGGTCTTCCTACACTGGGTTCCCCTCCCATCGCTGAAGTAACAGATTAAATAATTCTGCCAAGTCCAAGATTTGAACCCAGAACCCGAAGGACAGTGATCTAGAGCTTTATCCACTACTGAAAATAAGACATATTCATCAAATGATAATTGAAATTAATATCTAATGAATATTATAATAAATAAATTTAAGTCTAGTTGTGCTTGAACATACACTATTGATAAGATCATTGACTAAAAGTATAACTTTTTTGTGTGTGTTAAATTTGCCGCTGCTTAGGTTCAATTTCTTCTATTGTTTTGAAAATGAAATCATATGGTAATTTATTAATACACTCAAAGTAAATATCTCACAATCCTGCTTTAAAAAGTTCATAGAAGCTTAAAACTGTAAATCCCTAAATGCTTAAATCCTTCTCAATCTTATTTTTTGGCAAAGTACGTGTAAATGATTTGATTACCTCACTCTTACTTTGATGGGCGACTTTTACTATATCTTTGTACTGAAAAGAGCAGGTCGGTAATCTGTTCTAGTTTGTGTATATAATGATAAAACAACAAATTTACATCTTTCAAGTTGAAGTATAAATCTGGACCACCTGAACACAACTGTGTTGGAATCTCATTCTATATCTGTAAGATCAGATAGATTGCCCTACATTTTTTTTTTTTTTTTTTTTTTTTTTTATCAGAATAATCACTAGCTCCACAAAACTTTTTAAACTTGAATCTACATATTTACTATCTCAATCGATAACTTGAGTCATACCATTAATGAGGAATTCAGTAAAGCACTAGAGGGCTTTCCTTCTTCTTCTTTCACCACTTTTCCTGAGCACCATCCTCAGTCCATCGCTTCCACTCATCCCTTTGAATGGTCATATTTTTCATTTGGGTAACTGATTTACCTCTCTTCCTTCCGAGTCCTTCTATGTACTGCATATACGTAGTTCTGGGTCTGCCGACCATTCTCTTTCCTATTGGTTTGACTTCCATGAACCATTTCACTCTCCTGTCTTCTGGGAGCCTGCATACATGCCAAAACCAGCGCAGTTGGCATTCTTCTATTGTCTCCTTCAGTGCCACCACTTTGAATTCCTCCCTGATGACTTTGTTTCTAATGCAGTCCCTTCTTGTTTTTTTTTCTACTATCCTTCGCAGGAATCTCATTTCTGAGGCCGTCATTCTAATGATAACTTGCTTTGGGCCTGTCCAGTGCTCTGCTCCATACAGCAGGATAGGAAGGAAAATCGTTTTATAAAGGACTAATTTGGTGGCATTAGTAATTTCTTTTGTACCAATTATGTGGCTGATTTGATAGTATGGGAGGTTGGCCTTTCTAATCCGGCTATTAACTTCATGTTCTATCCTTCCATCATTGCTTACAGTTGTGCCCAAATACTCATATGTGTTAACTGTTTCAAGCAATTCGCCATTACAGGTCACATTTACGTTTATTACACCCTACTTTCATGATTTTAGTTTTCTGTGCATTTATAGCCATTCCATTTCTATAAAGTTCTTCTCTCCACTCATTAACTGCTTATTGTAAGTTCTACTGTGAGAGCTACTGGAACTATATCATCAGCGAAAATCATGGATGAGGCTGATACAGGCCTCAAGTTTCTATTTACAATCAGGGTTCTTCTAATCCTTCTCTTACACATTTTTAATATTTCATCCATGAAGGTTATAAATTGCAAAGACTAAGGTTGTCCCCCTGTTTCACCTCAACTTGGAAATAGAAAGGCTGGGATTTCTTTTCCATTTAGACGTACACTCCTTTCGGACTCTGATATATGGACTGAATTGCTGCAATGAGGTTTGAAAGAACATTTTTATACTGCAGGGCTGCCCATACTTCATCCCTTGGTACTGAATCAAATGCAGCTTTGAGGTCTATAAATGCCAAATAAATATCCTTCCCTATTTCCCATGTGTTGGGAAGAGGGGCGTCTAACGCGTTAGTTCGCAGCCTCGACCCGGTCGTTATTATGAGTCGCCGAATTTTCTGTCAATCCGTGTAATTTTGTTGAGGGTAAAAAATGAAATAATAAAAGAGGGAACATGAAAAGCTTATATAAATTCAAATGAAACAAAATACTGTTTATAATGTGCAAGGTGGTGATTCTTTCTATCCGAGATGACTTCCTTCCCCCTCTCGTCTGCGATGTTCCTTTCTTTCCTTCTGCGACTCCTACTCCATGCGACAATTCTCTACTGTTTTCTGTGACCTTTGACTTTCTTCGATGAAGTGCGATTTGAGAACAATAAGACACATTTGCGACCACCAACTTAATTAACACCGTCCACACTCGCGAGTGTCTCTACTTTCTCTTTTACAATCCCAGAATGCACTCTGCCCCTTGGTCACCTAACAGCTGATTCAAATAGAAGAAAACAAATGACTGTCACGCTTGCACATAATAAATCACAAAATAAAATTACAAATAGAGAGATACCATAAACATAAGACAACTTCAATTCTTATTTCATCCCTTGGTACTGAATCAAATGCAGCTTTGAGGTCTATAAATGCCAAATAAATATCCTTCCCTATTTCCCATGTCTTATCAATTATCATTTTGAGGGAGAATATGTGGTCCTGTATTTGTCTACCGGGTCTGAACGCTGCTTCCAGGTCTTCCTCTATGAGTTTCCTCAGCCTTTGTTCCAAAATTCTGGTAGACATTGTTATAATATTTTATTTTTAATGTTTAGGTCCCTGTTCGGGCGCCAAATGTTATAATATTTTATTTTTTTTAAAGAAATAAAAATTATGCGTTCCTGTTTGGGCACCAAATGTTATATTTTATTTTTTAAAAGAAATAATATTTAATTTTTTAAATGAAAAATGTAAATTGAATGATAATTTTAGGGTTTCAAATTAATAACTCTGAGTCTTGGCTAAGGTTAATAACAAACTTATATTTTAAAAACGATATATCACAATTAAATACATGGCTTAAAATAAAAAACCAAAAAACTAATATTTGCAAATAAAAAAGTTGATAAATAATCTGATTCAGATGTCTTCAGTTGAATTTCCATTCCTTCCTTTCAATGATGTCTTCATAATTACTTGATTAGAACGTATTATTAGTACTAATATATGGTTTGAACTCAATGATTTGATGGTTGGTGGTATAATCCAATCACATCAGTAGAAGAAGGTTTCCAAGTGACTCGCCATTCTCGGAAAACATCGCTAAACCGCATGGTCTGATGCGTAAACAGATTCCTGCTTTCTTATTGGCTGCTCATCATGCGCCTTCTTGATTTTCTTATTGGCTGATCATATCGCGCCTTCTTGATTATTTCTAATTATTATTATTTATGCATATATATTATATCACAATAATATTTTATACAACGGGTGAGAGACATATAGGCCGATAGTTTTCACATTGGGTTTGAGCTCCTTTTTTATGAATAGGTACTATAATATTGTACTCCCAATCTCGGCGAGTGCTTTCCATTAGATAAAATTCCTAATAATCAATAATAAAAAAAGTCTTACTTCTTTATTGCCTAAACTTTCTAAGGTACAAGAGCTAGTTTAACTTGAAAAGGAACTCCTTGATCTATTTAAGGAGCTGTTCTTTTTTCAACAACCATAATAAAGTTACAAACTTACTTTCGATTTTGGGTTTTAAATATAATAAGTAGAATAATTCTAGAATTATTACTTTAATATTAATCTTTGCCTTAAAATACAGGTTGAAGAGGAAGAACAGTTTGAGGCCGAAATTAAAGGAAATTTGAAAACAGGAGAAAAAACAATACATTATGAAAAGCTAAATGCACCTGATGGTAGAGAAATACGCGGGGTTGTGGGAAACAAAGAAATCATATCCCGGGATACTGCTGTTCATGAGGAATCAAGGAGATCAGTTCAGGAAAATGTCAAATCAGATGTGGTTTCAAAAGAATCCGTTAATAAAAAAGGCAACATCACTGAAACAGTTGAAGAAACTATAGAAACATTTGAAGCTGAGATAAACGAGCATCAAGAATACGAGACGACCCAAGTAGAAATTGAAGGTTTTAAGGTATATGTTCAAACTAGCATTTGAAAATTAAAATAAATCTCATGTTTGTTCTATAAAAATGAATTATTTAAGTTACATAATTGTATTTGTCAAGAAAACTATTGTTAACTTGTTAATTTTTCTAATAAAATAATTTAATTCATGATGTATTAGTACTGCTAGTTTTTAAACTAAAAATGTATTAATCTCTTGAATGGAAAATGTATTGAAATTAACAAATTGATCATAATTCAAATATTATGTAAAATGTATGTAGTTGTTGGCTTCCTTTTTTAAGAAAATCATGTAACAAAAGGAAGACTATAAGCTTTAATTTAATTAAAGAAATGTTTGAGTTAGCATGTATTTTTTAAAAGTTATTGGCGAAAACCATATCTAATATAAAAACATTTATCTAACCAATCATCTTGATTGGTAATCTTATAAAAGTAAATATCAAATCTTTTTTACTACATTTCCCTTCAAATTAATTAAATCACAAAAGAAAAAGGATTTGTTATAACAACTATATTAATTAATTAATAATAAATTATTATAGATAGTTGAATAAATATATTTTAATTAATATGAATTACATCTTAATAATAATTGAGATATAATAGTAAAAATAAGGAACTTATTCTAAGTATAAATAATATGTAATTATTTAATTATATTAAGTATCTAGTCATTGTAATTTAAAAAATATTAAAATTAAAAATGAAAGAAGATATATTATGATTATAAAAGAACATTAGAAGTTCTCATTTTATATATCATGTTAACACTTGTATAATTCACCAGTTTTAAATAATCTCTTTGTTCTCAGAGCATGTTAATTATATATCTAATAGAATCAAATACTTTAATAACATTTTTATATTAAATAAACCATCTTAAACTTTCAAGTTTTATTTTATTGATTTTATAACTTTCTAGTCAATTAATCTTCATTTTCATTTCTTCACTAAACATGCAAATATTAACATCAGGGAACAGATCAACCCTAAGTGGTTTATTAACCTATCTTATAAGAAAAACTAATTTGATTTGAATATGATACATGAACTGATAACTTTGTTGATTATAATTACCAGGAATGGGATATTATGTTTTTTTTAACAGGGATATCAATATGAAATTTTGGAAGCCCCAGACCCTGACGTGGAAGTTATAACTATACCGATTAAGAAAAAAATTACCCCTATAACGCCACAAAGGCGTCCCATAGTTCTTCCAGGAGGAAGAATGTGGAGGAATCCTAAAGATGCAGAACATGAAGAATTCTATCAAGGGATATTAGTTGCGCAAGCTGATGTTCTTGTAGGCTCAACAGAAAAGTAAGTAATATTTTGAAATTCTTTAGGGACATAATTTAATGTAAACTATGGAATTCATTATAATTAAATATTAACACTTTGTTGAACATATGACTTTATTTATACTTATACAATTGAATAATATCAGAACAATCCTCTTCTTTCAATTATTAAATAATAATAGTTTTACTGTGTCCCAATGTTTCAAGGCTATGCCTCATGTTCAAGGTTAGGTCAGCATCATTATGAATTGTTTTATTAGATTCACATGTGGAATCCCCTGGCGCTCCCATGTTTCTAGAAGGTATACCGAGTTGAATTGGCTCTATCCCTCTTTCCGTCGGCAGTACCTCCTTGGTGTCTGTCTCTTCCGATTTTTCCATACAAAAAAACCTCCTTATATTCTTGATATGCTTACCACTTGTTCCTCTGTCCATTCAGTAAACACTAGATCCCAACCTATAAACTTGTATATACCTTCTCACAGATCTGCTTCCTTCAAAAAATCCTTTATTATTTGTGCTACCCTATTTTGGAATTCCTTGCCTGTATCCATTCGTAAATCCATATCATTATCCACTTTTAAACACCAACTATTTCTCCACCTCCTAAAGCATCAATCTTCCCAACATATGTAATATTTAAAAACTATAGAAGATAACTATTCATTGTCTTTTATTGTTAAACTGAAGTCTTAAACGACCAGACAATTATTATTTATATTGTACTTTTCTTGTTATTCTTAGGGGACTACTCGTCCCAGAATAAAATTACTTTTCATTTCATTTTCATTTCATCATAAGTACAATTTTATACTGTTTTTTTACTTTCACTTACCTATATATGAAATATATAGTAAGGGAAAGTATTGCGATCATGAAAATTTTTTAATTCCAGTTTTCTACGGAAATACATGTTTTAGGGTCCTCTGAGTCCAAATAACTAAGTCCTGCAAAGGTCTGTGTCCGTGTTTTTATGGTATGTCCAGCACAAAAGCGAAAAGGTGTATAAAACTGAAATTTCATATTTGAGACAACTATACTCCTGAAATGTTACAGCAGCCTTTTTTTTTTAAATTGGATGACCTGAAGTAGTACTTTATACCATACATTTTGCTCCTTTTTTGCGATTTACTCAAAAGCAGCTCTAACAATTTTGATTAAACTCGCTATATCGACATAAAATTTATAGAGCATTAATACGATGTGGGTTTAATTCTGATTTAAATAGTCTGACAGGGCTTAAATGCCGATAGTTTAAATTTCTTTCCTCTAAAGTATCTTCAATTTTGTAGATTTAAAAAAAATTACCATTTCATGTTGTTAACATTCATCAAAAATGGCTTAATATACAAGTTGGGTGAATTTGATAATCAACTAAAAGAGAAAAGTACAAAAGTATTTTGTATTGTAATTTTTGTTTTTCAAAGACAAGAACCATAATATATGTGTATAATATACCGTTGGATAAAAATTTTATAAAAAATATTATATTAAACAAAAAGTTGTAAAATGTAATGGAGAGTGACGAAAAGCGGATACAATTGAATATTGTAGATAATAATATAATAGATAATTAAATAAAACACATGTTTCTATCGAAAATCAATTTAATTCTTTAAATAAATTCATTAAACTTATTTAATCTACAACAGTATTTAATTCTTAATTTGATTTTAGAACAAGGGTAAGTGAAAGTCGTATGTTGGGCACACCAGATTTCTTTCTTATATATACCACCAATTAATATTTTCTACATCCATTTTTACATCATTTTATCAATATTAAATACAGATTCCTTTCTATTATTTAATAGAAAACAAGTTCACTATCACATTTATAATTAACTTATGTTGCTCACAGTGGGGAGCCCGTGGCTGAGTGGCTAGCGCGCTAGTCTCTTATGCTACAGGTTCTGAGTTCGAATCCCAGTCCCGGCAGGGCTTTTATAAGGATGTAAAAAAATGGGGATTCACTCACAACCTCTCCCCCGGGTATGTGAGACCCGTCAGCCAAAGGGTGGCCACGCACAAAATTAGTCGTAGGGGGTGATGACCCTACACTAAAAATAGCATCGTGAAGCGTGAGTGTAAACTCGCAGGAGTTTACACCGCGAGGCCCAGGGCCTACACGGCTGTCGCGCCACTGAAGAAGTGAAGAAGCTCACATTAGTGAAGTTGAATCAATGAACTGGCTAATCCAAAGGGTGTTTTCCACCAAACCAGCACCTGGTTACACAATTCATTGGTCACTCACTATAAAGTTTTGGACACCACCTTTTGTCCCATGCTCACCTTTCCAATCATGAACCTAATTCCCTGCTACTACCAATTCTGTTGTCAGCAGAATTTCAAAACAAACTTGATATAAAAATAAAATAAATTATTTCACTTTCTTAATGGTAAACCAAGACATGAAGCAGCAAGTAAAAATATGGAAACAGGCCATACTAAATAATGGTTGATACATCATAGATATAAGTATAACTTATGTCTATAATACATTGATTTATTTATTTAACGTCACTTAATGCTATTGTGGAAACCATACACCTTAATACAAGTGTGTTAATAAAAACCGGTAAAGAAATAGGACTCGAATTAAATACCGAAAAGACGAAATATATGATTAGTAGCAGAAACGGTGTCGATCTTGGTGATATTGATGTATCAGGACATACTTTTGAACATGTAGAGAAATTCAAGTATTTAGGTTCAATTATAACTAGAAAAAATGAAATCCAGCAAGAAATAAAGTCCCGGTTAAAGGTGGGAAATGCATGTTATTATTCAGTTGCTAAGTAACTTAGTTTGCGACTTCTATCTAAAAACTTAAAGATTAGAATTTATAAAACTATTATTCTTCCAACGGTTCTTTATGGATGTGAAACGTGGCCGCTTACTTTGAAGGATGAACAATGGCTTAAGGTTTTCGAAAATAAGGTATTGCGTAAAATATTTGGTCCAAAGAGAGATGAGGCCACTGGGAAGTCTAGAAAGTTGCACAACGTGGAATTGCGGAACTTGTATCCTGTGAATATAATTGAGCTGATTTCATCGCGGAGACTCAAATGGGCGAGTAAAGTTGTTGGGCTCGATGAGGAGCGGATTCCGAGAAAGTTGTATTTTCTGATCTGACTGGTAGGCGTCCGAAAGGTAGATGGGAGGATTGCGTTAAGGTTGATCTCGGGGGCTTGGGCTTGAATGGTGAACATTGGACGAGTCTGTGTCGGCGGAATTTGGTGGTATCGGCATCGAACCTTCGGGTTCACTAAGCCTATTATTATTATTATTATTGTTAATGCTATTGTGGCTAATCAGACGATGCTATAGGGGGGTTTAATTAGGATAGGGATCTTGAACAAGTTTCTGACATAGCACAGGTTCGTGACCACCTTTTTACGTCCCCTCTGAAGAACGGCATAACTAAGGATTTTTTACTCCCACTAAAGTATCCTAGGTCCACCTGTGAGTTTGAACCCATGACCTCTGATATATAAGGCTGCTATGCTAATCAATATTTTACAAGTTTTAGTACCATACATTATTTTATTTCACTTTGAAATACCATCATACTATACTTAGTCTATTTTATTTATATATTGTTTCAGTGTGAATTATACCAAATACATGCCTCCAAAAATTGATATGTCAACCTCTGAAGTGTACCGTTTGATACATGAAACTGAAGATCCAATTAAAAAGAAAAATGAGGAAGAGATTCTCAAGGAAAAGAATTATTGTGAACCGGTGAGTTAAAACAGCAGTATGAATACACAAAAGAAAACTATAAGTTAATTTAATATGCAATTAAGAATTAGTTTGAAAAAATAAACATAAAAATCATGTAATAATAACAGTACCTTTTTTAAAATAAAGTTTAATAGTTGACAGTGTTAAATATCGATTGTATATGTAAAGATAGTTGTGGCACTGAACTTCCACCTAGGTGTACAGCAGCCCAACAACAAACAGTACAGTCCAGTTGGTAGCGTCCCCTGCGCCATGTTGTTTGTGTTTATAGCAGTAATAAACAAGCTGTCTAGTACAAGGTTCTTTTATTCCACTGCCTAATAACTCTATAACTTTAATAGGTTATGGGCCCAGAGTATTTTTGTGCAGAGCATAGTATTTGTGTATAGTGTCAACGCGTAGTCGCGAAGTGATATTATTTTATTAGTGATTTTTGTTTACCGGTACTATGGCGTCAGTTACTACTTCAGGAGTTCCAGTACTGGTCGGAACAAGTTTTAACAGTTGGTTTTTCAGAATGTCATCTATTTTGGAAAGAGAACAGGTAAAAGATGTGTTAGAAGCAGACCCTCCTACCTCTAGCGCTGAGAAAAGGGAATTTCTCATTAAAGACTCGAAGGCAAAGTCCATCATTATCCAAGGCATTTCAGATAAACATCTGGAAATAATCATGGATTGCCAAAGTTCCAAGGAAATGATAAATGCTTTAAAGAAGGTTTTTGTCAGATCTACCTCTTTTTCAAAATTGACTTGGTACAGAAAGTTGATGGGCCTGAAATATTCTCTTCAAGGAAATATGGAAGAACATTTTTTGGCATTTGATACCATTATCCGAAACCTTCAAGAACAAGGCACAGTTCTAGGAGAGTCAGACAAGGTATGTCACCTTTTGATGTCTTTACCAGATGAATTTAACACAGTTGTGACAGCTCTAGAAACTAATTTAGAAGTCCAAATGGATTTTGTGCGAGCCAGACTTCTAGATACAGATACAAAGTTAAAGTCAAAGTCATCAGCTAGTGCATCATCATCAGAAGTATCATTTAAAGCACAGAGTGGTTGCTTTATATGTGGGGATAAAAGACATTTCAAGGCACAATGTCCCAAAAATAAGCAGAACCGTGGAAGTAAATCTTTTAATAGAAGCTTTCGTGGGAAAAGAAGAGGAACAATCCAGGGAAATACGGCAGATGTAGAAGAAGAAGTTGTAATGGTGGCCCTAAATTGTGGTAATATTAAACTATCATCTAACAATGTGTTCTTAGTTGATTCAGGTGCGAGTAACCATCTTTTTAAAGCAGAATTGGAACCCCTTTTGTCAAATGTTTCGAATCTTGATCATGATGTTGCCATACATATAGCTAATGGTGATAAGATGTTTACTAGAAAAGAAGGTACCCTCAGAGTAACCTCTCAAGGTAGGATTGTAAACATTAAAGGTTTGATAGTTCCGGGGTTAAAACATAATTTATTATCAGTGAGTGCAGTTACCTCAAAAGGCTTAAAAGTGATTACAGATTCTAAGGAGATGAAAATCTGTGGAAGAAATTTTAAGCTGAGTTGTCCACGTGTCAATGGATTGTACATATTTACTTTTGATGATCCCAGTGATAATCAACTCAAGTGCAACATTACAAGTGCTACGGATGGAGATTTGTGGCATAAACGGCTAGGACATTTGAATCGGCATGGACTCAAAAGTATAGGATTACCCTATAGTGACAAGAAGTGTTCGGCATGCATTGAAGGTAAGGCTACTAGACAGCCCTTTTCAAATAATAGGAAACGCACTTCAAAGGTTGGTGAATTAATTCACTCTGATATATGTGGTCCTTTCAATCCTGAATCAGTTGAAGGCCATAGGTATATGCAGGTGATTTTGGATGACTTCACTCATTTTGTGCATGTCAAACTTCTCCATATGAAGAGCGAAGCTGAAACAAACCTGATGGATTATATAGTAGAACTAGAAAGGCAACAGGGTGTCCCAGTGAAAAGGCTACGTTTAGATAATGGAGGAGAATTTACGTCTAAATTTTTTCAAAAATATTGTTCAGATAAAGGTATAAAATTAGAATATTCTTTGCCATATAGCCCTCAAATGAACGGAAAGAGTGAAAGAATGAATAGGACACTATTAGATATGATGCGTACTAAGGTATCAGATTCCGGCATCCCCAAGTTCTTGTGGGGGGAAGCAGCTCGATGTTGTGCTTATGAACTGAATAGGTCACCTACATCAGCCTTAAATAAAGGTGAAACTCCCTCATTAATATGGAATGGCAGAAATGATCTGTCTAAACTTCGTATATTTGGTTGCCGAGCATGGCCTACCATTCTTCCAAAAGGTTCCAAATTGGATCCCAGAAGCAAGGAGGGGGTGATGGTTGGTTATTGTGGTGGTGGGTATAGGATTTGGTTGCCAGACGAGCAGAAAGTTATTAGATCTAGAGATGTGATATTCGAGGAGAGCCAAATGCCCTATAAAGAAGTTAAAAATGTACCTATTGTCTATCATAATAGTGGTGGAAGCTATGAAGAGGGAAGGAAAAATGGTGAAGAGAATAACACTAATATTTCAGAGCAGCCAGAAGAAACTTCTAGACCTCAGAATGATTGTAATCCAGAGCAGTCAGAAAACCCTTCAAGACTTCAGAATGAAGAATCCAATCCAGAGCATTCAGAAGAAACTTCTAGACCTCAGAGAAACCGGTCAAAACCTCATTTCCTAAATGATTATGAGTTATATAATGCATACTGTATGGTAAGCAGATCAGATGGAGTTCCATCATCTTATGAGGATGCTAATAAAAAGGAGGAATGGCAGGAAGCCATTATTAAAGAATTAAAAGCTCATGAGAAGATGAACACTTGGTCTGAAGAGGAAGCACCGAATGGAAGTGTCCCAATCACAACTAAATGGGTTTTCACAGTGAAGGAAGATGGAATCAAAAAGGCCAGATTGGTAGCAAGAGGGTTTGAAGAACAAACTCAAGATGATTGTGTATTTAATTACTCACCAGTTTGCCGAATGGATACTGTAAGAACTCTCTTGTCATTTGCATGCCAAAACAATTGGAGTATTAGACAAGTTGATGTGCCAACAGCCTTTCTCAATGGCTCACTGGACTATCCTGTGTTTATAAAACCACCTAAAGGTGTAAGTTGTTCTACAAAAACTCTGAGACTAAATAGGCCACTTTATGGACTCAAGAAAGCACCGAAGTATTGGAATGAAAGATTTAATTCTTTTATGTTAAAATTGGGATTTAAGAGATCCCAATATGATTTATGCCTTTACTACAAGAGTAGGGTATTCTTTGTTCTTTTTGTGGATGATGGCCTAATTACAGGGGATGAAAAGGCTATTGAAGAATTAGTGAACAATTTGAAAGGAGAGTTCAGCATTAAAGAAATGAAGGCTTCTCAATTTTTAGGGATGAAGATTGAAAGGCAAGAAAAGAAAATAAGGGTTACACAAACCCGCTTTATTGATAAACTCCTTGAAGATTATAATATGGTAGAGTGCAGGAAGGTATCAACCCCCATGGAGGTTGGATTTAAGCTTAACGCTGATAGTCCACCTTTAGATGAAAATATACCATACAGGAGCTTGGTATGTGGACTTATGTATCTGAGCACAACAACTCGCCCGGATTTATCATTCCCAATTAGCTATTTATCTAGATGTTTAGATAAAGCTACTCAGCAGTCTTGGAAAGCTGCAAAACGAATACTCAGATATCTCAAAGAAACTCGAGATATGGGTCTTACTTTCAAACCAAGTGAGAACCTAGGACTTATTGGTTATTCAGATGCTGACTGGGCAGGTGATATAGAAACACGAAAGAGTGTAAGTGGCTTTGCAGCATTCTGCGGAAGCAATCCCATAGCTTGGCATTCAAGAAAGCAAGCATGTGTGGCTCTGTCAACGATGGAAGCGGAGTACATTGCAGCAGGAATGGCATCACAGGAAATTGTGAGTTTAAGTGGAATAATTAGTGAGTTCAGTGGTGAAACAGTAAGTGGAAAACTGTTGGTGGATAACACTAGTGCTATAGCTTTTATAAAGAATTGTGAAAACTCTAAACGAGCAAAACACATTGATATAAAATTCCATTTTGTTAAAGATCTTATTTCCAAAGAAATAATATCTGTGGAACACATCAATTCTGACCGCAATGTGGCAGATTTGTTCACAAAACCACTTGCCTTTGATAAGTTTCAAATGTTTCGGAAGGCTTTAATTAATTAATATATTAATGTCATGTATATGTATTGTGCTAAAATTGTTGTATAGAATTTTGTAATAGTATAATATTTTACTTGCTTTGTTGTATAGAATTTTTTAATAGAATAATATTTTTACTTGTTTTGTGGTGTAGAATTTTGTAGTAGAATAATATTTTTACTTGTTTTGTATGTGAGATACAATTGAATATTTACTTGTGTATGTATATATTTGAAAACATTCAATTGAGGGGGTGTGTTAAATATCGATTGTATATGTAAAGATAGTTGTGGCACTGAACTTCCACCTAGGTGTACAGCAGCCCAACAACAAACAGTACAGTCCAGTTGGTAGCGTCCCCTGCGCCATGTTGTTTGTGTTTATAGCAGTAATAAACAAGCTGTCTAGTACAAGGTTCTTTTATTCCACTGCCTAATAACTCTATAACTTTAATAGACAGTACTTGCATTGAACATATGCTCCTTCATATATTCTCTCACTAAAGAACAAAGCAATGATTTTTAAACAGTTTGTAATATGATGGTTATGATATGCAAAACCCAATGTTTATAAATTTTGAGGAATAGAAAAAAAATTGATCAGTTTTATTCGAAGATAACTAAAAATATACATACAGTGAGTGTCAAAAGTATTCGGAATTCACTACCATTCTGTAATTTACTTGCTTTTAACTTATTTTTTTATGTTTTATGGAGTTTTTAACCACTTTATAATATTAAAAGGAAGGCATGCGATAGCTAAAAACAAAAATTACGACTACAATCATTTTATTTTTAACTTTTTTAACGTTCATTTACGAAAAAATTAGAAATAGTGTATGTTAATGGTGTCAAAAGTATTCGGAATTACGTGGTTTCCTAATTATATTAATGCAGTGATCATTAATAAACATTCAGTTGTTAAAAAATTTTGTATAATTATACATTTTAGACTCGTTGGAATTGATTTTACTAATTAATTGATTGTTTGTGGTGAAATATTATCCCACTCATTCGCTTATTGTTTCTTGAGGCCATTTTCATTTTGAATATAGTATTTCCTGATTTTCTTTTTTAGTAGGACCCTCAAATAGTTAATTAAATTTGAAAGAAATAATCGAAGAGAGATTTTGAGAACTTTTTGATAATTTTGCAGCGACTAAATCTGAATAGATAAGGTATATATGCCAAGAGTTATGGTCGCACGTATGTTGAACATTTAATTTATACGTCATTTTTCTTCTACTTTTGATTTTGGCTTGTCATGCTTATAAAATACACAAACCTATAAATAATTCTGTCCATAAATCTAATATTATTAAACTTTTTCAAAGAAAAACATACCTAACTATCACTGACCGCTCAAGGTGTTTTACAATGGCATACTAAATTATTTATTTGGTTTCCTGGAAACCATAATTTTTTCATAAGAACCATATATTTTAGTATAAGAGTTATCTTTAAACATTTTAATTGATCAACCTTCTCTTTAAAAAAATGTTACAAACATTCAACCTATTCTCTTTCTTATAGCCTCGCCTGCTGAAAGACGTTTTCAGTACTTCTTCTACCATGTATTTCTTTTCGTCAAATTATTTTATAACGCGGCGAACAGTGGAAACACTTATTGTACATCTAGAAGTTCTGAAAAATTCAGAAATAAAGTAAGGTTTACTCATTGGAGGTATTGTTTTTTTCTTAGATGAATAATCAGTCTTTTCGTTTTAACATTTAATATTTTATTGGATACTCACTTTTGTGGTTTTATATTTTATTATTATTTTATCTACATTATTAATAGCCATCCACATATTCTTATATTTTTTTATTTATTTAAAACTATTTCTCTTTTAAAAATGATTCGAAGCTGTTGTTCGATCGTTTTGTTTTTATTTTAGGGCCTTATTTTAAAAACCTTTCTACCCAAGCTTCGGTACCAGTTACATGAGGAAGAAGAATAGTTTAGAACATAAAGTTATGTCGAAGATTAGTGAGAATGTGAACATTTGAAACCATTAAACAACAGAATATTACGATTTCCGAATACTTTTGACACTGACTGATCTTGTAATTTTACATTATTAATCGGATATTTTTAAAAACAAAACTATTTTGGGTTATCTAGCGAGTGATTTTGCTTTATGAGAGCCTCTTTTAAAGATTTATTATTAAAAAAGAATGATATGAATTAATAGTTCTGAAAAATACTTATTAAACGAAAAGAAATACAAATTCCGAATACTTTTGACACTCACTGTATTTATAATAAGCCTGTTTGTCTCAAAAACTTTCAAAACTAAATTTCTCCCTGTAAAAAAAGTTTATCCCTCCAAAAAAAAAAAAAAAATCTTCCTCTAGAACTTAAAACTTATTTCTGTTTTGATTGTGAATAAAGCTATTATTTAATACTGGATGATTCTAAGCTGCTAAATCAAGGGTAGATAATATTTATTCTTGCTTCAGCAATTGAAGATAACCTATTATTGTTCATACCTATAAGATATCAACAAGAATAGGTTATTTACCTTATGTCTAATAATTTATGAGTTTTTTAAGTAATTCAATTTCTTCAGATAATTTATAATACTAAATAAATGCTCGATATGTATGATATTGTATACAATAATTAATAAATTTAGAACAAAATATTGCATACAATTTTTATTTAGACACTGACTACAGTTTATTTAATTTTATTATTTTTTATTTAATGATTATATTTTTATTTTTAGATTAGCAAACGTCACTTCTATGCTGCAACTTTAAGGGAACCAGTAAGTATAAATAGAATATTAAATGCTAGTAAAATTATTTATACATACTAATATATATATTTTTTTTTCAGAAACCAATAGGAGTAGTCGAACTTTCTGACTTATGATTAACAAAAAACCGAGGGCTTATATTTTGTAATGAAAGAAAAATGATCAATACTACTGCATTATTATGTATATTTTTTATGTTTTCTAGATATGTCAACCAAAGCCTTTTATTGCCCCATTAAAGATTTTTTAAAATGTGGTCAAGAAATTAATAAACATTTAGCAAAAAATTCTAATCAGCCAGCCCTTCAAAAGTTATTAAGTACTAAGGGATAAATGTGATGTAATAAGTTCGATACATTTTTTTTTTTTTTTTATAAAGTCCATGTAACATTTTTTAAACTCAAATTATAATAAAAGTTATCATTGAAGACTTCAAATGCTTTATATTTTACCTAAATTTTCATATTTTTGAAATGGTTATTGTTATTCTAAATTAACTGGTTTAAGGTAATGTAATTAGATTTTAGAACTCATGGATTAACAAATCTCCAAATTATATTTGATAAATTTTCTTCATTAAGTTTAAATTAAAAACAAAAACATTTTTTTATAATTTAAAAAATTATCTTCTATTCAAGAACTAAATATAAAACTCTTCAGATTTGAAGTTTATATGATATCTAGCTTCTAAGAATTAAAATTTATATAGCATTTCCAAGTCAATTGTAACCTTTTCCAAGTCAAATGTAACTTTTTCCAAGTCAAATGTAACCTTTTCCAAGTCAAATGTAACCCTTTCCATTTCAAATGTCACCTTTTCCATTTCAAATGTTACCTTTTCCAAGTCAAATGTCACCTTTTCCATTTCAAATGTTACCTTTTCCAAGTCAAATGTCACCTTTTTCTTCACTTCTAGCCTTAAATATTCCGTTTTATTTATTTATTTATTGAAAAATAATTAGTTTAATTATAATTATGACTTTATTAATAATTTTGGCATATCCTATCGCTATTTTTTTCTGTTTATTAGATATTTGATATCAAGTTCTGTTTTTTACGAACTAATATTTAAAAAAATTAATTATTGTCTATTAAGTTTTAAGATAGTTGTTGATTTTTAATTTTTAGAGGGGAGGGATACTTTTTGGGAATAATTAATGTGTTTTCGGGTATTATAATTACGTTTTTCGAGATGTATTATTTATCGCTCGCTTGCATATTAATCGCATTTACTTTTAATGTTTTTATTGATATAGGGATTAATTAATGTGCTTTCGGGTGGTTATGATTACGTTTTTCGAGCTGTATTTTTTATCGCTCATGCGTATTTCAACTTGCATTTACTTTTAATGTTTTTATTGATATAGGGATTAATTAATGTGCTTTCAGGTGGTTATGATTACGTTTTTCGAGCTGTATTTTTTATCGCTCATGCGTATTTCAACTTGCATTTACTTTTAATGTTTTTTATTGATATAGGCATTAATTGTTGTGCTTTCGGGTGGTTATGATTACGTTTTTTGAGCTCTATCTTTTATCGCTCAAGCGTATTTCAACTCGCATTTACTTTTAATGTTTTTTATTGATATAGGCATTAATTGTTGTGCTTTCGGGTGGTTATGATTACGTTTTTTGAGCTCTATCTTTTATCGCTCAAGCGTATTTCAACTCGCATTTACTTTTAATGTTTTTTATTGATATAGGCATTAATTGTTGTGCTTTCGGGTGGTTATGATTACGTTTTTTGAGCTTTATCTTTTATCGCTCAAGCGTATTTCAACTCGCATTTACTTTTAATGTTTTTTATTGATATAGGCATTAATTGTTGTGCTTTCGGGTGGTTATGATTACGTTTTTTGAGCTCTATCTTTTATCGCTCATGCGTATTTCAACTCGCATTTACTTTTAATGTTTTTTATTGATATATAGGTTAGTAATTGTCTTTCCGGGTGTTGTAATTACGTTTTTTGAGCTGTATTTATTGTCGCTTGTTCGCATTCCAACTTGCATTTACTTCTAATCTTTTTATTGTTGTAGGGGATCTATACTTGTGTTTTTGGGTGGTTATGAAGAAACTTTTTTTGGACTGATTATTCTATAGCTCGCGCTCTTTTAAACTTAGAGCTAATATCATTTTATATTTTGATAGAGTGGTCTTTCTTTGTTTATGTTTCAGGGGATTCTGATTACGTGTTTTGAACATTAATCTTTTATGCGCTTGGAAATTTCTACATACCGTAGATATTATGTTATAATTTGAAGTAATAATTATTTGTTGTCGCATTGTTCTGGATCACTTTATTTTTATTAAGGTAAAATGTGTACTAGCTATTAAAAAATGTCATAAACTCTATTAGTATTCCTCAAAACACTATAAACGATCCCTCTATCAAATATTTATGAAATAGGAACAGTAACTTAAAATGAGTAAAAGCGATAACAAATAAGGTTCAAATAATGTTATAAGAACATCCGAAAATAGAATAAACGATTCCTCAATTAAATTATCAGATAATTGTAAGAACAAGTGAGAAAGTGGGTCCATTATAAAATATTTAGTTGAAAAAACTTACTCAGGACGCTATAAAAGGAACTATAACTAGTCCTTTTATAAAAAAAAATAATAATAAAAATATTAAATAAAAAAAAATAAATAAAAAAAAAGCTAAATGATGTATATTCCAACAACGTTATAATGAGAACTAAAAACAAAATACTCAATCTCAATATCCATCAAAAACTTAATCATAACCACCCGAAAGCACAATAATTAATCCCTATATCAATAAAAAACATTAAAAGTAAATGCGAGTTGAAATACGCATGAGCGATAAAAGATAGAGCTCAAAAAACGTAATCATAACCACCCAAAAGCACAACAATTAATGCCTATATCAATAAAAAACATTAAAAGTAAATGCGAGTTGAAATACGCATGAGCGATAAAAGATGCAGCTCAAAAAACGTAATCATAACCACCCGAAAGCACAACAATTAATCCCTATATCAATAAAAAACATTAAAAGTAAATGCGAGTTGAAATACGCATGAGCGATAAAAGATAGAGCTCAAAAAACGTAATCATAACCACCCAAAAGCACAACAATTAATGCCTATATCAATAAAAAACATAAAAAGTAAATGCGAGTTGAAAAACCCATGAGCGATAAAAAATACAGCTCAAAAAACGTAATTACAAGACCCGCAAATACAATTAATAACCTATATGTCTATAAAAAACATTAAAAGTAAATGCGAGTTGAAATACCCATGAGCGATAAAAAATACAGCTAGAAAAACGTAATTATAATACCCAAAAACACAATTATCAACCCATATATCAATAAAAACCATAAAAAGTAAATTTTAGTTAAAATAAGTGAGAGCGATAAAAGTACAGCTCGAAAACCGTAATCATAATCATCCGAAAGCACATTAATTAATCCCTATATCAATAAAAAACATTAAAAGTGAATGCGAGTTAATATGCATGAGCGATAAAAGATAGAGCTCAAAAAACTTAATCATAACCACCCGAAAGCACAATAATTAATCCCTATATCAATAAAAAACATAAAAAGTAAATTTTAGTTAAAATAAACGAGGGCGATAAAAAATACCGCTCGAAAAACGTAATCATAACCACCCGAAAGCACATTAATTAATCCCTATATCAATAAAAAACATTAAAAGCAAATGCGAGTTGAAATACGCATGAGCGATAAAAAATACATCTCGAAAAACGTAATTATAATACCCGAAAACACATTAATTATTCCCTATATCAATAAAAAACATTAAAAGCAAATGCGAGTTAATATGCACGCGAGCAATAAAAAATACATCTCGAAAAACGTAATTATAATACCCGAAAAGACATTAATTATTCCCAAAAAGTATCCCTTCCCTCTAAAAATTCATAATCGACAACTATCTTAAAACTAAATAGACAATAATTAATTTTTTTAAATATTAGTTCGTAAAAAACAGAACTTGATATCAAATATCTAATAAACAGAAAAAAATAGCGATAGGATATGCCAAAAATTATTAAAAAAGTCATAATTATAATTAAACTAATTATTTTTCAATAAATAAATAAATAAAACGGAATATTTAAGGCTAGAAGTGAAGAAAAAGGTGACATTTGACTTGGAAAAGGAAACATTTGAAATGGAAAAGGTGACATTTGAAATGGAAAAGGTGACATTTGAAATGGAAAAGGTAACATTTGAAATGGAAAAGGTGACATTTGACTTGGAAAAGGTTACATTTGACTTGGAAAAAGTTACATTTGACTTGGAAAAGGTTACAATTGACTTGGAAATGCTATATATGAAGATAAGACAATGGAATTAGAACTTCCAGACTTGGAATCAGAATTCATAAGTCCAGATTTTGGAACCAAATCATCTTAATAAAAAACAAATTTACACACTCCAAAGACTAAAAATGAACTTCCATTATCAAATAGTCACAAATATCAAATAATATACATATGTAATATATTTTTTATCTCATTACATTCACTGACAGTCTTTACTTTAAGATAGGTATTAATTTTTTTATAAATGCAAGTTTACTTTTATTTAAATAACACATTAAAGTCAATTTGGTATACTTAAAAGTCATTTTTTAATATTTTGAGAATAATATTAATTTAGCCATGAAATTCTAGGCAAGCCCGATCTGATACCTTCTTATAATGATTCAAATTTTAATTATTTTTACTATTACTATTCAGTTAAAAAGAAATTATAATCGAAATAACTATAAATATTGATAAATACGTGAATTGACCATAGTAATAATAAATTCTTCACTAATGCTGTAGCATGTTTGTTTTTGAGTGACATTACATATATAGGCATATATTTAATATATGTACCATTGTAGGGATCAATTAAAAGTGGTTTTAGAATCATAGATAAAATAATAACAAAAAAAAAATCATGTTATTTGAATATGTCGTCGAGTTGTTTAAAAAATACTATCTGAAGTTGTTTATAAATAATCTATTTAAAGCCATGTTTAAACAAATTAAATGACAGCATGATATAACCGTGTGATTCAGATCATTAGAAAAAGCAAAAGTTAGTTGAAGTTTATTTGGGAACATTACTTAGTGTTACTCATAAGTAGGGGAAACAGTTAGTTAAAGTTTATTAAGAAACTATAGTCTATGCTTTTGACCAATCAAGATTTCGTCAAGAACTGTTATTTTCTGTTGTTTTGATGATAAAAGCCCATTGTAGACTGAAGGTCCATTGAAGTGTTCTAATTTTTACTTTCACTTACCAATAGATAAAATATATAGTAAGAGAAAGTATTGCGATCGTGAAAATTTTCGAATTCCAGTTTATACCGGAAATACGCATTTTGGTCACCTGAGTCCGAATGATCAAGTCCCACAAAAAGGTCTCTGTGTGTGTGTCCCCATGTGTGGTAACTCCCAGGCGAAATCAAAAAGTCCTATGAAACTAAAATTTGATATTTAAGACAACTATACGCCTGAGATGTTACAAAAACTTTTTCATCAAAATCAGCTTACCAGAAAAGCCACTTTATACCATGCATTTTGCACCTTTTTACGATTTTTTCAGAAACGGCTCTAACGGTTTTGATTAAACTCGCTATATCGATTTAAAATTTAATGGGCTTTAATATCATGGAGGTTTCATTCTGATTTAAATAGTCTGACAGGGCTTAAATGCCGGTATTTTAAATTTTCTTCTTCTTAAGTACCTTTTATTTTGTAGATTCTATAAAAATAACCATATTATCTTGTTACCACTGATGAAAAAGAGGTAAATATATAAGTTGAACGAATTGGATACCCAACTAAAAGAGAAAACTAAAAAATATTTTTTTAATGCAATTTTTGTTTATGAACATAAGAACAGTAACCGTACCGTTGTAATGCTAAATGTTTTAGAAAAAAATTTTGTCTTATATAAAAGCTTATAAAATTAAATAAATAGTGACAAAAAGCCAATAAAACTAACTGATTATTTTAAATAATATCATAAATTTTTTAATAAAACACACGCTTCTATTGAAATTTAATTTATTTAATTCTTCAATAGTTTCGCTAATTTTTATCTTTAATTGGTTTTTAAAATGGAGGTAAGTGAAAGTCGTGTGTTGCCCGCACCAGATTTTTTAATCATATAATAATTATTTATTATTAATTTTTTAATAATATAAGTGAGCTGGGCAGCTATGGACCAATATTATCGTGTCTTCTTGCTTGACATATATTAATTTTGATTGTGATCGGTGGAATTACTAGTAGGGGAGGTATGGTGGATCCCTGCGTCATGAACTCAGATTACAATAAACCACAAATTACTAGTAGGGGAGGTACGGTGTATCCCTGCGTCATGAACTCAGATTACAATAAACTACAAATTTCTAGTATTTGATTATTTTTACAATACACCAAACTACATAAGTTCAAACTTGAAAAGAAAGTTCAGAAATTTTTAAATCCAACACAGATTATCAAAAGTATTGGTATTGTGCTGTATTTAGAAATAAAAAACCTAAAGTGTTTAAGACCTGACAATGTTACATTCCGAGTCCTAAATTTTGCCTATCCAGGTTTAATTAGGATAGGGTTCTTTAACGAGTACCTGACATCGCACAGACTCGGGGCCACTTTTTAACGTCCCCTCTGAAGGCGTCCGAAAGGTAGGCCGAAGCGTAGATGGGAGGATTGCGTTAAGGCTGATCTCGGAGGCTTGGGCATGAATGGTGAACATTGGACGAGTCTGTGTAGGCGGAATTTGGTGGTATCGGCATCGAACCTTTAGGTCCGCTAAGCCTATTATTATTATTAATGGTATTGTGGCTAATCAGACGATGCTATAGGGGGGTTTAATTAGGATAGGGATCTTGAACAAGTTTCTGACATAGCACAGGTTCGGGACCACCTTTTTACGTCCCCTCTGAAGAACGTCATAAATAAGGGTTTTTTATTATTTACTCCCATTAAAAAATTCTTGGGCCACCTGCGGGTTTGAATCCGGGATCTTGGGCATAGGAGACTGCTATGCTAACCACCATGCTACAGGTAACCCCATTATGTTTTTGTTATTTATATTTCATCAGAATAAATTAAGTATGTATTCACCTCTCTTTAATAAATTGTCTTCAAATTGAAACAAAGTAGCATTAGTACTTACTTGGGTACTTATTGCATTATTTGATTCAAAGTAACATGTTAAAGGTCAAAAGAACTATGTAGTTAATGATGGTAATATTACCATTGTTGAAAATTAAGATAAACTAATTTCAATATCCACCCTATTCCATAAATATGAAACCAGAGTCTTGATATTACTATTATTAAATGTTGAAGTTATAAATGGAGAAAGATTGAATTTAGTGGACTAATTTAAGTAATAACATTTTGTATTTGTTTGCATCGTTGAAACTAATGATATTTAGATATGTATAATAAGTAACACTGAATTTTAAAGGGGTCAACATCCTCCCTTTTCACAGGGGATTATGTCACCTGTTGATATGATTCCACAGAGTATGATGCTACAAATGTGGTGCATTTGTTACATAATACCGTTTTGGTATAAACTAACTACATTACTGATGCCATAAGTATTATGAATTAATCTGTCCAATTTTACACTGAGATTTATGAATATATAATTTATATAGTCTAAATACGATGTGATGTGCTTATGCCTAGAAAAAAAATCTATCAAAAGTGAAAGTGTTAAATAGTTTGAGATCATGAAAGTTTAGTAAGTTATATACTTTTTACAGTAAAGTTTTAATATTTGATCATATTCAAGGTTTTATTTTAGTACAGTACGAATTCAATCAATTTATTCAGATAGGAGAATTATGAGGAATAATTACAAGTTAATATGCATACTTTATCATAAATTTATTTATTTGTATCACTTGTCAGTATAAATAAATATATTATCACATCACGTACTCAATTATAATAAATAAAATTCTTATAATCGAAACAATATAATCTCAGTAATTATTTCAAAATTATTTTTCTTAACTAACATTATCTTTAAAATTTTTGCATCCTAATTTATTATCAAATGAATAATAAAGTTATTTAGGAATTATTGATTGCTGTCTAATCCTGGCCAAATGTGATATACGTCTCTGGGCCAGTTTCTCTGATATTTTGGAGGCCTGTGCTGTTCTTGAATGTTTTGGCCGATTGTTTCTATTGGTTGTAAAGCACTAAGCCTTGGTGGTTGGTTGTCAAATGAACTGCCTTCTGGTTCTATTATTGATGTTCTAGGAGGGTGATAGGTTGGATATCTTTGGCGATTACCTGATACTTTAGCTCTGAAACATAAATTAAATATTTTTTAATTTGTATTTATTCAATCGCATTACAATGATATGTTGTTGAATCTGTTTATTTGAAGTAGTCCAGCAAAAAGCATGCACTTAGTCCATAAATTTAATGTTGAAATTCAACCCTTATTATGTCTAGTTTAAGTAAATTTTAATTCCTAAATATTTATATTTATATTCAAATAATTGAAACTAAATCTATGATTGTATAATTAAAAAAAAATTAATTCTCAAAAATTTGATTTGGAGTATTTTCTCAATTTTCGATCCAACTTTTCATACATTCTATGATTATATTATGTTTTTTAAATAAAATATTCTTCATGTAAGGCTTTACGCCTCTAAGACAGTTTTATTAAAAACTCATTGTAACTATTTGGGACTCATGAATGTGATATTTTTGGTATCTATATGCCAATATTATTAAGTTTTACATAAAATAAAATTTTATAATATTTATTAAAAACAAATAAATAACCTATAGCCCAAGTGGTCTGCCACATATTCTACAACTTTAACATTTCCATCTGGTTCCACTAAACCATAGCTGCCAACGACAGTTCCATTTGAATACTTTTCTTCCACTCTGAATTGAACATTTCCACTTTTTGCATCTTCAAGGTCGAATCCAAAAGTATAAGTACCAGGCCCCTGTAAGAAACATTGATTCATCATTAATTTTATTTAAATATATGATATTGTTATTCCAAAAAAAAAAAAAAAAAATGGAAAAACTAAAAATAATCCATAGTTTTATTCAAGTTAAATTTGTTTTTGTATAATATGATATCGGTGCTAAAATTAAAAAAAATCTAAATAGTTACATTTAAATCAGGAGTATAGTAACTGTTCCATTCTTCTGCGAGTGTTAATCGAGGTTCCAGCGGCAGTGAGTATACCAGATGTTGACATGTTAGTAAGAAGCCCAGCTACAAAACAGAATTAATAAATTAATTAATTTAATGGTTAATGGATGAGAAGGAAGGTTTCCATCATGATATTTCCCATTTGTGGTATTTTATGATTAATATCCAAATTACAATTACGATAGGTACCCTCCCAACAAGCAAATGACCAGTATTTTACTTCAGAGGAATTCTTAATTTCCCAATCCTGCCATTTTTTCATAACTTGATTTTGAGAAGGTGGAAACTCAAGTACTAACTAAAATTGGACATAACTCTTATCAAAATGAGCAAAATTTTTATATTTCATGAAAAAATATTAGTGTTTTAAAGTAACTTTGGGAGCGGCATTGTCTACTGGATAGAGCGCTAGTCTACTGTTCTCCGGTTCCTGGGTTCGAATCCCAGCTATGAGAGAATATTATGTATTCTGTTAATTCAGCCAGGGGACGACCCTAGGGTATGGAGACCCTCCTGGGACAGACCCAGTCTCTTTTAAGTGGGCACCCAAATTGGGGAAAAAACAGGCAGCTGAGCGTGATCATGGCCTAATCACTACATTGCACGAAGGTTGGGTGGGCTTGAAACAGTAAGTAGGAATCTCTATATGCACTGAGCCAAAATCCTTCATGGATCATAGAGGTAGAGGTTTTTTTTTGTATTTATAGATTAGTAAAAAATAAATTGTTCTTTAATAGTTCTAAGAATAGAGTATTATAATATAAATGAATTCATAAATATAAAGAGTACAGAGTGAACAAGTGATCAGCGTGCTAACAAAAATGGCTCACAGTTACAGAGGTTCTGTATTTAAATCTAGGGAGTCCTCAGGTATTTACTCCTTACCCCTGTTTTGGTGAGGGCTGCCAGACTACTGGAGGCAACTCCTGTGGACCTAGTATGGGAGTGAAACTTACTAATTGCAATTCTATGAAGAGTGCATAATGGATTTCCAGCATTTTAAATATTAAATTGTTAGCTCTGTCAAAAACAAGTTCATAATAGAAAAAAAAAAAAAAAAAAAAAAATTAAAAAAGTTAACAAAGAACTTGGAAAGTCAATGATAAATTCTAAGAACAATTTTTCCTGATTAGCTTGTTGAGCTAATAAACTTATTACATATACAGTAACCAGTTGAGCTGTTTAGTGGCTTATCATGTTGGTTAATACGTCAAAATTGAAATAATGAATACTGAATTTTATAATTGTGGATGTAATTAGTTGACCGTTGAGAATTACTGGAAAGAATTAGTCCGGGTGGCTGTCATTAAATGAAACAACTAAATAGTTTCAACTATTTACTGTTTGCCAACGTTTCGACCCCCTTTGTGGGTCATCATCAGGGCTTTTTAGAACTGGAAGTGTGGTGATGAGCAGAGCGTGAGTCACCTGAAGGTGTAGAAATGATGGCTTGTTGAGATGAGAATGCCTGCTGTTGTTGAGATGTAGATAGTATGTCCTGCTTGCGATTTTGTATTCTGGCGCTGCGGCGGAGAGTTGAGGAGGATGTATCTTTTTGTTGTTCCCGTGTTCTTTTTATCATTGTGGATGTAATTAGTTGACCGTTGAGAATTACTGGAAGGAATTAGTCCGGGTGGCGGTCATTAAATGAAACAACTAAATAGTTTCAACTATTTACTGTTTGCCAACGTTTCGACCCCCATTGTGGGTCATCATCAGGGCTTTTTAGAACTGAAAGTGTGGTGATGAGAAGAGCGTGAGTCACCTGAAGGTGTAGAAATGATGGCACCACACTTCCAGTTCTAAAAAGTTCTGATGATGACCCACAAAGGGGGTCGAAACGTTGGCAAACAATAAATAGTTGAAACTATTTAGTTGTTCATTTAATGACCGCCACCCGGACTAATTCCTTCCTGCACTGAATTTTATAATTCTTATGCAGACAGATTATAAAATCGAGACGATTGAGATAATTTTTCATAGAGTGCTATATTTTCATTAGTCTTTTTAAAATCGACTGATCGATAGTTGTTATGCGGTATGGTCTATTGCACGCCTGCTGGCGGGATTTCTGGACGTAACCAGAACACTTGGCGTTTTTTTGTCCGAACTATTTGATAGTCGTATAGCATTAAAGAGCATATTTCCTCATTTTAGAGCCAAAGTTAGCTAACTCCGAAAATTAAATATTACATTGCTTTGTCATTTTATTGATATGTATCTGTAAAACAAATTTGTTAACGTTATAGCAGAGATGATTAAGTTGCGTTTACACCCTTCCATAACCTTTGAATTGGCTTACTTATGATTTCCTGAATAAACGTTCTCTTACGGAAACTGGTGAATTCACAAGATTTATAAGTGAATCCTTAAATCTGTGTATTGATACATTTTTTAACTGAATATTGGTTATCCTGGAATTCATTGATAGGTAAAACTTACTTCTCCGGAAATTCCCGTTGAGATTATCCGGAAATTAGTTGAGTTAGTCGAGTGTCCCCTTTCCCCCCCTGCCCCGGATTTACAAACTTGATGTTTACTTTGGCTCGGTACAAACCCTTATTTGGTAAATGTTTATTAGTATCTTTACTGAAAGAAATTGTTGGAATAGAATAAAATATTTGGAGATTAGATAGTTTTGAACTGAAACGGCAATTTACAGTACGAGGATAATTTTTCGATTTGGTGATTTTTGGAAGATTAGAGAAAATATTATATTAAGATTAAAAAGACCGTGATAGAAGATTAGAAAGACCGTGTGAATGAAAAATTCACGAGAGAACGGACTTTTCGATACTGAGATCAAAAAAAGAATATTGTCTGTTAAAATATTCTTCTGTTCGGTTAAGTGGGGTGTCTTTTTTCCCACCCATATCTCGCCTTTGAATGCTATACGGGGGTTTCTTGGGCCAGAGGGTAATGACGGGGGATAAATTATGGGATAAAATTCCCCCCCGTACCAAGACACGAACTTTGTTTGGTAATTGTTTGGAACCAAGATTTGGTCTTACAAATACAGACCTGATTCCTACAGACCAATTAGCCTTCTTCCATTATGCTCAAAAATATTTGAAAAATTATTGTACGGACGCATTATTAACATACTGACTGACCACAACATATTACCAGACCATCAATTCGGATTTCGCTCTTTTCACTCCACAACACAACAGCTACACAGAGTAACGGACTTTATTTCCACTGCACTTGAACTAAAACAATACGCTTCTGGGGCATTTTTGGATGTTACTCAAGCTTTTGATAGGGTGTGGCACGGGTCTTCTTTTTAAACTAAAACCCATACTTCCAAGCACTTATTATCTAGTTTTACAATCTTTTCTCTATGACCGCTTCTTTTCTGTCCGACAGGGTTCCGAGACCTCATCAGTCAAGCCAGTCTCTGCAGGAGTTCCCCAAGGTTCTATCCTGGCCCCACTTCTGTACTTAATATACACATATGACTTACCGACAAACGAAAACATCCTAACTGCGACTTATGCCGACGACACTGCAATTATTACTAAAAACACAGACCCTACACAGGCCAGTATGACTTTACAACATCACTTAGACAATGAACAAAAGTGATGTAGGAAATGGAAATTAAAGATTAACCACGACAAATCACTACATGTTACATTTACACTTAGACATGGAACCTGCCCTCCAGTTTACATAGACAATCACCAGATACCACAATCAAACACAGTAACGTACTTAGGACTTATTTTTGACAAAAGGTTGACATGGGGCCCACACGTCAAGACTAAACGTAAAACTCTAAATTTTCGACTGAGACTATTGTATTCGATACTTCATAGACATTCTAAATTACCCATCAGACAGAAACTTAACGTATACACTTATTTATTAAAACCAATAAGGACTTACGCTTGCCAAATATACGGACCTGCTAAAAAGACACACATACGAAAAATACAAACATTTCAATCGCAATTTTTAAGACTGGCAACGAACTCACCACTATATGTTTCAAACGATACCCTTCATACTGACTTACGTATTCCTACTATAACAAACCACATTCGATCGACTTACAAACGATTTCACGACAAACTAAATGGACACATAAACAAACTTGTGCAAAACATGGCTACAACCGACATACCATCCATAACTCGGCGTAGGCTGAAAAGGAGTTGGATGAGGGATCTCCTGACCTAAAAATATAGTTCTGCTTAATGTCAGGAGGATGCACCACTGGGTGCTGTCTCCCTCATGCCTGACCACGCCATGTTTACTTAGATTTTAGCACATTTGCTGATTGTATTTTTTTTTTACAGGTGTAAATAAAATATTAAGTGAAAAAAAAAAAAAAAAAAAGATTTGGTCTTCTGTGGTTGTTAGGCAACGCGCACTAACCCACGCAGACACCCCGTGTCATCTCTAAGACAGTGATTTCTTCAACCTACTACGAAAGAGCTAAAAAAATCTTCGATGAATAAAACGAAAACAGAATTAGAAACTCCAAATTTCTATGTAAACCCTCTTTTTCTTGATACCAAAACTTTAGTAGTGTCACAGACTCCCAAAAGTTAAGCCTCTACAAAGTGTGTTTACACTTGTACTTTACCTTTTTAAGTTTACACAAAAACTTACAAAGTGGTTGTAGGAAACATTAAATATTTGATCTATAATTGGTTTATCCCATATCAATGTTCTAAATGGATTCGTTATAACAATTTCATTACTTTCATTAATTTCATATAACTGTTATTCAAGAAGGTTTCGTTATGTAAATTTGTGATCTTAAAATTGGAGTAAGATTATAAACTGTCATATATTATCTTAGTATTAATAAAATAATTTCTACATAGCCATTGGGGGGAAACAAGTGTGTTGGTAGGACCAGGGTTCCTTTCCTTTGCAAAATTTAGAATTATTGATTTAATATAATTAGCCATTTTACTTAACCTAATATATTATATTCATAAAAAAAAATGTATTGTTCACTGGGCCGCAACTAATCGATTCCATATAGATAGACAAAGAGCTACGAAAACCATCTCCTAATAAGTTTAGCTGAAGTAGGCGGACCGCTAATAGGATGGACTGAGGTTATAAATTTGCCGGCGTGGGCCAGCCGCGGTACCAATTATCATCCAAATCGCCCAACTTGGACCGTTTCTTCTCTCGGGTTCAATCCCCTTGTTAGATCCGTAGATAAGCAAGATCTCGTTTTGGATTTTGTCACGCGGTTTTAATTTATAGAATTAATTTGCGAAATTTCTTTCCTTTCTATCCGATAGATATTTTTCTATCCGGCAGGGCTCAGAGGTCTTTTCTATTCTACCAATCAAGGCCGGTGTCCCACAGGGGTCAATTCTTTCACCGTTACTATACATTATATACACACATGATATACCAATCTGTCCAAACACAATATTAGCAACTTACGCTGACGACACAGCTGTTATTACTAGACACGCAGACATCACTCAGGCTTCAATGACTCTTCAACATTACTTACTGCAGCTACAGGACTATTTTAAACAATGGAAGATAAAAATGAACAATGAAAAATCTCAACACATTACCTTCACTCTCAGACACGATACCTGTCCTCCAGTTTACATGAATAATGAACCTATTCCACAGACTAACACAGTTAATTACTTAGGACTCACCTTTGACAGAAGAATGACCTGGGGCCCACACGTTTATGCCTAACCATGAGATTGAAACTGTTGTACCCTATTCTTCATAAACGATCCACACTGAAAATTAGACAACGGCTCAATACTTATACCTACCTTTTAAAACCATTATGGACATACGCATCTCAAATTTTCGGAACCGCTAAAAAGACTCACATTCAAAAAATACAGATTTTTCAATCGAAAACGTTGAGACTAATAACACGCTCAACTTGGTACGTGAGTAACAAAACTTTACATACAGACCTACATATACCTACTGTTCAAGACTACATTCATACTTCATACAAGAGATTCCATGACAAAATTCACGGACATTACAACACACTCATTCAGAACATGGCGACAACGGACATGCCGGAACTCACCAGAAGAAGGCTGAAAAGGAGCTGGTTAAGGGATCTCCTTATTTAAAACTTATGATTTTCACGTAAGGAGGAGGTGCCGCTGGGTACTGACCTCCCTCATGCCTGACATGCCAGCTCTTACAATATATATACAGCGCATCTGCTTATTGTCGCGGAAAAGTGACAGGTGTAGATTACAATAAATAAAAAAAAAAATAAAAATAAAAAAAAAATTTGCGAAATTCTGTACTATATTATATAAAGAACTATTGATGAAATACTAGTTATTTAGTTAAATGCAACTGATTTTTATAAATGTAAAAATAAATCATTAAAAGAAGGGAGTGTTCAATCGTGCTTATTACTATTCAGAAGGTGGCTATAATTTCTATCCATAATACCCAGCTCTAATAATAGAAAATAAAGTAATTTATATATTAGGAGTTCACATAAGAATTTTTTTCCGAAATCCTTCCAAATTAATTAATGAAATTTAGTCTGAGGCTGCTAATTCTTTTAGATTAATGAAAATGTACATTTCGAATAACAATTGCGTGGAATAATATTCGTTTTTCCAGAAAATAGTACAGGATGTTAGGTTATTCTATAAAAAAAAATCCTCTATACACAATAATAAACTGTTATACTTTTCAGTATTATTATTTGGTGAAAAATTGTTACATAATTAGGAAAGATTGATAGTTAAGAAGATAGAGAATTAATTGGTGTTTGAATGAAGTTAATATTAAGACTTTAGGAATGGAGATACATAAATGAGAACTTGTATACAAAAGAAGTTTGTGGGTTTGGAGCTCTTATTTATAGAATGGAAAGAGGACATGAGGTGAACAGGGGTCAGCTGTAGTGTAGTGGCTGGCATGATAGGCTAATATGCCCAAGGTCATGGGTTCAAAACCGCAGGAGGCCCTAGGAATTTTAATGGGAATGAAAAATCCTTACTTCTCCGTCCTTCCTATGTCAGGTATTAAAATTTATTACTCCCACTGTAATATTGCCTGATTAGCCACAGCAGCTTAAGAATAAGTGAGATAATTAAAAAAAACAAAACATGAGATGGACAAATTAAGTATGTTTGGAGGGATATCAGTTCTAAAGAATCAGGAAAGTTAGACATATTTTCGTCAAAATAAAAGGTAAATCAACTTGATTTTATCAGCGGACAAAGCTAAGACTTGGTAGCGTCTTAGGTTCCCTAAGATCCTTAGGGGTAGTCTAGTAGATATAAGAAGATTTTTATCTATACTATACATTACTCCAGTAATTAAATGTAATTTATTTATTTATTCCAGTATGAGATTGCAATATAAGAACTGATGGATTTAATGGGAAATGGAATCGTGAAATTCAAAAATCTGGTGCGGGCAACACACGACTTTCACTGACCTCGATTTTTAAAATATATGAAAGAATTTTCAAATACAGTTAGAGATAAAAATACGTGAAACTATTAAGGAATTAATCAAATTGAATTAATACAGAAACATGTGTTTTATTAAAAAATCTATTATATTATTATCTTAAATAATCAGTTAGTTTTATCTTCTTCTCATCACTCTCTATTAACTTCTAAAAGCTTAAGTATGAGATGATATTTTTTCTAAAATCTTTAGCTTTCCAACGGTATATCATACATGTATATTAATTACTGCTCTTATGTTCAAAAACGAAAAATTGCATTAAAAAAATATTTTTTCTGTTTTCTCCTTTAGTTTGGTATCGAATTTATTCAATTTATATATTTACCTGTTTTTCATCAGCGTTAACAAGATAATCTAGTTATTATTATTGAATCTACAAAATTAAAGGTACTTTAGGGGAAGAAAATTTAAAATATCGGCATTTAAGCCCTGTCAGACCATTTTTATCCAAATAAAACCTACATGATATTAAAGCCCATTAAATTTTACATCGATATAGCGAGTTTAATCAATATCGTCGGAACCGTTTTCGAGAAAATCGAAAAAAGGTGCAAAATGCATGGTATAAAGTGCCTCTTCTGGTAAGCTCATTTTGATGAAAAAAGTTTTGTCACGTCTCGGGCGTATAGTTGTCTTAAATATGAAATTTCAGTTTCATAGGACTTACCGTTTCCGCCCGGGAGTTACCACACACACACAGACCTTTTTGCGGGACTTGGTTATTTGGACTCAGGGGACCCTAAAACGTGTATTTCCGTTGAAAACTGGAATTCGAAAATTTTCACGATCGCAATACTTCCCCTTACTAAATATAGTAAGTGAAAGTAAAAAATTGTTTCTGGATAGCAATGGGTTTTGGGGTAATTATTAAATATGTTTAAATGGTTACATGTGGTTATTCCTAAGCATCTGTTGCTTGAAGAATTCTCTATGCTCTCTTATTGAGGTGTGATAGTGAATATATATATTGGCAATCGAGGTAGTGGAGTAATTTAAATATGAATTTATTTCAAAACGATGAGAATGGTCTTGTTTATTTTCAACATTAAGTCTCAGGACACGTGTGTGCTATCAGTAGATAATGATCCAGTTACTGCCTCCCACATTCTTCAATCCCACATCCGAGACCTAGAAGTATGGTTTCAGAATTGGAGGATAAAAATTAATTCCAACAAATCCCACCAAATTACTTTTACCCTTCGCCGTAAACCTATGACTTCCTGCCCTTCAGTATCCTTTAATAACTCTCCTCTAGTCCCTGTTGAACAGATCCGATACCTAGGACTCCATCTAGACAAACGTCTTACTTGGAATCCTCATACAAGACTAAAACGACAAGAAACTGCCCGACGTTTCCGACTACTTCAACACTTACTGGACAAACGCTCAAACCTTCCACTTTACTACAAAAGGCTCATCTATATTACCATCATAAGACCGATATGGACCTACGGAGTAGAGCTATGGGGCTCTACTAAACCATCGAATTCTTCTCGTATCCAATCCAAAATCCTTCGGAAAATCCTCAATTCTCCTTATTTTGTCACCAACAAACTCATTCATAAAGACCTTAATATTCCATATGTTGCTGACTTAGCCCGAACCAGGTACCGTTCCTTCCATGACAAACTCCATTCCCACTCCAATCCATTAGTTTCAACCCTTGCTTCCTCTTCGATCCCTGACAATCCTCCGAGGCGTCTGAAAAGAAGATGGCCACGAGACCATCTAGTTTAAAATATTTTTAGAGTGCTGCCACTGGGTAGTATCTCTACATGCAATTCATGACATTTTTCTATTTTATCATCACATTTACTTGATGTATTTTTTGTAATACAGTTGTAGATATCAATAAATATGTTATAAAAAAAAAGTCTCAGGCCATTGCAATAACCCATGTGTTTGAGCTTAAACATTTTATTTATTTTTTTTACCTGTATATTTTTGTTTGGAATTTAAAAAATTCCTAAAAAATTATTTTTTTTTTAATGAGGAAAATATTTTTATTTTTTGTTAGTTTACGTGTTCTATTTACGTCTAGTGTTTCTATTCAATAGTGTAGTTAGGAATTAGCCAGATAAGAGTGCCCCCCCTTGCCCTCAAGCCAGTACCGATCGCACTAGTAAGCTGAGAGCACGCTTTTCTCGATTGGCACCTTCAAACCATTTTTTGATCCGGACTTAGTCTCGTCTTATTGAAGATCACCGTCCTTCCAGAGGATCACCGTCCTTCCAGAGTCGCCTACCCGTCGTGCGGAACTGAAGAATTTATGGACAGTTAACTATCCTTAAATAATTTTTTTTTCTCATTATATTTTTTCAATTTTTTTTTTACCATTCGTAATAATACTAACATAGTAACCCAATTTTTAAACTTATTTTTTTTACAGTTTGGTTAGTCGAAAAAAAATTTTTTATAAATCAAATGATTTTTATTTTTTTGTAAATTTTCCTCATTTTTTTTATTAAACTTTTAATTATTTCGTTTTCTTTCAATTTTATCTTTTTTTTAATATTACCTATTTTCTTTTTCTTTTAATGTTAAGTACTCAAGACCAGCTCTTTTCGATACGGGATCGAGTCTACGTTAGCCCCTCTTTCTTTTATTTTGTTTTAACGTCACTCATCCCAATACCATGTATTGATTGATATTATCTTTATTATTCTGTAGATTTCTGATAGCATTAAATATTTTGGTCAACGTAGAGGTTGTTTAAAGAAGTGGCTGAAGCAAGGAGCTCAGAATTTGAAGAATTCATTCTCTCGAAATAAATGAAAGGTGACTCTTCCCCTTTCTTCCACAAACTCTTCACAGATTATTAATGAACTATTTCCATATTTAAAAAACCATAATGAATGAAAGAACCATCGAAATATGAAATCTATAACGCTGGCCGTAATAAATTAGATTACACATATCGAAAACCATGTAAAAAACATATTACATAATGATATAACCCCAGGAGCCCCTGAGGAATTGATATTTAGGCTTTTTATGCAGAACCGTTTCACGGATCTCAGCCACGGTTATAAAAGGATTGCTAAACGTTTTACATTACTTTTATTTTCTAAAACAGAAGTGACTGGCATAGCTAAATAACTGCCGCTAATGTAAATGTCACGATTGTATCACCATCTTTAACGGTCTACTTTTGTCATTTAAAGTGTACGATATTTTCTGTATGCATGTACGATAAATAAATGTATATAATAAATATACATTCTGTTTTTTATAGACATAACCTTTTCGAAATTTATAGAATTAAGTTCGAAGTAGCCTCTTAAACTCTACAATCCCACATCAGAGACCTTGAGGCATAGGGTCAGGATTGGAGAATCAAAATCAATTCCAACATATCCCAACGAATTACTTTTAAGCCCATGACATCCTGCCCTACAGTGTCCTTTAATAATATTCCGCTAGTCCCGGTTGAACAGATCCGCTATCTAGTACTCCTACTTGACAAACGTCTAACATGGAATCCGTACACAAGACTGAAACGACAAGAAACTGCCCGCCGCTTTCGCTTACTTCAACACTTACTGGACAGACGCTCTAACCTTCCACTTAACTACAAAATGCTCATATATATTACTATCATAAGGCCTATCTGGACTTACGGAGTTGAGCTTTATGGCTCTACTAAACCATCAAATTCTTCGCGTATCAATCATTACAATCCAAAATCCTTCAATTCCTTCTTACTTTGTCACAAATAAACTCATACATAAAGACCTTAATATCCCATATGTTGCTGATTTGGCCCGAACCAGGTATCAATCCTTCCATGAAAAACTCTAATCCCACTCTAACTCACTAGTTTCAATCCTTGCTTCCTCTTCCGTTCTTGACAATCCTCCGAAACGTCTAAAAAGAAGATGCCCTCGAGACCTCCTAGTTTAGATAACCCAGTGGAGTGTTGACAAGGGCATTTTCTCATATTTCTGTTAGCTAATTTACTTGATGTATTAAATAATACAGTTGTAAATTTCAATAAATGATAATTTAAAAAAAAAAAGTTCGAAATCAGGTCCATGCACTTGTTACATTTTCCAGTATACTCAATATACTCCAGTATACTCATGCGCTTTATGAACTGTGCAATACGATTTGTATTCGGGATCACCCGAGACACTCATATAACCCAGTATTACACCGAGTTAAGGTGGCTTTATCTTCGTTACAGATGTCAGTATTTCTTAGCTTCCTTCCTCTATTAGAAAATCAGCGCCCCAGCTACATCTTCCAAACCCTTCAATTTAAATCTTCAATTCAGTCCCGTTCTACTAGATCCCGTTTTTCAGACCTTTACCATTCTCCTTATCGCACTGCTGCGTTTGACAAGTCCTTTCTGTACAAAGCTGCCTCTCTTTGGAAATCTACCCCTCCTGAGATCCGTCATGCAAGAACTGCTTCATTCTCGCAAAAAGGTCTGTGTGTGTGTGGTAACTCCCGGGCGGAAACTAAAAGTCCTATGAAACTGAAATTTCATATTAAAGACCAATAGAGACCCGAGACTTTACAAAACTTTTTTCATCAAAATAAACTTACCAGAAGAGCCACTTTATACCATGCATTTTGCACCTTTTTTTGATTTTCTCAAAAACGGTTCCGACGATTTTGATTAAACTCGGTATATCGATGTAAAATTTAATGAGCTTTAGTATCATGTAGATCATCTGATAAAAAAGGTCTTGCAGGGCTTAAATGCCGATATTTTAAACATTCTTCCTCTAAAGTACCTTTAATTTTGTTGATTCTATAAAAATAACTACATCATCTTGTTAACACTGATGAAAAACCAGTAAATATATAAATTGAATGAATTCGATGCCCAACGAAAGGAGAAAACAGAAAAAATATTTTTTTGATGAAATTTTTTGTTTTTGAACATAAGAACAGTAACATACATGTATAATATACCGTTGGAAAGCTAAAGATTTTAGAAAAAATATTATCTCATACATAAGCTTTTAAAAGTTAATAGAGAGTGATGAAAAGAAGATAAAACTGATTATTTTAGATAACAATATAATAGATTTTTAATAAAACACATGTTTCTATATAAATTCCATTTAATTAATTATTTAATGGTTTCGAACATTTTTATCTATTATTGAATTTGAAAATTCTTTAATCGATTCTAAAAATGGAGGTAAGTGAAAGTCGTGTGTTGCCGGCACCAGATTTTTAACCAACTTTTCCTTTCCCAGTCAAACAGACAATAGCCCAAACCGCAGATGCTAGAAATACCAATTTTATTTTGTTTTAATATTATTTCAATTATCTCTAATTTAGTATATATTTTTGTTTATTTATTTTATTCTAAATGTTTGATTTGTAAATATGTACATAGTTTGTAATAAACTATTAATTGTTAAACTGTTTACTATTAATTGAGGTAATACTCAATTAATTATTTTAGTTCAGCTTTAGTTGTTTAAATCTATTTAAATTTAACACTCTACCTATGCCGATGACACTTGCGTGTTATCGGTTAATAACGATCCTACAATAGCCTCTCAAACTCTCCAATCCCACATCAGAGACCTTGAGGTATGGTATCAGAATTGGAGAATTAAAATCAATTCCAATAAATCCCAACAAATTACCTTTACCCTTCGCCGGAAACCTATGACATCCTGCCATACAGTGTCCTTTAATGATATTCCGCTTGTCCCGGTTGAACAGATCCGATATTTAGGACTCCTGCTTGACAAACGACTTACATGGAATTTGCATACAAGACTGAAGAGACAAGAAACTGCACGAAGATTTCGGCTACTCAAACACTTACTAGACAGACGCTCTAACCTTTCACTTAACTACAAAAGACTCATTTACATGAACATTATAAGGCCTATCTGGACCTACGGAGTAGAGCTTTGGGGCTCTACTAAACCATCAAACTCTTCCCGTATCCAATCCTTACAATCCAAATTCCTTCGCAAAATCCTTAACGCTCCTTACTTTGTCACGAATAAAATCATCCACAAAGACCTTAATGTTCCATATGTTGCTGATTTGGCCCGTACCAGGTATCACACCTTCCATGAAAAACTCCACTCCCACTCTAATCCATTAGTTTCAATCCTTGCTTCCTCTTCCATTCCTGATAATCCTCCGAGGCGTCTGAAAAGAAGATGGCCTCGAGACCTTCTTGTTTAGACTAACTACCAAAGAGTGCTGTCAATGGGCAGTTTCTCTTCATGTTCATTCCATGTGTTATAACATTACAGCATATTTACTTGATGTATTTTTTGTACAGTTGTAAATTTCAATAAAAAAAAAAAAAAAAAATTTAACACACTGTTCAATCCAGTCCTTTCTTTTTATTCTTAAGATACTTTAGTCCAGGATAATAAAAACTTATTCCATTTTCATTTTATTAGGTGGAATAGATGGTTTTGAATCTAAAATTATCTTATATTTTAATATAATAATGCATTTTAAAAGCATAGTGCCTATAGTGTAGCGGCTAGCCGAACAACCTTATATAACCAAGGTTGCGGATTCAAACATGGACGATGGCCTTAGATTTTATTAAAAGAGTAACAAATCCTTGGTTATGCCATTCTTCGGAGGGGACTTAAAAAGGTGGTCCCGAGTCTGTGCGATTTCATGTACTCGTTAAAGATCCTTATAGAAAAAAACCGCGATAGAAAAAAATTATGACTATTATACCATCATTCGATTAGTCACAGATGAATAAACGAATAAGCTAATGCGTTATAAAATATTTGTATATTTAGTCAATACAAGTTGTTTATTTATATTTATTAGACTAATTGGACATTTATGATATTCGAAGCCTGTGTGGTGCCATTGAAAATAATTCAGTACATGATTATAAACTATTAAGCACGATAGAAATTAAATAAATCTTAATCATCCTAACATATAGATATAGATATCCATCGATTAGTTTTAAATGGCGGCCGATTAAATATGATTTAATTCAATAACTATATTCCGCTTGCCCCGGTTGAACAGATCCGATATTTAGGACTCCTGCTTGACAAACGACTTACATGGAATCCGCATACAAGACTGAAGAGACAAGAAACTGCACGACGACTTCGGCTACTCCAACACTTACTAGACAGACGCTCTAACCTTTCACTTAACTACAAAAGACTCATTTACATGAACATCATAAGGCCTATCTGGACCTACGGAGTAGAGCTTTGGGGCTCTACTAAACCATCAAACTCTTCCCGTATCCAATCCTTACAATCCAAAATCCTTCGCAAAATCCTTAACGCTCCTTACTTTGTCACGAATAAAATCATTCACAATGATCTTAATGTTCCATATGTAGCTGATTTGGCCCGTACCAGGTATCACACCTTCCATGAAAAACTCCACTCCCACTCTAATCCATTAGTTTCAATCCTTGCTTCCTCTTCCATTCCTGATAATCCTCCGAGGCGTCTGAAAAGAAGATGGCCTCGAGACCTTCTTGTTTAGACTCACTACCAAAGAGTGCTGCCAATGGGCAGTTTCTCTTCATGTTCATTTCATGGGTTATAACATTACAGCATATTTACTTGATGTATTTTTTGTACAGTTGTAAATTTCTATAAAAAAAAAAAAAAAATCAATAACTCAATTATTTTTAAAGATAGCGATAAAATTTATTAGAGGTTTTTTAACCAAGAAACCACGAATAATTATTAAAAAAAGAAAAGAAAAAACAATTGTAATTTTACCCATAATTATGCCTATAATTCAGTTATTTTTAAGATGCAGAAAGAAAATGTACTATGTTTAGGATCAGAACACCGCGAAGAATAAAAAAAAAAAAAAAAAAAAAAAAATTGTAATCTTGCCTATATATACCCTTGTTTATTTATTTTTTACAAAACGAAAAAATAATCATTAAAATTATTTCAATGGATGCAATAAACATTCATATATTTCGTCAAAAAACAATAAATAAATAAGAAACCACATTATGTAAATACAGTGATATACAAAGTTCATTCTGTCTATACGAGGTTATCTTGACCCAAGAAATTGTATTGAAATCACCTATAACAATGTTATTATATGAAACAAAATAATCTCTATATGTATAAAAAAAAAAATTAAAAAAATAGTAAAAAACTGAAATCTTACCAATTATACTTTTGTTTATTTATTTTCTATAAAACGAAAAAAATAATCATTCAAATCGGTTTAAAAACAGCAGAGATATAGAGTTTTGAAATAACCACACGACACCAAACACACGACTTTCACTTACCTTCGTTATTTTTATTAATTTCAAAATGTTTAAACAAATTTAGAAACGAAAATAAATTGTTAAAGAGTTATTTACATTGGATTTTAAAAGAAACAAATGTTTTATTAAATAATCTATTATATTATTATCTACGACAATCAGTTTGTTTTATCGGCGTTTTATCACTCTCCATTAACTTTTACAATAGTATGTATGATATAATATTTTTTCTAAAATCTCTAGCTTTCCAACGGTATATTATACGTGTATATTACTGTTCTTAAGTTCAAAAACAAAAAAATATTTATGCAGTTATCTCATTCAGTAGGATATCGAATTCGTTCAACTTTCATATTTACCAGTTTTTAGTAAACTACAAAATTAAAGGAACTTTAGAGAAAGAAAATTTTACATATAGGCATTTAAGCACTATCAGACTATTTCAATCAGGATGAAACCTACATGATATTAAAGCCCGTCCAATTTAACATCGATATAGCGAGTTTAATCAAAATCGTTAGAGCCATTCTCGAGAAAATCGAAAATAGGTGCAAAATGCATGGAATAAAGTGGCTCTTCTGGTTAGCTGAGTTTGATGAAAAAGTTGCTGTAACATCTCGGGCGTACAGTTGTCTTAAATATGAAATTCCAGATTCATAGGACTTTTCGTTTTCGTCCGGGAGTTACCACACACACAGAGACATGGTCATTTGGACTCAGCAGACCCTAAAAACGTGTATTTCCGTTGAAAACTGGAATTCGAAAATTTTCACGATCGCAATACTTTCCCTTACTATATATTTCATATAAAGTTAAGTGAAAGTAAAAACCAACAGAATCAAAAATATTTGAATTTTTACTAGTATTTCCTTATAAAAGCTCTCGAGATTTATATTGGAAACTATCATTCAAAACCGAGAAATAGGAAGCGCAGGACGAATGTTAAAAATCTCTGGGTTTGAAACGTATGGCTGCTAATAAAATCCCTGATTTATGGCTGTCGTTCCAAGTCCCACCCAGGATACTGCGGGAGAACATGCTAATATTTCGTTCAGTGAAAGGTCAATTATCCCATGCCTGTCCTATTAACAACATTCGACACTTAGCGAGAAAATTTCTCCAGCTTAATGCTATGTTGATCACTATTAGATCTTACTGCTAGTATTCGAACCTTTAGTGCATTTTGACAAATTATGCAACCACCTTCAGTTCAGTACTTCCGAACTTATTTCCAGAAACTGCGTATATAAAAATTCCCTCGGTTTAAATTAAATTTTTCAAAAAACACAAAAATAGCATAAAAAAATACTTTAACTCTTTTCTTCTTTCGTTGGATATCGAATTTACTAAACTTATATATTTAACTGTTTTTTATCAATGCTAACAAGATGATATGGTTATCATCTTCAAAATAAAAGGTAGTTTAGAGGTAAAAAGTTTAAAATATCGACATTGAAGCCCTGTAATACTATTACAATCATAACGAAACCTACATTTCATTAAAGCCCATTAAATATTACATCGATAAGTTTAATTAAAATCATTAGGGCTGTTTTTGAGAAAATCGTCAAAAGGTGCGAAATGCATGATATAAAGTGGCTCTTCTGGTTCGCCGATTTTGATAAAAAAAAAAAGTTGCTGTAACATCACGAGTTTATAGTTGTATTAAAATGTAATTTTTTTTTTTTAAACATATTTATAGATATCTACAACTGTATTAAAAAAAAAAATACATCAAGTAAATGTGATGGTTATATAGAATATGGTCATGAAATACATATAGAGCCAGTACCCAGTGGCAGCGCTCTAAAAATATTCTAAACTAGAAGGTCTCGTGACCATGTTCTTTTCAGACGCCTCGGAGGATTATCAGGGATCGATGAGGAAGCAAGGATTGAAACTAATGTAGTGGGAATGGAGTTTGTCATGGATGGAACGGTACCTGGTTCGGGCTAAGTCAGCGACATATGGAATATTAAGGTCTTTATGGATGAGTTTATTCGTGACGAAATAAGGAGCATTGAGGATATTACGAAGGATTTTGGATTGTAAGGATTGGATACGAGATGAGTTCGATGGTTTAGTAGAGCCCCATAGCTCTACTCCGTAAGTCCATATCGGTCTTATGATGGTCATATAAATAAGTCTTTTGTAATTAAGTGGTAGGTTGGAGCGTTTGTCCAGTAAGTGTTGAAGTAGTCGAAAACGTTGGGCAGTTTCTTCCAATTCCAAGTTAGACGTTTATCAAGGTGGAGTCCTAGGTATCGAATCTGTTCAACAGGGGCTAGTGGAGTGTCATTAAAGGATGCTGTAGGGCAGGATGTCATTGGTTTACGACGAAGGGTAAAAGTTATCTGGTGGGATTTGTTAGAATTAATTTTAATCCTACATTTCTGGCACCATACTTCTAGGTCTCGGATGTGGAATTGAAGAGTGTGGGAGGCTGTAACAGGATCATTATCTACTGATAGCACACACGTGTCATCAGCATAAGTAGAAAGGAAAGTGTTTGGATGGGTTGGGATATCAGCTGTATAGACTGTATAAAGAACGGGTCCTAAGATGCTGCCTTGAAGAACACCAGCAGATTGAGAAAAATGGAGGAATAGGAACTTTTGTGATTTATTTTGAAAGATCTATCAGCGAGGTAGGACTGGATAATAAGAAAATAGGTAGGAGGTAGAAATAGACGGAGCTTGTAAAGCAATCCCGGGTGCCAGACTCGGTCATAGGCCTGTTCTACGTCGAGAAAGGCTTCCGTGCAGTACATTCCGCGCTCCAACGCAGAGGAGACAACGTCAACCACACGATGACATTGCTGGATAATGGAGTGAGATTTACGGAAACCGTAAATATGTAATTTAAGTTTCAATAATGTAAAAAAAAAAAAAAAAAAATCATGCAACTATTTCGCAACTAGGGTCATCAGAATTCAATATCACGTGTATGGTCGTAATAGGTAAGCTTTAAAACAAGTATATAAGTTATCCAACAGACGGGTGAAGGTAGTACTTGTAACCGTTTTGTACCAGATGTGTTTTTGCTGAGATTATAGTCCCCAGCAGATTAATGTGCACATAAATTGTATTGCAGCTACCAGAATAATGGGTTTGAAAGTCATAACGCTGGTTAGGAAATAGTTTAGACAATGTCGGTAGCTTCCTTCTTCGTAGATCACATTTATATAAACCAAGGCAGGGAAGAATTTTTTATTTACTCTCTTGGGAAATTCATTGTATTGCTAGCTACAAGAGACGGTTAAGAAAATATGAGACAAATATTATGAATAGTACTTATTGTTATACATAGCCAAATATGTTTCGGTTTAGTAGTAAATTGCACTTTCTCAGATCACTTTTTGATATCCATCATAAAAAACCTACATTTGTTTGCTATAAAGATAAGTGAAGGTTTTGTTTATTAACTTTCATGATAAATGCTAACGTCAAAGTTTCTAATAGCAGTCCTATTTTTCATGCAAAGAGAGCTCCTAATAACTGAAAATTAGATTAATGTCTGAAAAAGCATTTCTAAAACTTTACATATCATAAAAGAAACAGACAGTTCGAAATATTTTAATTTGGTTTAATTTTAAGCTGGTTTCAAGATGTATAGATTTAACTAGGCTAAGATTTAAATGTATACAATTTTAGAAGGGCGTCTTCACATCGAAAGTCAAAATTCTAAATTCTTCTTTTTTCGTACAACTTTACACTTCTTGAAGATGTATTTTTACTTTCACTTAATAATAATAATAATAGGCTTATTAACTTTCACTTACCTATGACATATGTATCTATAGTAAGAGAAAGTATTGCGATCGTGAAAATTTTCGAGATCCAGTTTTCAACGGAAATACACGTTTTAGGCTCATCTGAGTCCAAATGACCAAGTACCGCTAAAAGAGGTCTGTGTGTGTGTGTGTGTGTGTGTGGTAACTCCCGGGCGGAAACGGTAAGTCCTATGAAACTGAATTTTTATATTTAAGACAACTATACGGCCGAGACGTGACAAAACTTTTTTCATCAAAATGAGCTTACCAGAAGAGGCACTTTATAACATGCATTTTGCACCTTTTTTCGATTTTTTAGCCCTGACAGTCTGGACAGAGTTTAAATGCCGATATTTTAAGTTTTCTTCCTCCAAAATACCTTTAATATTGTACGTTCCAAAAGATTGACCATATCATCTTAATGACATTGATGAAGGACGGCTAAATATATAAGTTGGACGAATTTGATGTCCAACTAAAGAATTAAAGAGCAAAACTATTTTTAACGTAATTTTTGGTTTACTGATAATAAGAACAGTAATATAGACTTATAATGTACCGTTGGAAAGAGAAATGTTTAAAAAAAAAAATTATCTGATACAAAGATTTGTAAGAGGTAAAATAAAGTGACGAATGGGGAATAAACTTATTACTGATTAACGTTATATTATTTAATCTAAATCATACGTTCCCAAAGAAAATGAATACACGTTTAATTAAAACCAACTTCAAATATTTTTTCAAAATGAAGCACATTAAATAGATTTTAAATTTATATTAAAAGTTGAGGTAAGTGAAAGTCGTGTATTGCCCGCACCAGATTTTTTCCTCGGTCATCACATCACACGGGAACGGCTTGAACGATTTCGCTAAGTTATAGTCAAGGCAGGTATCGTCTGTTGGGTTAAGTAGTTGATTAATTATATGATGACCGTAGTCAATTTAATCTTACACCTAAAATATATCTTCAGCACGCCTCCCACGTTATTTGTTTCAGTCTATTCATTAAGATCAGCTACTAATTTATCTCTGAATTTTTTTCTGGCTCTTCTGTTTCTTTCCAGAAAAGAAAAATAAAGGAATTAATAACACATGAAGTGAATGCATAATGTATTTCCGATTCATTTAGTAAGGCAGTAAATTATTTCAGAGATGATTTTAAATTTAAAATATGTTTATTTCTCGTTATAGTGAGATATATATATTTCTGCTTCGTCTTGTATTTATTTTGTATGCCATTGATAATGTAACTGGCATTCATAAGGAAAGACCAATAATTATTTTTCGATGAATTTTCGTTTTAAAAATTGTATTTAGAACTTGTTATTCAAGATTAATCTACGTTAAGACGTATAATGCATTTTCAAAATGGACGTGAATTAAAAAAAAAAATAAATAAAAAAAATAATATATATATATATATATATATATATATATTTTATATATATATATATATATATATATATATATATATTAAACCTCTTATAACCTCAATAGTTGATACTGGTTTCAAAATATTGCATTGTTTTACATGAAATGTCCGTTATTATATGTAGTTTCTGAAATACAGGTCTCTGTTGTATTCTTCCGAATGTTTACATATTTAAAGTAAACATTGTATCCTTCCGAATGTTTACATATTTAAAGTAAACATTGTATCCTTCCGAATGTTTACATATTTAAAGTAAACATTGTATCCTTCCGAATGTTTACATATTTAAAGTAAACAGTTACTAATCCTCTAAACACGCGATTTTCGAGTAATATTTTTGGAGCTGAGGCCGCTAGAAATATTTGCAACGCGTTTGGGGAAGGGAGTGTTAATAAACGGACCATTCGCCGTTGGTTTGCTAAGTTTTCAGCTGGGGACACCGACTTGGAAAACTTGCCCCGAGGAAGACCTCCGTCCGTAATAGACAACGATGTCCTCAAACATACAGTAGAAGGAAACCCCTACCAAAAAGTTAAAGGACTCTCAGCACAACTAAATGCATCTACCGTTTCCAGACATATAAAGTGTATTGGGAAAGTAAAAAAGCTCGATACATGGGTACCTCATGATCTTACTCTGAGCGGCAGCAAGACCCCATGTTTCAAAACATACCGTGCAAAAATTGAAAGAACTGGGCTACGAAGTTCTTCCGCACCCACCATATTTTCCCGACTTGTCACCAACAGATTACCACCTGTTCAGAAATTTAGACAACTTCGTCAAAGAAATTTTTTTTGAAAATGATGATCAAGTGAAAAGTGCGTTTTCAGATTTTGTTTCACTTCAAAGCTCAGAGTTTTTCAGTTCGGGGATAAAAACGTTGGTGTCACGTTGGGAAAAATGTGTAGAAAAAGAAGGTAAATACTTCGAATAAAATTATCTTGTTTTCATATCGTATTTTTAATAAAAATCCTTTACCTTGAAAACGGACATTTCATGTGACACAACCCAATAGTATCAACTTCCTTGAAATCATCACGACCCAGAAGAATCTTAATTAACTTAGATATATTATTTTTCGAAATCAATTGAATTGATAAAAAATTAATTTAATACTGCTGTGTAGTCCATTTAAATCGACTAAATAAATATTTGTTTAAATTAAAAATTAAAATATACAGTTCTTATTCTATGAAAATTATAGATTTTTTTTTTTTGATTTTATTATTTTATATATATATAATTACTATATTATATATTATTTTCTTTACTGTGCTTTATTTTACCATTATATTTATAATTACCCATTATGGTAAATTATAAATAAACCAACTACAATTTACTAATTAAAATAATAATAAAAATAAAATAATAATACTCATAATTTATGCTCTATGAACCAACTTAATAAAATATAAAACAAAAAAAAATTAACATTAATAATACCAAAAAAACAAAAAAACTTTTAACAACTATTCAAATAAAGATGTTTTTCATATGGCAATGTATCAAATATTACCTCGAATTTCCTATTATGAAACAGATAACTAAGCTTTGCCTTTAAAAAAAGATTTTTTACCGCTTAATTACTAATGAATATATTAATTTTGTCAAAAATGTATGATGAAAAACGACTAACTCGCCTAAAATCCTTTATTTATTTTTAAGATGTGATAATAAGCTCGTTTTAGGGTTTTTAAAGTTTTCTTGATCATTTAAAAAAATAAAAATAAATAAATGTATATTATGGGTCTAAGGTTCCCTTTTTGCAGTAGCTTCTATCCTCAAACCTCTACGTTTGTTTAGTATTCTAAAAAAAGATGTTTATTGTAAATGCTGTTTAGAGTGACTAGGACGTTTGGAACGTTATGTTTTTAGAATATTTTTGAACATGAAAGAAACTAATAATTGTGATATCATGATTTCAAACTTAGGTAGTGTTCTATTGGAATCATTACATATTTTCTATGTATGAATAATAATTATTTTGTTTCAGATTAATATTACCACATTACTATTCAATGAGATTTTAAGTATACTTTTAGCTATTAATTATAATAGTAATTGCAATTATTCTATCTCGTAGAAGCATGATACGAAGTCATTATCTTGTAACCTTTTGATATTCCATCGAGCGGTACTGTAAAATATTTCAACTACTCATGATATTCCAGCAAGAAGAGATATTGAGAGCTAATAGGATCCAGATATGAATATTAATGAGCAGAAGCAGAGGATTGGGTGCTGGTGTGGCGATTATCTGTAAAACGAACCGATGTAATTAGCCTCCTCGATCGCTATTCGGAAGGCGGTGTACACTGCCTACTTGATCTCGAGGCCATTAGCTATAATAGTAGTATAATATCCATGTGGCAGGAGCCAATGAGCTTCTTAAATCCATCATCAATTATTTTGTGGTCATTTCCTTGTCATGGAATTATTTATTGAGAAATTGAGTTCCAAAAGGTACTATATCCACTTTAGACAATTTTACAGGAAATGCAAAAATCTGTCATTTATTTATTACTGGATCAATTTACTTGATTTTTTTTTTTTTTTTTTATTAAAATCTAAAGTTGATTTTTTCCAAACTATTGCATTTTTCCCATGACCTTTTAAAAATATAATGTGTAAATAGTACCTTTTTGGAATGAAACGTGGATATAGTACTTTTGGAAAGAATTAAAAGGGATATAGTATTTTTAAGAATATAACGCGAGATAACAGTCATCATAACCTTCCTTATACAACATTACTCACAACTAACGTCTTTATAATGTTAATTACTAAGTTGTGTATATTTTTCTACTTGATCTCGAGGCCATTAGATATAATAGTAGTATAATATCCATGTGGCAGGAGCCAATGAGCTTCTTAAATCCATTATCAATTATTTTGTGGTCATTTCCTTGTCATGGAATTATTAATTGAGACATTGAGTTCCAAAAGGTACTATATCAAATTTAGACAATTTTACCATCATTTATTTATTACTGGATCAATTTACTTGATTCTTTTTTTATTAAAATATAAAGTTGATTTTTTACTGTATTAACAGCTTATTTTTCCAAATTATTGCATTTAGCAATATAATGTGGAAATAGTACTTTACTTTACTTTACTGAAAGAATATAACGCGAGATAACAGTCATCATAACCTTCCTCATACAACATTACTCATAACTGACGTCTTTGGGGATCACTTGTAGCTGGGTGGTTAGCATAACAACCTCCTATCCCAAATGTCACGGGTTCGAACCCGCAGGTAGTCCTAGGATTTTTTAATGGGAGTAAAAAATCCTTAGTTATGCCGTCCTTCGGAGCCTGTGCGATGTCAGGTACTCCATAAAGATCCCTATCCTAATAAAACCTAAATTTCCTACAATATTAATTATTGATGACCCAATTAAAATCAAACTACTCTATTATTATATAGTTAGTACCTTAAAACTAAGATCATTTGTAATAAACGAGTAATATTTATTAACAATTGAGACGTTGAATTCCAAAAGGTACTAAAGGACATTTTTTACGAAATTGATTTTTTTGTCATATTTGTATTCTCATCATTTAGTTTTATCTAAATATTCTATTTGATGTTATCTAATGAATTCTCAAGTCCTTAAAAAACGTGATTTAGAAATGCGGTCATTTTCTAAAAGTACTAATTACGCATTTATTTTCGTTCCAAATCATTCTAAAAAAATCATTTCATAACTTTAATATGATGTTATTATTATAGTAAAAAAATAATTCTAAATTTTAAGGCAGAAAGACCGAAATTAGCTAGTTTAATAATATAGTAATGAGAGATTTTCGCGCTTCCTGTAAAATTTCCTAGAATGGATATAGTACCTTTTGGAAATCAATGTCTCAATTACGAGCTACATTTGAAAACAATCAACTATTTATAAAATTAATAATACTATACCTAGTTAATGTTTCATAATGGTATTACCTATGTAATAGATAATGTCTGCACTATTGCAAGGAACTATTATGATCCATAATCTGGTTTCACACAACTCTTTTAACTATATTTATATATCAGTGTTCATTTAAAATCCTAATATTTAATATTCATTCACTCCGATGTTAATTTAAAATATATTTATGTATATATATATATATATATATATATATATATATATATATATATATATATATATATATATATATATATGTGTATTAAAAATTTGTATTTCAAAGACTATTTAAAATCTAAAATACTTCTATATAAGATAAAAAAAAAAATTATATAAACCTGTATAATTTGTTACTTTCTGTTTATTCTACTATGCTGTTTAATGCTTATCTATTATCCTATTGTGATTTGTTGCGTTTCATGTTTATTACTTATAATTGTTATTAATTGCTGTTTGTTATGTATAGCCTGACCAAGCTCTATTTGTATGGGGAAACCCCAAAGACAAATAAACTCATTCTATTCTATTATATTCCTAATAAAACCTGGATAGGCAAAATTTAGGACCCCCACTGTAGCGTCGTCCGATTAGCCATAGTAGCATAAAGTGACGTTAAATAAATAAACAAATAAACTGAGTCTTTATAATGTTAATTTCTAAGTTGTGTATATTTTCCTATTCTCAATCACCTTTCCTCGTTGGTTAACTAGATTTTAATGTTTATTTTTCATAAAGGAAGCGAATATTCTAAGGACCTTTCATCTATTTTTGGCACTATAATAAGAAAGTTATAATTATGAAATTTGTTTTGAACTTATACTTATTCTTTCTGTGAATTTAACAAATGCATTTCTATTATTAACTGCGTGTAAACAATATTTAACTACAAAATCTGATAAATAAATAAGTTAGATCAGGCACGATTTTTCTTCTCATATTTAGCAATCTCAGGGAATTCTTATTCCTATCATTTTCTGGATAAAATAATATTATTTATTAAAATTCGAGTTTCTGAAATTTTTTATAAATAATTTATGTGGCTGCAAGAAGAAATACAATGAAAAAACCACAATTTAATTGAGAACCTACGAGAACAGAAGAGACGCAATTAAGTTGTTTAAAACAACCTCAAAATTGATTATGACGTTAAAACTACTGATGGAAATAATAGCGGTGATTCAATTTGAGCAAAATGAACCAATAAAAAAGCACAAAATGAAGAACACAATAAATTAATTAATAGGAAATATAGTACCTTTTGGAAGGAAATGTTTTTAGTATCTTTTGGAAGTTAATGAAATGTGGATTTAGTACCTTTTGGAATGATATGAAATTTTCAAATACGTTTTTAAAAGATTTCTATGTCTTTTAGATAAAATCTAATGACGGATTTAGATAAAACTAAACCATTAGTATACAATAATGTCAAAATATCAATTTAAAAAAAAGTCCTTTAGTACCTTTTGGAAATCAACGGGGCAAGTCATATTTATGTTGTCCAATCAGATATAGCATACTGCAGTTATCGAAAAATAAATAAAATATCAGGCAGTTACATGGAATGCTTATAGAAGTGAAACTTTAAACTTATATATTTATCCAATTTCCACATTTATTGACACTCCTAATGTAATAATTCTATTTTTTTTTATATAGCGTTTTATTAATAAAAATAAACAATATATAAAATATAATTATATTATTTGTATATGGTGATGCGTACCGAGAAAGGCTTAAATATGGGTGACAAGATCCCGGTTTTGGGGTATGCCGATGATCTGACACTGCTAGGTGAAGAAACGGAAACCATACAACTAAATACAAGTGTGTTAATAAAAACCGGTAGAGAAATAGGACTCGAATTAAATACCGATAAGACGAAATATATGATTAGTAGCAGAAAAGGTGGCGATCTTAGTAATATTGATATATCAGGGCATACTTTTGAGCAAGTAGAGAAATTCAAGTACTTAGGTTCAATGATAACAAGAAAACATGAAATCCTGGAAGAAATGAAGTTCCGTTAAAGGTGGGAAATGCGTGTTATCATTCAGTTGTTAAGTTACTTAGTTCGCGGCTTCTATCTAAAAACTTAAAGGTTAGAATTTATAAAACTATTATTCTTCCAACGGTTCTTTACGGATGTTAAACGTGGCTGCTTACTTTGAAGGATGAACAACGGCTTAAGGTTTCCGAAAATAAGGTACTGCGTAAAATATTTGGTCCGAAGAGAGATGAGGCATAGTTTAGAAGGTTGCACAACACGGAATTGCGGAACTTGTATCCTGTGAATATAATTGAGTTGATAGGATTGCGGAGACTCAAATGGGTGAGTAAAGTTGTTGGGCTCAGTGAGGAGCGGATTCCGAGAAAGTTCGTATTCGCTGATCCGACTGGTAGACGTCCGAAAGGTAGGCCGAAGCGTCGATGGGAGGATTGCGTTAAGGCTGATCTCGGGGGCTTGGGCTTGATCGTTGAACATTGTACGAGTATGTGTAGGCGGAATTTGGTGGTATCGGCATCGAACCTTCGGGTTCGCTAAGCCTATTATTATTATTATTTGTATACGCTGTTAATATTTTTTTTCTAGGTAGTAGTGATGAGGGGATATGAGAAAACCAAATATTACCTTATAGAGGTTCTTTTGGAGTGTGAACAGTTTTTTGTATCCATCATTCAAGAGTAATCAACGAGTATACTAGATTTGTTGTCTACAACATACATATATCCCCAACGACAAGGCGTGAAAGACATCGCTTATCAGTTTAAGGGGGCTGATAACAGGGTGCAGTTGAGTGCATAATGCATCAGTCACGACCGCACTGTCTAACAGATCTGCAATGTATTCCGCTGTCGCATCAAGATCTTTAAAGAGTAACCTATGGTCTGTGTGATCGCATATATAACGGGGTTGTTCAGGAGATGATTTTGTATTAGTTAATGATATCAGAGGGAAGTAATAGGTCTTTGTTAGAGGAAGACAACTGCGGGAAAAAAAATATAAGTTCTTGTTATAATATAAGGTTTAAAAATAAAGACATGTAAAAAAATCTGGTACGGGCAACACACGACTTTCACTTACCTCCGATTTTAAAATCGATTAAAGAATTTTAAAATACAGTTAGAGGTAAAAATGAACAAAACCATTAAAGAATTAATTAAATTGAACTTCTATAGAAACATGTGTTTTATTTAAAAAATCTGGTGCGGGCAACACACGACTTTCACTTACCTCCATTTTTAAAATCAATGAAAGAATTTTCAAATACAGTTAGAGATAAAAATACGTGAAATTATTAAGGAATTAATTAAATTGAATTTATATAGAAACATGTGTTTTATTAAAAAAACTATTATATTATTATCTAAAATAATCAGCTGGTTTTATCTTCTTTTCATCACTCTCTATTAACTTTTAAAAGCTTGCGTATGGGATAATATTTTTTCTAAAATCTTTAGCTTCCCAACGGTATATCATACATGTATATTACTGCTCTTATGTTCAAAAACGAAAAATTGCATTAAAAAAATATTCTTTCTGTTTTCTCCTTTAGTTGGGTATCGAATTTATTCAATTTATATATTTACCTGTTTTTCATCAGCGATAACAAGATAATCTAGTTATTATTGTTGAATCTACAGAATTAAAGGTACTTTAGGGGAAGAAAATTTAAAATATCGGCATTTAAGCCATGTCAGACCATTTTTACCCAAATAAAACCTACATGATATTAAAGCCCATGAAATTTCACATCGATATAGCGAGTTTAATCAAAATCGTCGGAACCGTTTTCGAGAAAATCGAAAAAAGGTGCAAAATGCATGGTATTGGGTTGATGCAAAATTAATGCAGGTTTTTAGTAGGTATTGTAAATACGCCATATCTTTACTTTAACCATATATATTTAATCAAAATAATTTCCATCTGAATCAATGCACTTTTGCCAACGTTCAACAAGCTTTCTTATTCCACCAGAAAAAAAATCCGAATCCCTGGACTCAATGAAATCACGAAAAGAATTTTCAATGTCGTCCTGGTTTTGAAAATTTTTCTCCCTCAAAAAGTTGTCCAGATGCCTGAAAAAGTGGAAGTCTGTAGGAGAGAGGTCAGGTGAATAAGGCGGATGTTGGAGAACTTCGTATCCAACTCGTGCAGTCGTCGAAGCGTTGGTTGTGCGTGGTCTGGCGTTATCGTGGAGCAGGATCGGCCCCTTCCGATTCATCAATGCTGGGCAAAGACGTTGCAATTTTTGAGTTCCGAGTTCCGCCGCCATTTCTCGTGTGGTTTTGGTTGGGTCTTCTTCCACTTTTGACCTCAGCTGGTCGTTGTCCAGAGCAAGATGACGGCCCCGACCTTCCTTGTCTTCGAGGTCGAAATCTCCTCTGCGAAACTTCTGGAACCAACGCTGCACCGTGCACTCATTAATAGCCCCCTGACCCCACACTTCATTAATATTACGAGCCGTTTGCGCAGCGCTGCGCCCTAATTTAAATTCGTAAAAATAAATTTGACGAAAATCGCACTTTGACATTTTCGATTCAAGACCTTTGAACACACTGAACAAAACGATTTTACTAAACAAATTCATGGTGAAAGAGATGGTATTAGATAAGGTTTGTTTTGGTATAATAATGATCAATGTTAGGATTAGCTTTGTTTACACAATTGGAATTAAGATATTGCAATAGAGGAAACCTGCATTAATTTTTCATCAACCCAATATAAAGTGCCTCTTCTGGTAAGCTCATTTTGATGAAAAAAGTTTTGTCACGTCTCAGGCGTATAGTTGTCTTAAATATGAAATTTCAGTTTCATAGGACTTACCGTTTCTGCCCGGGAGTTACCACACACACACACACACACACACACACACACACACACACAGACATACACACACAGACCTTTTTGCGGGACTTGGTTATTTGGACTCAGGGGACCCTAAAACGTGTATTACCTTTGAAAACTGGAATTCGAAAATTTTCACGATCGCAATACTTCCCTTTACTATATATAGTAAGTGAAAGTAAAAATCTATTATATTATTATCTAAAATAATCAGTTAGTTTAATAGGCTTTTCATCACTATTTATTAACTTTTACAACTTGTGTATAAGATATCTTTGGCTTTCCAACGGTATATAAAACATGTATATGACTCTTCTTATGTTCAAAAACAAAAAAATGCATTAAACAAATATTTTTTCAGTTTCTCCTTTAGTTGTTTATCAAATTTTATCAACTTGCATATTTAACTGTAAATTACCAATGCTAACAAGATAATATAGTTATTTTTATAGCAACTTCAGAATTAAAGGTACTTTAGAAGAAGAAAATTTAAAATATCGGCACTTAAGCCCTGTCAGACTATTTTAATCAGAATGAAACCTACATGATATTAAAGCCCATTAAATTTTACATTGATATTGCGAGTTTAATTAAAATCTTCGGAACGGAGAAAATCGAAAAAAGGTGCAAAATGCATAGTATAAAGTGGCTCTTTTGGTAAGCCCATTTTGATGAAAAAGGTTTTGTAACATCTCAGGCCTCTATTGGTCTTAAATATGAAATTTCAGTTTCATGGGACTTTTCGTTTCTGCCGAGTTACCACACACACACACACATACACCCTTGGTCAACCTAATGATGACCAAAGAGGAGAACTGGAATGCTGTGGCAGAATATACGGCGCAAGTCGGGAAGAAGCTCAGATCTCAAGAGCGCGAAAGGAGCGGCCAGGTAAGGCTTGTAAGTTAAATTATATAAAGATGTCCATTACTGAAGTAGGCACATAGCCAAACTGCCCCCCGCGAAGTAATGCCTGACGGCAGTTCCGTGGGGTGGCGAAGGCGAATAGGGAGGTGGTTTTTTAGTGAGTAGGAATCTCACACTGTTGTGGGCTTGTATAGCCACACATCGTCTATGAAAGATTTTTCCCCTACCTTAAAAAAAAAAATAATAATAAATAAAAAAAAACACACACACACAGACTTTTTTTGCGGGACTTTGGACTCAGGGGACCCTAAAACGTGTTTCAGATTTTGTTTCACTTCAAAGCTCAGAGTTTTTCAGTTCGGGAATAAAAAAGTTGGTGTGATGTTTGGAAAAGTGTGTAGAAAAAGAAGGTAAATACTTCGAATGAAATTATCTTGTTTTCATATCGTATTTTTAATAAAAATCCTTTACCTTGAAAACGGACATTTTATGTGACACAACCCAATATATTATCTTGTTACTACTGATGAAAAACAGGTAAATATATAAATTGAATGAATTCGATACTCAACGAAAGGAGAAAACAGAAAAAATATTTTTTTAATGCAATTTTTCGTTTTTGAACATAAGTACAGTAATATACATGTATGATATACCGTTGGAAAGCTAAAGATTTTAGAAAAAATAATATTATCTCATACACAAGCTTTTAACGATACTATTCTGTAATGGAGAACTTTACAAATGAACTTTATATTTACTTTTTAAAATCTTGGATTGTTCTGCGGAACTCATTAGAAATAGACGCCTGACAAACCATCGATCTTTTACGTCCTAAACAGAATATTTTCCCTATTTTTTAGGTCTGTTTTACTTTTATAGTAATAACTCTCCTATTACAACATGATAATTTTAATTTAGTATTGCAAACACTTGAGGAATGAGTAAAGACTGGAACAGCTTTGTCATGGAAATTAAAAAGTGATTATTAGATTATAATGTTATATAAGTCCTAGAATAATGAGATAATTTTCTAGCAGAAAAAAAAAAAATACATGGCGGCGATAAAGACATAATGACAGATTTTAATGGTCTAGCAATTTGACCTAGTGCGAAACAAAATCCACAGTTAATCTGTTTGACAGTGCCCTAGATATTCTACGAGTGGTTAAAGTGGAAAATGACCTGATTATATTTAACGAAGAGTAAACAATTCTCTGTGGCAATAGTTTGTTGACGCTAACAGAGCGATAAGCGAAAATAGTTATATCTAACGAGTCAGAGGCTCCATTTATCTGCTCATTATATGATTATTATTCTGTTAGAATCAATGATTTTGTAAAAATAATACAAATAATCGGTAAGCTGTGAGCAGAAAAAAAGGTCAATTTTCAGTGTGTAATATTACTTCGTTTATCTAGTAATTGTTGAATTATTACTAATTTTATGGGTTTTTTTAATGATATTTACGCTCTTATACGTTGATAATTCGGTAAAACATGAGTGTCTGTTTTGTCGTCAGCCCCTTCCCGAAATACGGTTTGGTTCTAACGCGAAGAAAATAATAAAGCAAAGAGTGAATATTTTTGGGCTGTTAACTCTCGGAAAAATCTTAATTTTCACACAAATATTGAAAAAAAAATTCTTATTTAGAATAATACAATCTGCCACGCTTAATTAAATGCAAATATAAATACAAAACCTTTTTCATCAAAATGAGCTTACCAGAAGTCACTTTATACCATGCATTTTGCACCTTTTTTCGATTTTCTCAAAAACGGTACCGACGATTGATGTAAAATTTAATGGGCTTTAATATCATGTAGTTTTCATTCTGATTAGAATGGCGATATTTTACATTTTTTCCTGTAAAGTACCTTTAATTTTGTAGATTTTATAAAAATAAATATATTATCTTGTTAGTATTGATGAATAAGAGCTAAATATGCAATTGAGCGAATTTGAAAAATAACTAAAGGAGAAAACTGAAAAAATATATTTTTAACGCAATTTTTTGTTTTTGAACATAAGAACAGTAATATACATGTATTGTATACCGTTGGCAAGCTAAAGATTTTATAAAAATATTATCTCATACACAAGCTTTTAAAAGTTAAGAGAGAGTGAAAAAAAGCCGATAAAACTAACTGATTATTTTTTATAATAATATAACAGATTTTTTAATAAAACACATGTTTCTCTAGAAATTCAATTTAATTAATTCTTCAATAGTTTCACGTATTTTTATCTCTAACTGTATTTGAAAATTCTTTCATTGATTTTAAAAAGGGAGGTAAGTGAAAGTCGTGTGTTGCCCGCACCAGATTTTTTTTTCTGTAGGATGCGCAGTTATCTAGTTGTTGGAAAAAAAACTGAAAATAGTTTCAAAATTTCCTTTATACCATTTATTTTATTAAAGGACATCGAAAGGTTCTGATCTTGATTTTATTTATTTCTCATTTGAAAGGCCACCTTCAAAGATGACCGATCCCGATATTTCCGAGACATTGGAAGTTCTAATGGAAGAAACCATTTCCTGACATGACTGTGCTCTTATAGAATCACTATCTGATACTCCATATCTGCCTGATATCGCAACCCGAGATAATTTCGCTTTCACTGGTTCTCGTTCTTAGATGACTCGTATCGTTATATATTGGAACTTTTTAGCTACCTCATTTGAAATCTTCTTTGTCGGCAGTTACCCAACTACACTTTCGGCCGATCTTTTGTCTGCCATTTCTTAGTTATCGATAAATCATATTCTACCGCATTTGATCGATTGAGATAGCTAATTGACTACATCTTCCTTGTGAATGTGCTATTTTGGTATTTTACACATCCATTGTTAATTGGTATTAAAACAGTTCGATTCGGATCTCCCGATAATTCGTATTTTTTTTCCATCATTTCATATAATTCATGAACGTCATGTTATTTGAATTTGTAACTAATTAAAATGGTAAAATCCTAATGCTTTTGATATAGGGAGAATATTACGAGTCCTACTCTAAGTACATTTTCAACAAGTTTCAGTTTCTTTTAATTTTTTGTGTTTCAGAGCTCTTGATTTTTGGATTATAGTTTGTTTCTGAACGATTTGAAAAAGAATAAAGAATCATTATTTAAACTTTACAAATTGAATACAAAATTGCCTTTTAAGAAAATTGAAGTACATCAAGAAAAGTGAGTATGCAAAACTATTACTTTCACTTACTATATATAGTAAGGGAAAGTATTGCGATCGTGAAAATTTTCGAATTCCAGTTTTCAACGGAAATACACGTTTTAGGATCCCCTGAGTCCAAATGACCTAGTACCGAAAAAAGGTCTGTGTGTGTGGTAACTCCCGGGCGGAAACGGTAACTCCTATGAAACTCCATTTCAAACTTAATTTCATATTTAAGACAAATATGCGTCCGGGACGTTACAAAACCTTTTTCATCAAAATGAGCTTACCAGAAGAGTCAATTTATACCAGGCATTTTGCACCTTTTTTCGATTTTCTCAAAAACGGTTCCGACGATTTTGATTAAACTCGCTATATTGATGTAAAATTTAATGGGCTTTAATATCGTGTAGTTTTCATTCTGATTAAAATGGTATTTTTTCCTGTAAAGTACCTTTAATTTTGTAGATTTTATAAAAATAAATATATTATCTTGTTAGTATTGATGAATAAGAGCTAAATATGCAATTGAGCGAATTTGAAAAATAACTAAAGGAGAAAACTGAAAAAATATATTTTCAACGCAATTTTTTGTTTTTTAACATAAGAACACTAATATACATGTATTATATACCGTTGGAAAGCTAAAGATTTTATAAAAATATTATCTCATTCACAAGCTTTTAAAAGTTAAGAGAGAGTGAAAAAAAAACCGATAAAACTAACTGATTATTTTTGATAATGATATAACAGATTTTTTAATAAAACACATGTTTCTCTAGAAATTCAATTTAATTAATTCTTTAATAGTTTCACGTATTTTTATATTTCATATTTAAGACAAATATACGTCCGGGACGTTACAAAACCTTTTTCATCAAAATGAGCTTACCAAAAGAGTCACTTTATACCATGCATTTTGCACCTTTTTTCGATTTTCTCAAAAACGGTTTCGACGATTTTGATTAAACTCGCTATATTGATGTAAAATTTAATGGGCTTTGATATCATGTATGGAAATACACATTTTAGGATCCCCTGAGTCCAAATGACCTAGTCCCGCAAAAAGGTCTGTGTGTGTGTGGTAACTCCCGGGCGAAAACTAAAAGTCCTATGAAACTGAAATTTTATATTTAAGACAACTATACCCTCGAGATATTATAGCAAATTTTTTCATTAAAATCAGCTAACCAGAAAAGCCACTTTATACCATGCATTTTGCACGTTTTTCTCAAAAACGGCTCTAACGATTTTGAATAAAAGCACTATATCGGTGTAAACTTTAATGAGCTTTAATATGACGTAGGTTTCATTCTCATTGAAATAGTCTGACAGGGGTTAAATGCCGAAAGTTTAAATTTTCTTCTCCTACAGTATCTTCTATTTTGTACATTTGAAAAAATTAACCATTTCATGTTGTTAGCATTGGTTAAAAACTGCTAAATATATAAGTTGGTTGGAGTTATCTAATGTTAGGATGCAACATCGCGTATGTTAGGACTTTAGACTTTAGATCAGACTGTCAGGAAAGTACGCCATCTCCTTTAGTGTCGGCCCGCAGAAGTATAGTCTGGACCCACAGAAGCCGTGCCCAGTTTGTGAAGGAGACGCATTGGAAGATTGTTTCCATTTTTTTGCTCGATGTCCAGCATACCATGACAATAGAATGCGATTTATGCCCGAATTAAATAATGTGAGTATTGAAGACCTTTATGAAATTCTTGCGAAACCCCACGTAATAGACATGAAATTATTATTTATTTTTGTCACAGAAAATCTTAAAATAAGATTTCAACATCTTTCTTCTCAGAATGTTAATCACTCTTAAGTGTTTCGGGATTTGTTTGTAATGTGTAGGGATTTAGTATTTACTTTAGTACTATTATATTTTTACATTATTTATTGATATTATTATATTTAATTTATGTTATTGTATATGTTGGAGGAAATTAATCATAAAGATAGCAGCACCTTTATGCTTATTGCTGTATATGTGTTTTGTTGTTTTTGTTTAAATACTTATTGGAATTGTCATTAATAATGTATATTTGCTGGTGATAAATTTATTAATTGTGCTGTGCCAGCCAGCTCTATTTGTATGGGGTTTGTCCTAAAAACAAATAAATAAAGTTATTATTATATAAGTTGGATATAAGTATTTTTTTTTTTTTTATCTAGTTTTTGTTTTCTAAAGATAAGTATCGTATTATATATTTATAATATACCGTTGAAAAGCTAAAAATTTTAGAAAAAACATTATTTTATGCACAAAGTTGTAAAATGTAATGGAGAGTGATAAAAAGTGGATAAAAACAGCTGATTGTTTTAAATCATAATATAATGTTTTATTTTATAAAATACATGTTTCTATCAATTAATTAATTCTTTAAACTAATTTCATCTCTAACGGTATTTAAAAATTTTTAAATTGATTTTAACAAGGCAGGTACGTGAAAGTCGTGTGTTGCGCGCACTGGATTTTTTTTTTTTTTTTTTACGTGCGAGCAAGTAATTTCAACATACCTATTCAATGAAACATTTTAAAAGAACACACTAAAGTTTATACAGAAGAAATGGACTAAAACGTTCGAACTAGTTCAACATATCAAGGTATTTATGGAGGAGAGGGATGATTGGTTAGGTATAGTCCAAATGGAAAAAATATAGCACAAAACATCTAACTTAATTTTTTGTAAAATTGGACGTTGGCGGTGACATATTTTCTCCTCTGAACGTATTTGATAAAAATACTACCATGACCGTGAATTTACTTTGAGAATGTCTGTTGTCTCTGTTGAAATCGAGGTCTGTGAGTGTGTGAATTATATTAGAGTGCACTGTAAAGAATTCTCGTGGTTTTTTAAGTGAAAACATCTTGCGATTTTTGGCAGGGGTAAAACCTTTGGTTTCGTTACCATCATGCCCTAGACTGGCGCAAGCGCAGCGGTCGGTGTATACCTGTCCACTAGAGATACGATATCTATATCAATTTCTGTGAACGTTATCGATACTGGTGTAACATCAGCACAAAAATATATATATTTATAATATCGTTCTTTCAATATTTAATTGTATTAAAATCAATTGAAAATGAAATAAGTATATAAAGTTAATATCATGAATATATTAATTCTCTTGGCGTTAAAATATCGATATTTGTAAATATTACTAAAACATTAATTTGCATGTAACATCAAAACATACGAAGCAAAATCATGAAGATATTATTGTAAATATTTAAATCGTTGTAAAACGAAATTGAAAAGAATATTTTGATCATATTAGAATAGAAATATCACATTTAAAAATTAAATTCATTTTAATTATATAGATTTCAATTAGGCACAATATATATTTCACTACTTATTAAAACATATGTTGTTTTTTTTTGCTTGGAGAAACTGAGGTTATTTAAGTGTTGTGCATTTACCAGCGTTATACACCTACATAATATGTATAACATACATAATACAAATATGTCACAAATAATATTTGAATTGTAATGCCGAAATTCAAGATGAAGAGAAAATTAAGGGTCGTCAATATCAACAGAGGCAAAAAAAAAAAAAGAGCGACTATTTTAATTCCGTCACATATAGATTTATATTTTGAAACTGTTATAAAGCATATTCCTAAATGTCCGAATTTCCATGATACAAATGGCAGGTCTAAAAAAAAAAAAAGTGCTATGTGTACCACTAACTCATACAATATACAGTCACATTCAGATTACGATGGCATAATTCTAGATGACATATCTCAACTATGTCACTGAGAAACTTATGATTTATAAAATTTCCGGTGTTTGGCTATCCGGCAGATGGTCTTATAAAAATACTACATATAAATTAGCCTTTCATTTTATTCTCAACGAGTACTATTTCTTTACCGGTTTTTATTAACGCACTTGTATTTAGTTGTATAGTTTCCGTGTCTTCCCCTAGCAGTACCAAATCTTCTGCGTATCCCAGAACCGGAATTTTATCACTCAGATTTAAACCTTTCTCGGTACACGTCACCTTTTCTATGGCATATTTTAAAGCGACTTCGTCTGCGTCAATTTCGGTTATTATGATCGCTATTAAGAAGTACTTAAAAGAATATATTTTAAATTTTTAGTTTTATTTTCTTGTGGCAGAAGAACATACTGATTACATACCGCAACCCGATCTTGACGTAAATCGATTCCTACGTGTTTAAATGTTTACATCTGTGATTAATTGTTACGGAAAAAGATAAGTTAACGATAAATTGAATTATTTCAAAATAAAAGGTAAATCATTTGGAATCATTGGGATGCGAGGTTTTTTTTTTCCTCCCAAATTTTCCCCGTTTTTCCCCAGATTTTCCCCTGGTTCTTCACTCCTATTGGTAGCGTGATGTTATATAGCCTATAGCCTTCCTCGATAAATGGACTATCCAACACAAAAAGAATTTTTCGATTCGAACCAGTAGTTTCTGAGATTAGCGCATTCAAACAAACAAACAAACTCTTCAGCTTTATAATATTAGTATAGATTTAAATTCATCATGAAACATTATTAAGATGAATTTAAATTAAGAAGTTAATAAATTGAAAGAAGTCTTCACATTGTAAATCCCAAAGTGTCAATGTAAGAATGAACTGGAGTAGGCTCGAAGTACAGCTATATATACAACAACAAAAACAAACTCAATTTCTATACCCTAACCCAACCGAACTGCAATTCTAGGACATAATTACTGTCATAGTTACATCACCCAGGCTAGACGGCTTACCCAAGAGAAGAGCAAGACTGACCTCGTGGTCACTGACCTTTAACGGATTGTTCGACAAGCTGAAACATTACGAACTACCCAAAACTGAACCTGATGCCACTATCAAGTGGTTCTGTGTGGGTATGTGAATTAAAGCAGATTCAATGCTGGAATCAACGAAGGAATTATTGTTTGTTTATTTATTTAACGTCACTTTATGCTACTATGGCTAATCGGACGATGCTACAGTGGGAGTCCTAAATTTTGCCTATCCAGGTTTTATTAGGATAGGGATCTTTAACGAGTACCTGACATCGCACAGGCTCGGGACCACCTTTTAACGTCCTCTCTGAAGGACGGCATAACTAAGGATTTTTTACTCCCATTAAAAAATCCTAGGACCACCTGCGGGTTTGAACCCGTGACCTTTGGCATAGGAGGCTGCTATGCTAACCACCCAGCTACAAGTGATTCCACGAAGGAAATAAAAGTTATAAAGACTTTTGAGAAAAGTCTTAATGTTGACAATTTACATAATGTACCTTCTTTTTCTTTCTCGTCTTCCTGTTAGATGGTCATGCCCTTTTGCGGTAAAAGAAAAAATTAGTAGTCCTCTTGAGATCCTCCAGAGTCCCGTATAGCTGGACTACCAATTCTTCCCGTTCAGGCCAAATCTTCCTCCTAGCCTCATAACAAAAGGCTCAGTTCTGAAGAACATGGTCAGAAATTTGCTCTTACATAACCAAACCACTTGAGCTGTATTCTATCTAGTATGCGAGTATGCCCCAGCGGCACGTCATTTAATTCTTATACAGCATCTTCTTGTTTCCCGGCCACTCTTGAGAGATACTTCATATCAGCGGTTGCTTTTCTATTTATATGTCTGTCTAGTGTCACTCAGATTTCACTATCGTAGATCAATGTTGGAAGGAATACTGCTTGGTATCTTCTTAATTTAACATATTTTCTAACTTTTTTTTACCCACAATGGAGTTTCAGATCTGGAAGTAAATAGTATTTGCTTTTCTGTTTCTGTTGTTGACCTCTTCATTGATTTTCCTATTCCTGGATATAACACCCAGCTATGTATACTTTTCAGTTTGCACAAGTGGCTGGCCATATTGATTTCACCTGATACAGTTTATTTTAAAAATGCAAATACAGATTACTTTTCTTTTGATCGATAGTTACTTTTCAATATTAGCTGCACGAAGTCATAAATGAAGGTCTCAACAGTCTCAGATTAAAAATATGGCAGATTTTATGTTTGTTTTTTTACCGAACTGAGGCGGAAGTCCATTTGTTTTGTAGATGTGGGTATGTCTAATTTAAAACACAATTTCCAGTCCTACCTCACTGACAGATCCTTCAAAGTCAATCATAATAATTCCTATTCATCCATTTTTAGTCAGTTTGCTGGTGTTCCTCAAGGCAGTATCCTAGGACCCATTCTTTACACAGTTTATACAGCTGATATCCCTTCCCATCCTAACACATTCCTTTCTACCTATGCTGATGACACTTGTGTGTTATTAGTCAATACTGATCCAACTATTGCCTCTCAAACTCTCCAATCCCACCTCAGAGACCTTGAGGTATGGTGTCAGAACTGGAGAATTAAAATTAATGCCAACAAATCCAACCAAATTATCTTTACCCTTTGTCGTAAACCTATGACATCTTGCCCTACTGTCTCCTTCAATAATACTCCTCTTGTTCCGGTTGAACAGATCCGATATTTAGGACTGCACCTTGACAAACGCCCATCCTAACACATTCCTTTCTACCTATGCTGATGACACTTGTGTGTTATTAGTCAATACTGATCCAACTATTGCCTCTCAAACTCTCCAATCCCACCTCAGAGACCTTGAGGTATGGTGTCAGAACTGGAGAATTAAAATTAATGCCAACAAATCCAACCAAATTATCTTTACCCTTTGTCGTAAACCTATGACATCCTGCCCTACTGTCTCCTTCAATAATACTCCTCTTGTCCCGGTTGAACAGATCCGATATTTAGGACTGCACCTTGACAAACGCCTTACTTGGAACCCTCACACAAGACTGAAACGACAAGAAACTGCACGACGTTTTCGACTTCTTCAACACTTACTAGACAAACGTTCTAATCTTCCACTTAACTACAAAAGACTCATCTACATGACTATCATAAGGCCGATATGGACTTACGGAGTGGAGCTTTGGGGCTCTACTAAACCATCGAATTCTTCCCGTATCCAATCCCTAAATCCAAAATCCTTCGTAAAATCCTCAATGCTCCTTATTTTGTCACAAACAAACTTATCCATAAAGACCTCAACGTTCCGTATGTTGCTGATTTGGCCCGATCTAGATACCATTCCTTTCATAACAAACTCCATTCCCACCCTAATCCTCTTGTTTCAATACTTTCTTCCTCTTCAATTCCTGACAATCCTCCGAGGCGTCTGAAAAGAAGATGGCCTCGAGACCTTCTAGTGTAGAAAAGTTACAGGAGTGCTGCCATTGGGTAGTTCTTCTTCAAATTTGTTTCACGCCATTTAACTTTTGTCACATTTACTTGTTGTATCTTGAAGTACAGTTGTAAATTTCAATAAATGATGTTTAAAAAAAACCCAATTATGCTCGTAGGCTAAAAAAAATTAAAAACTATCCTGAAATTTAGCTTAATATTACTCATATTACATAACCGAATGTATTAAAACTAATAAAAACCATCAGGATTTACTGCCTAGGAAGGTACCCATGACGTGGGTTGCTGAGACAGGATAGAGTATATTGTATGTAGAGTAGATAGCCGATTAGAGACAACTGTTGATGAAGCAGCTAATGAATAACCATAGGCTGTGCCCTGATGGCATCTCGGTGGACGCTGACATAACTCGTATGCTACGGGCCGATGTGTCATGGTCGTCAGGAACTCTTGGTGAACAATAGGGATTGGGGAATCCTGTCGTAGGATGTTGTATGTGCGTGGAGTATTGATTTTTTGTGTTTTTATGTCTTAAGCAATCCAAAGATTCAGTTGGAAAAGTATCCTCATAACTGAAGAATCGTTATTTCATTTTTTTTTTTAAATATATTTCTATTGATTTTTAAAACTGTATATACAATATATACCATTAGCGCTAAAATTACAAATATAGGCATGGAATAGTCTTGTGAAGAAGCTACCCAGTGGTAGCACTGTAATGTTTATTTTATTAACAGATTTCGAGGCCACCGTCTTTTCAGGTGCCTCGGAGGATTATCAGGAACAGATGGAAACGAGAGTTTACGAACAAGAGGGTTTGTGTGGGCTGATAGTTGGAATGAAAGGAGGCGTATCGATTTTGGGCTAAGTCTTCAACTAGTGGGATATTGAAGTCATTGGATGATTTTATTAGTAACAAAATAAAGAGCATTTAGGATTTTTCGTAGGTTTTTGGATTGCAAGGATTGGATGCGAGGGAATTTGATGATTCAGTAGAGCCCCATAGATCAATGCCATATGTCCAAATAGGTATAAGAATGGTTAGACCTATATCAGTTTATATACCTGAATCAGTTATTTATATTAAATAGGTTGTTTTGATAGTTTGTCAAGTAAGTGTTGTATTTAACGGTATCTACGAGCAGTTCCTTGTCTTTTAAGTTTTGTACAAGGATCATAAATGGTTAATTACAATAACAGATCCATATTATGGAAAAATAAGTAACCACCTGAAAGCTAATCTGTCCGGCCAAAGTAATGTGCAGTAGTTTTAACATAAAAAATTTAATATTAATTTTTTTGCCTCATAATTTTTTAAAGTGGGCTTAGAAGATGTACGATTATAAAATTAAATCTCAATTACACTGGCAGGGAGAGACATCTTTATGCTTCCTTCCTACTTCTAAATCTTAAAAGGATAACAACGAGTTTAGAAAAGTAAACCAGGAAAATATAAATGAAAATAAAAAATATGAAAAATCACTAGGATCCACTGAGATAAGCTCTTTACCGAATTTTTAGCAGTTAAGGAGCAATAAAGTTATCAACACAGGATAAGAACTTGGAAATTCCAATAGGAAAATAAGCCAAAAGGAAATCAATAAATTACTAAATACAAAAACCTGGGATTTAATCACCTATAATTGTAGAAAACTGATGTCAGATTCTCAACTAACTGAGTTAAAAACTGAACTGGAAGTTATGAACTGGACTCTCATTGGTCTGTCAGAAATGAGGAGATATGGTACTGGCTGTTTTGAGTATAAAGATGGCACCACACTTTATTATAATGGCACAGTGAAAAGACAAGGTGGAACTGGGTTCCTTATTAATAAAAATAAAGAATTGGAAGTGCTGTAATTTAAAACATACACCCATCGGATCTCTAGGGTGTTACTAAAGTTTAATAAAATAAAGAAAAGAACTTTTAAAATAATACAGGTTTATGCTCCTACTACCGATGCTGAAGACAGTGAGGTTGAAGAATTTTATTATAACTTACAAATAGCTATAGATGAAGAAAAACATAACCAACTAGTTATTATTGGAGATTTTAATTCAAAGATTGGTAGTAAATTTAAATCAAATTTCATTGGAAAATTCAGAATAGGAGAATTGAATAATAGAGTTGAAAGACTTATTGAGTTTGTTAAAGCAAATGGTTTTTATATCATGAACAGCTTCTTTGAAAAAAAAAATCCCAAAATAAATGGACATGGCAGAGCCCAGATAAGGTGACAAAGAATGAAATAGATTTTATAATTGTTAAAAATAGTGAAGAATGTGGAAGTTTTAAATCACCCTGATATATGCAGTCATCACAGACCAGTAGGGACAGTATTGAGTACCAAGTTCAGCACGTTAAAAACTAAAAAATCAAACAGAAAACCTGGAAAAATTAAATCAGAAAACTTAATTAAATGGGAATTCGAGGATAACTTAAAATCAAATATGCCAATATTAAACCAAGATATGACTCCTTCAATCCAAATTAGGGAAATAACTGGTTCGTTAAAAAAAAGTTTAAAGAAGAGAATTCTATCATAAATGAAAATTGTCGAAATCTCCCAAGCAAGATAAAAAAATCTTCTCGGCAAAAGAAGAAGTTTGAAAAAAAAAAAATAACAAGATACAAGGCAACTCAACAAATTAATCCGAAAAGAAATTGAGAACGGGTTGAGAGAAAAGAAGGTAGGAAGAATCGAGGAAGCTCTGAAGGAGGGAGGGAAATTGAAAGAGGGAGGGATTGCTAAAACTAAAATCACTGCTATTTTAAATGAAAAAGGACAAGAATTAAATGATAACTTGGAAATAATCTATATTACGACAGAAAAAGTGATAAAAACGAAGCATGGAATATAGAATGCTGGGGCCCAAAAGAAGAAATTATGATTGAAGAAGTAACGAGCGTAATTGGTAGCTGCAAGGAAGAAAAATCAGGAGGTCTGACTGACGGTCTGATAATGGCACTTATAAAAGCTGGAGGACTGATTCTAGCGCAGGCCCTCACTCACTTGTACAATACATGCCTCAAAAATGCATGCTTTCCTAAAGAATGGGAAACCGCAAAACTAATTATCCTCCCAAAGAAAGGAGATAAGAGAGATCTAAATAATTATCGCCCATCAAGTTTGCTCTCAGTTCTGTACAAAATATTCTCAAAAGTTATTCTGAAAAGAATAGAAAACAGATTAGATATTGATCTTGAAAAACACCAAGCAGGCTTTAGGAAGAACTATTCTCCAGCAGATCATATTTTTGTGATTAAAGATTTTAATAAAAAAACCAAATATTATAATCCGTCTGTATGTCTTCTATTTCTAAACTATGAAAAAGCATTTGATTCCCTGAAAACGGATTTCATTCTTAATATGCTAAAGAAGAGGAACATCGACCCGAGAATATGTAAGATACTAGGAGACATGTATTCAAGAGCCAACGCAGAGAATAAATTAGAAAACTCAAAAGTAAAAATAAAAATTTACAAAGGTGTACGACAAGGTGACACCTTATCTCCTAAAATATTTATATCAGTTCTTCATGACTTGATGCAAACCATGAATTGGCAGAACAAAGGCATAAACATTCATGGAGAATGGCTCAACCATTTAGAGTTTGCGGATGATCAGGTTCTAATAGGAAAAAAAACAAAGAAGTATGGCAAAAGATTTGATAGCTGCAGGAGAAAACATAGGATTCAAAATTAACTATCAAAAGTCCAAATATGTGTCAGTGAATGCAGAAGGAGATTTAACAATGGGTGAACATATCATTAAAAGAGAAGATTCATTTCTGTACCTTGGGCATCTTATTTCTGTTAAAGGGCAAGCTGAAGAAATAAGCAGGCGATGCACTCAAGGATGGCGCTCACTGTATAGGTCGTCTGTGAGTTTGGAAGTGAAGAAGAAACTCTGGATGAGCACTGTGCTACCTGCCATGACCTATGGCTGCGAAACATGGGTAATCGATAAGAAGACCAGTCACAAGTTGAGAGTAATATGAGTAGTAAGAGGTATGGAGCGATATCTTCTCGGAGTATCGAGACGAGGTAGGAAAACAAATAAGTGGCTAAGATCAAGGACCGATCACACAGATATTATGAAAAGTCCACCTAAGGAAGTGGGCCTGGATCGGACATGTTATCCGGAGAAACATTACAACATGGACCAGGCTGCTTATATAGTGGTACCCAAGGGAGTTCACAAGGAAGTGTTGACGTCCACCGACAGACTGGGACAATGAGATGAAGAAGAGCTGCGGAGGTGCAATCTGGAAGAGAGTGGCACTGGATAGAAAAGAATGGAAAAGGATGGGGTAGGTTCATTACTTAGTGTGCTTGCAAGAGGCCTATTAAAACATTCAGACAATCGAACTCAAAAACTTTGTTTTCCTATCTCGTCTATACTCCGAGATGGTACCGCTCCATACTTCTGACTCTCAACTTGTGGCTGGTCTTCTTATCGATTACCCATGTTTCGCAGCCATAGGTCATGGCAGGTAGCACAGTGCTCATCCAGAGTTTCTTCTTCACTTCCAAACTCACAGACGACCTATACAGTGAGCGCCATCCTTGAGTGCATCGCCTGCTTATTTCTTCAGCTTGTCCTTTAACAGAAATAAGATGCCCAAGGTATAGAAATGAATCTTCTCTCTTAATGATATGCTCACCCACTGTTATATCTACTTCAGCATTCACTGACACTAGGGATTGCAATCCGGAAAACCGGATCCGGTAATCCGGCGGATCCGGCATCATTATACGTTAATCGGATCCGGCAATAATATACCGGATCCGGTAACCGGATCCGATGATAGAAATTTTTGGCCAAAAATAGTGCAGTTCAATAAAAAAAAAAGTACTTTAAATGCGTTACATTTGGTGTACATGTATGGTAGTGTCGTTTGACGCCAAATTACATGACGTCTTTAGTTCAGTCCAGCATCATTCGTTCGCCTTTCACGAGACAGTACAAGTGCTTTTGTTTTGTTGGTGCTTCACCTAAATGTAAGTTAGCAGATATTATTATCTTGGATATACGCGAGCTATAGCATCCTATAAGTTGGCTGTAGAGGAACTTCTGAAACAACTCCAACTTTTTTTTAGAGAAATTGCTCACTCAAGTACTGACTCACTCAAGTGTACTGAATTATATGATAAACTGCTTACAAATCTATTGAAATCTAGGAAGACTGAGCTACGTTACTGCTCACGTCTTCCTATACTTCACTTTCTCAGATAGCTCAATTAATTTATTAAGTTACTTTATAAAATCCTATATAATTATCCTTGCGTAATTAACTCAGATGGGAATTGTGATAACAATAATTTTAAATTATTTTAGAATGCTAACAATCACAAAAAACTCTTATATTAATGATGGGCACAATCATATTTTGATGAATATGTCTGATGAATGGCATAATTATTACAATAATGAGTTTGTATTATGAGTATAAATCTGTAAATTATTCTACTGACAATATTTGTTTTTTAAATAGTATATATCATCAAAAATCAATTTGGATTTTGGAAAAAGGGTGGCAGAAAACAAATAGTCTATATTTTCAGCAAATTGTAATCAATAGCCGACTGTTTTAATAGCCATTAAAATTTTACTGGTTACCTAAACTACTAAACTTTAATTTTTTTGCTCCATATCTAATCCTAACATAACTTTTATTTTATAAACTTTCTATTCTGATTACAATTATATTCGAATAACATACTAACAGTTCATCTTGGACCGAAAAGTGAAAATCAACCTGATTTAGTCATACCATCCGGATTGATGATATTTGGGACCGGATCCGGCCGGATTGGAAATGACACCGGATTGCAATCCCTAACTGACACATATTTGGACTTTTGATAGTTAATTTTGAGCCCATGTTTTCTCCTGCAGCTATCAAATCTTTTGCCAAGCTTAGTCCAGTAAACGCAAACAGTTTTATATAGTTATATATAGAGTAATGAGAACTAAAAATCTTGCATCATTTACGAGCCAACCCAATATATAAATATATTGCATTAATTAATCTAAAAAAGGGATAAGCCATTCACAAATAATAACAATGGGGTCACCTGAGGATTAGTGTTCGACCAGTGGTTCAAACGTGGCATTTAAACCAAGGATTTTTTAATGGGAGTGAAAATTTTATGGTTACGCCGTTCTTTGGAGGAGATATAAAATGGTGGTTCCGAGCTTTTGTGATGTCAGGAACTCGTTAAAGATCCCTATCATAATTAAACCTGTACATATAAAATTAGGGCTGCCACTGCAGCATACAAATGACGTTAAATGAATAAAGAAAAAAATTAACAATAATAATATGTGTATATTGATATGTAAGCTGGTCTCGTGTTATTATTTGTCAGTTCAATGACCCAAGTTGGTGCTAAGATATACACGATACGTTGGGCGAGCCAATTTCGCAAACATCCCGGCTGCCTTGTACCTCGGCTTCCCGTTTCGTGTCAAGTTCAGGGTCTTGTTTTTATTTTATTTTTTTTAAGTGTTTCCCCCCTATAATTCATCTAAATCACTCTATGATTTATTTTAAATTGTATTTTTATTGATATTTAAGTCAGCTCTTCTTTACTGAGGAAGTTTAGGCTCTAGCGTATTATTTTATCTTTGTGGTATATAAAAATGTATATTTATAATATCATGATAAATAATTGGTTCAAAAATAATTATTGTAAGTCTATATTTCGGGGTTTTCCTCATTTTCAGGACTACAATACATTACTATAAATAACAATTATAATTACAAGAAAAAAAGCAACATTTTAAAACATTAATATTAGAAAAATCAACAATCTTACAAAAGAATCTTTTACCTGGTAGCAACCAATAGTTTCTAATATCAGTCGTATTGGCCAATTTTGTCAAATATAAATACCATATCAAATTTAACTATAACAGCCAACATTCAACATTCAAGTATTTAGGTTCAATTATAACTAGAAAAAATGAAATCCAGGAAGAAATAAAGTCCCGGTTAAAGGTGGGAAATGCGTGTTATTATTCAGTTGCTAAGTTACTTAGTTCGCGGCTTCTATCTAAAAACTTAAAGATTAGAATTTATAAAACTATTATTCTTCCTACGGTTCTTTACGGATGTTTTCGAAAATAAGGTATTGCGTAAAATATCTGCTCCGAAGAGAGATGAGGCCACTGGGAAGTTTAGAAGGTTGCACAACGCGGAATTGCGGAACTTGCATCCTGTGAATATAATTGAGCTGATTGCATCGCGGAGACTCAAATGGGCGAGTAAAGTTGTTGGGCTCGATGACGAGCGGATTCCGAGAAAGTTGGTATTTGCTGATCCGACTGGTAGGCGTCCGAAAGATAGGCCGACGCGGAGGTGGGAGGATTGCGTTATGGCTGATCTCGGGAGCTTGGGCTTGAATGGTAAACATTGGACGAGTCTGTGTAAGCGAAATTTGGTGGTATCGGCATCGAACCTTCGGGTTCACTAAGCCTATTATTATTATTATATTGAGTCAGTCCTGAAGATGTGTAAAAGGCCCGAAACATAGACCCAAACTAATTATTGTTGTAAAAGAATTTGTTGGAAGAATTAAGAATCAATTATTAACATAAATATATGCTTCTTACGAAAAAATTAATATCATATAAATATATGTGTTTACCTTACATTGTATATACCACCTTTTTACGCCCTCTCCGAAGAACATCATAATAACCTTTGACATAGAAGGCTGTTATGCTAGCGACTACACCACAAGTGACCCCTCAAAGAAATAGTTGTTGGCTTGCTAAAGGACAAACGATCAATCGATACATTAAATTCTATTTACCCCCGATCGGGGAAAACAATTTGGCATCTCAGAGTTCTCACGCAATTAGTTGGGAAATTCTTCGTTGTTTTTTTTTATACTAGGATGAATGTAAGCTTATTTATATAACCTTTGACTGGACTCGTTTACTTAAATGTCTCCTATAATTAGAACAAATGGCTTTAGAAGTGTTCGAATTCTTCTGATGCTTGAGATGTCTTACTGATGACATACAGCTGTTTGCCTAAGAATCTTTATTTAGGGTTTAATATGTATGTACTTAAAATTTGTTTTTTCTTTATATTAATGTTTTTAATCATACTTTTATTATTATAGGCCTGCTAAATTTTTTTTTTTTAATCCTTTATATTTTAAACTAAAAGCTTAGCGGCTTTGCTCCTAATTTTGCGTTGATTTAAATTGACATGTATAAGTTTATGGTAAAAATAAATATAATAACTTATAACTTCCTTATCGGTCAATCAGCTATTTTATCAAATATTTTTATGTAATAATTTAATAACAATTTTTTTATTGAGAAAATTTTACAATCTGTCCCGATTTGGACATTAATAGTATTGCTGAATGATATCAAACATACTACATTCATACAATATTTACACAACATAAAATTACAATAAAATATATACACAATAATGAATCAATACAAAAGTCAATAATTCACTTATACCTATTTACACATACACACCCTCATACATACATTACATTGAGTGGAGAATCTAGCCAGTGCTAGAACACCAATATATTTACAAAAGGTCGCGGGGCCACTGCCGTTTCAACCTTCTAGGTGGGTTGTATGGATGAGTGGAGCTGGATAGGGATTGAGCTAAAGGATTAGGATGATGAATGAGGTTCTGGTGGAATTTGGAAAATTTGGATGGAATTAGGTCTGAAATAAATGGAACTTTAAGGTCGTGGTGCAAGGTATAATTGGAGACATAATAAGGAGCATTTACTATTGTACGGAGGACTTTGGATTGAAAGGATTGAATGCGTTTGATGTTAGAACGTTTAGCTGTCCCCCACAGTTCAAGTCCGTAGGTCCAGATGGGCTTCAGTATTGTCTTGTAGATTAATAATTTGTTTTCAACTGTAAGTTCAGATTTTCTGTTGAGTAGTCGGTATAACTGTCCGAATCGTCGGTTGAGTTCTTTTAAGTCTTGTATGTGGGTTCCAAGTCAATCTTTTGTCTAACAGTAAGCCAAGATACCGGACTGTATCTGAGAGAGGAATCGGTAATGAGTTGAAATAAACTGGCGGACAGGAGTTTCGTCTAAGAGTAAAGGTTATGTGTTTACATTTGGCTTCGTTCACCTTTACACGCCAGTTATTACACCAGTGTTCGATAAGGAAAAGGTGTCTCTGAAGGTTTAAGGATGCTGTTTCAGGATTGGAACTGGATGATAGGATGGCGGTGTCGTCTGCAAAAGTTGCCAGAAAGGTATCAGGATGTGTAGGAATATCAGCAGTGTAAAGGATGTAGAGGATGGGTCCCAAGACGCTGCCTTGAGGAACACCGGCCTCAACGGGATAAAGGTTAGAAAATTCTTCACCACAGCGAACTCGGAAGGAACGGTTCGAGAGATAGGATCGGAGAATGAGGTATAGGGACTGGGGTAAATGGGTTTTCAGCTTGAAGAGTAATCCAGTGTGCCATACCCGGTCAAAAGCTTGCGCAATGTCCAGAAACGCACCAGAACAATACTCTTTGCATTCAAGAGCTGAGGAAATATGGTCTACAACTCGGAGCCTCTGTTGAACTGTGGAATGCTGAGGACGGAATCCAAACTGATGGGAAGGAAGATTTTGAGATTCTAATATGGGTAGGATACGTTTTAGAAGAAGCCTTTCGAAGATTTTTGAGAGGATGGGGAGTAGACTAATAGGCCTTTAGGATGAAGTGTTGTTGGAAGGTTTACCTGGTTTTAAAAAAAGGATGATGGTGGAATGTTTCCATAACAGTGGGAAATAGGTGGTGCGGAGGATGCAGTTGTAAATATAAGTAAGGAATATAATAGCTTTCTGCGGAAGTTGTCGGAGGATCTGGGGAGTAAGGAGATCGTGTCCAGGAGATTTACGGAGAGTCAGTTTTTGGAGAAGATATTTGACCTCAGAGGGATTAATAGCTTTAGGAGGTAGGGAAAGTGGAATCGGTGACATAAGAAAGTCTTGCAATTTTGCGGTGTGATTGATGTGGGATTCCGGGTGAGGAGTGAATACTTTGGAGAGGTGTGTGGCGAATTCCTCGGCTTTATCTTCATCAGACGCAGCCCAGGAGTCATCACCACGTCGGAGAGGATGGGAAACATGATGGTATTTTAGGATCTTTTTCGTGACATTCCACAGGGAATTATCACGAGCTGATAGAGAGGAGAGGTAGGAATTAAAGGACTGGGAACGGAAGTTCGCCAACTCCCTCTTCAATTGTCTACAATAGAAGTTATAGGAGCGGCGATCTGTTGGGTGTCGGGTGCGCTGCCATAATGATCTTGCTCGGCGTTTGGTGTGGATAAGGTCTATAATAGGTTGTGGAAAATGATTTTGGTCTGGATTTATATTGGAGTGTTTAGGAGAGGAAGCAGTCCAAACAGCTTGTTGGATGGCGGTGGTAAAGGAATAGACGGAATTATCTAGGTCATCTTGGGTTTTGAGGGTTACTCTGAGGTCAATATTATCGGTCAGGATTTGGCGGAAAAGGTTCCAGTTGACAGGGCCTCGGATGAATGATGGTGGAATGGGTTTTGGAATTGGAGTGAGAGATACTTTTAGGATCAGTGGACTATGGTCTGAAGATAGTTCATCAAGGCGAGTTAAAGACAAGTTGAGAGAGCCTAATCCGCTGTGGATAAAGAAGTCGAGGATGTCAGGATTGCGGTTAGGATCGGTTGCTAAAAATTGCTAAATTTAATTAATTGTTGAGGATAATAAATTTGTGACGGGCCTGATGTGTGTGAGGGAGTGTTGTAACACACAGCAGATGGGAGCAAAGAGGTTATGTGAAATGGATTTGTCTCTGCCTCAAACATGTTTATATTTTTGTTCTCTTTATATTTAATTGAAGGTCATTTTTATTTATTATTTTATTTTCTGTGTTTTATGATAGTAGAAAGATTATTTTATTTTACAGTGGCAAATCCATTGCAACCTCTCACCAGCTGTTTTTTTATCTATCTCGATTTGTGTGTGCTCCTCATTTTGTTTCTTCTGTTTGTATTCTGTTATACCTTGTTTTATTTAACCGTTTTTTTGCCTTAAGAACAATAAAAGAACCATTTGTCACAATAATACCAGGCTGTAGTCATTTCGCCCTCACCTCCTCTAAAAATTCTATTGTGATATCATTTTATTTAATGTGGTCCATCTTTATTTAACATCTTTCATCCTTCGTCCTTCCTATCCTTCTCGTTGGATGTGGTGCATAGCTTCAAGCCACGTATGAGGAATCCTATCCGCTGCTGTTGTGCTTCTACACACGGGGCGTTTCCGTTTTTGCCAGTCCCATCTGCTAATTGTTAGGTAAGGGTTCGCTCCCTATCTGGCATAGTAGCCTCTTCCCCTGATGCTGCGGTACGTGCTTCTACCACAACGAACACCACCTCCCACCTATCTCTCTTCCTTGTATGAACACGCGTTGTCGAGGCCTTCTGTGACCCTTTCATGTCCATAATAAAAACCATACCTCGGCACATGCATACCAATTCGGGAGTACTACTTATTAAAGAAGTTTTGTTAGCAATTCCACTTCAATAATATAATGAAAGTTATCGTTTGAAAAATATTTTAAATTATACCAAAAATAGTAAAAGAACTATACATATTTAAGTTTTTGTTCTTTTTTTTTCGTATGAAATTATATTCTCTGTTTATGGTATTGTGTGGCCAATTAATACACGGGTCTACTTTTGATACAGCATTTATGTACACTGTATGAAATGGTATACTGCATAAATAACATATAAAATTTGATTACTTTACAAATAAGAACTTATATTGTTCCGAGAGAAGTATATTTTTAAAAATTATAGAAAACAAAAAAATCTTATGATTTTAATTTCAAATATGACTGAATTATTATTTATTTTTTTACTAATACTACAAGTTAAGGTATTATTCTTCTTTTTTAATAGTTTAATTAATTGTTCAGAATATACATTTTCTATTTTGAGAGGGGGAGAGAGGAGAGGGTTACACCTTGCTGAAATTTATCTCTTTATGATTTTTATTTTATTTTTTAATCGTACTTAACTTTCTCCGTTTGCAAATAATCTCAAAATATGATTGATTGGTATTAAATGACACTGTTGACAATGTAATTAGTTACATGAGTAACAGACTGTGTAGGAGTCTGTATCTCCATCAGTACTCACCTACCGGTGTCTACATCATTAATTAGTCTTCACAAATATTGAGTAACCTTATGTTCTCACTTTTTTTAACTGACTTTTATAATATCGGATTAGTTCGCAAACTTTGATTATTTATGTAATATGCCTTCATATCAATTTTTTTTTATTTTCCCTTACTTTCATACGTTTTATCCTCGAGTTGTAATATGACTCTTAAGTCACTATTCCATTTCACCTATCTTCAAGAAAAACAGTGTTCTAATAAAACTAAATTCATGCGGTTAGAACGATAATTACTGTCCTGAAGATGGAAATTAATAATTGAGACGTTGATTTCCAAAAGGTACTATATCCATTCTAGGAAATTTTACAGGAAGCGCGAAAATCTCCCATTACTATATTATTAAACTAGCTAATTGGGGTCTTTTTGCCTTAAAATTTAGAATTATTTTTTTACTATAATAATAACATCATATTAAAGTTATGAAATGTTTTTTTTTTTTAGAATGATTTGAAGAAAAATAAATGCGTAATGAGCACTTTTAGAAAATGACTGCATTTCTAAATCGCGTTTTTTAAGGACTTGAGAATTCATTAGATAACATAAAATAGAAGATTTAAAAAAAAAAAAAAAAACCTGTACCACTACAACCCATGAAGGGTCTTGGGCTCAGTACATATAGAGATTCGTACTGTTTCTAGGCCAACGGCAGTGCAATGAGGTGATTAGGCCTTAATCGCGCTCAGCCGCCAGGTTTTTCCCCAATTAATTTGGGTACCCACTTTATAGAGGCTGGGTCTGCCCCAGGAGGGTCTCCATACCCTAGGGTCGCTCCCCGACTGAATTAACAGAATAAATAATATTCTGCCATATCCGGGATTCGAACCCAGGACCCGCAGCACAGCAGACTAGCGCTCTATCCACTAGACCACGCCGCTCCCTTCAAAATAGAAGATTTAGATAAAACTAAATAATGAGAATACAAATATGTAAAAAAATCAATTTCGTAAAAAATGTCCTTTAGTACCTTTTGGAAATCAACGTCTCAATTATTCTTTCATATCTTATTTTTCATTCGAACGAGATTTAATAATTCCAAAGTTATTTTGGCTTTTCCCAAACTACTTGAATCATTTTTATTTTTTCTATGATATTTTTAAAATAATCCTCTATTATATATTAATATGATCATTCTTACTTAATATACTGATGAACTATGTCTGGAGAAACTTTGGTAAAGAAATTGAAAGCACGGGTTAAATAAAAAAAAAAAAACCACTAATATTTGTAATTATTTTCACAATTAAGGGGCTTGCTATAATGTTCCAATTATATAATCTCTCTATGTGTAGAATGACAACTCAATTCTTGATTTCGACGAACTCCTTTACCACATTAAATAGTTCATTAAATATAAAATAATAATTAATAGAATAAAATGGAAATCCGTTGTTATTTTTGTGTGTTCTTAAGATAAACGCACTTTTTCTGGTCTATCTAAATTTTTCCAGGTGATAAACCATAATGAAGTACTGCCTCTAAGCGAGATACAATTATAAATGTGTTTTTGTAGGGTATTTTTGTTATTTATTTTCCTTAATTTTTTTTTTTTTTTTTTTTTTAACATATTTATTGATATTTACAACTGTATTAAATAAAAATACATCTAGTAAATGTGATGGTAATATACAAAACTGTCATGAAAAACATGTAGACACTACCCAGTGGCAGCACTCCAAAAATATTTTAAACTAGAAGGTCCCGGGGCCATTTCCTTTTCAGGCGCCTCGGAGGATTATCCGGAATCGAAGAGGAAGAAAGGATTGAAACTAGTGGGTTAGAGTGAGAATGGAGTTTGTCATGAAAGGATTGATACCTGGTCCGGGCCAAATCAGTAACATAGGGAACATTAAGGTCTTTATGGATAAGTTTATTCGTGACAAAGTAAGGAGCATTGAGGATTTTACGAAGGATTTTGGATTGGATGCGGGAAGAATTTGATGGTTTAGTAGAGCCCCAAAGCTCTACTCCGTAAGTCCAGATTGGTCTTATAATAGTCATGTAGATGAGCCTTTTGTAGTTAAGAGGAAGGTTTGATCGTTTGTCTAGTAAGTGTTGAAGTAGCCTAAAGCGGCCAGCAGTTTCTTGTCGTTTCAGTCGTGTATGTGGATTCCAAGTTAGGCGTTTGTCAAGAAGAAGTCCTAGGTATCGGATCTGTTCAACAGGAACTAGTTGAGTGTTATTAAAGGATACTTTAGGGCAGGAATTCAAAGGTTTACGGCGAAGGGTAAAGGTTATTCGATGAGATTTGTTGGAATTTATTTTTATTCTCCAGTTCTGACACCATACTTCTAGGTCTTTGATGTGAGCTTGAAGGGTATTTGAAGCAACAAATGGATCTTTATGAACTGATAACACGCAGGTCCTTAAATTTATTACATAAAATTAACCTATTGTAATGTATACAATTTAAAAGATAAACTAACATTTCCGATTAGATAGAATATTAAAATAAATTAAGAAAGAAAATTTCTGCCCGGAAACACAATACAATGTCGAGAACTGAAACTGTGAGTAATGCCACTGGTAGACACCGCTGGTGTTCCATGTCAGTTTCATCCGCCGATATTGTTTTGCGCCTCGGAACAGAACTTCAGTTATTTATTATTTATATATATTCTATCAAATATAAAATCTTAGTTTATCATTTAAATTGTATATATTACAATAGGTAAATTTTATATATTAAATTTAAGGAAAATAAATAACGAAAATATCCTACAAAAACACATTTATAATTGTATCTCGCTTTGGGGCAGTACTTCACTAAGGTTTATCATTTGGAAAAATTAAGTTAGACATCTAAATAATTTTATATATGTCAATTTCTTTCTGGTCTTTCCATTAAAGAAATTTCTATAGCCAACAATGCATTCTACTATACCAAAAACGTAGAAATCTATTTACGGTTTCGAAATTTTTTCGGTAAAAACTAGAAACAAAACTAAAATTTACTAAAGTATTTTGTACTTAATTTTGTTGTGTATGTATTGATATATTTAAAATAATTTTAATTTGTTGACATTTTTTTTTAAATTCTTAACAAATCACCAATTCGTTATATGAAATCCAAAGTTTCCTTAAACTTATCTAATAACGATTCTAAACAATGTTAAGTGCAGGAAAGATAGATATATAAAGATTTATATAAGAATAATTAGTTACAGAGACATTTCTCTGAAATAATCGACCAAAGTTATAAATTTTCTGCTAAAAATTTACCAATCAAACCATTTAAAGTGAATTTACTAAGAAACAAAATGACGTTAAAATGGGTGATATATCTTAATTAGAACGAGAATTGCAGACTTATTCCCAGAAAAGTGCGTTTGGAACCACTGTGCAGCGTTTAACATTTGCAATCTTTATATAGGAGGAATAAAATGTAATAAATTAAATATAGAATTTACGAATTTCAACTACCTCTGTTTTAACACGTGTAATAATATAAAGCCCGAAGATGGGAGAGTTTTGACATCCCGAACATTCGTTGAACGATTCATTCAAGAAGAAGATACCCTGTTCAGAGATTCAGCTCACAAGAGATCTCTTAGGACTGTACTTCCTGAATCAGGTCGTGATACCACGAAATGCTTTATCTTCTTGAGAACTGGGCTTCTATTTGTTTTCATCTCTATTCCCAACTTCCTACACTGACAACGTCATAGACTTCTATTTAAACAAATGATATAAGTATCTCAATTTTGTTTGGAATGTGAAAACCATGAATTTTTTTTTGTTGGTATCTTTATTTAAAGACACTTAACTATATATATATTTTTTTTAATTTTCTAATTTATAATGTATCGATTGAATATTTTTTATATATATATTTTTACTTTCACTTACTATATATAGTAAGGGGAAGTATTGCGATCGTGAAAATTTTCGAATTCCAGTTTTCAACGGAAATACACGTTTTAGGGTCCCCTGAGTCCAAATAACCAAGTACCGCAAAAAGGTCTGTGTGTGTGTGTGACTGTGTGTGTGTGTGTGGTAACTCCCGGGCGGAAACGGTAAGTCCTATGAAACTGAAATTTCATATTTAAGACAACTATACGCCCGAGACGTGACAAAACTTTTTTCATCAAAATGAGCTTACCAGAAGAGGCACTTCATACCATGCATTTTGCATCTTTTTTCGATTTTCTCAAAAACGGTTCCGACGATTTTGATTAAACTCGCTATATCGATGTAAAATTTAATGGGCTTTAATATCATTTATATTAATATCATTATAGGTTTTATTTGGATAAAAATGGTCTGACAGGGCTTAAATGCCGATATTTTAAATTTTCTTCCCCTAAAGTACCTTTAATTTTGTAGATTCAATAATAATAACTAGATTATCTTGTTAACGCTGATAAAAAACAGGTAAATATATAAATTGAATAAATTCGATACCCAACTAAAGGAGAAAACAGAAAAAATATTTTTTTAATGCAATTTTTCGTTTTTGAACATAAGAGCAGTAATATACATGTATGATATACCGTTGGAAAGCTAAAGATTTTAGAAAAAATATCATCTCATACACAAGCTTTTAAAAGTTAATAGAGAGTGATGAAATGAACATAAAACTAACTGATTATTTTAGATAATAATTTAATAGATTTTTTAATAAAACACATGTTTCTATATAAATTCAATTTGATTAATTCCTTAATAGTTTCACGTATTTTTATCTCTAACTGTATTTGAAAATTCTTTCATTGATTTTAAAAATCGAGGTAAGTGAAAGTCGTGTGTTGCCCGCACCAGATTTTTTTTTTAATATTTTCAGCACGATCACCCTCATTTGAAGAGGTTTTCAGTATGTTTAAATATTTAAACAAGCATTATTTACTTACATCACCAAACTGACTATTAGCTCATGTTTTTAATTATTCATCCTCTGTACTCTGTATGGTCTATGATTATTCCGATCTAATTCCTATGGCCTATATTTATTTTTATTTTGATTTTATTGTTTAATTAGCATTGAAATAGTCACCATTAAAGTAGGGCATGTATCATTAAGCTACGAAAAATTGCAAAGCAATGAAAATGAACAATAGAGATAAATTTATAAATAATTGTATAATATGAAAATTCTAATTTATGACTTTTGAAAATTAATATGTATTTAAAAGATCTATGTTGGCTGTAACTTATCTTAAATTCTGTTAACATACAAGACTTAAACGAAAAGAATTCAACAGACGATTCGGACAGTTATACAGACTACTAAACAGAAAATCTAAGCTTACAGTTGACAACAAATTATTACTTTACAAGACAATACTGAAGCCAATGTAGGCCTACGGACTTGAACTGTGGGGGACAGCCAAACGTTCTAACATCAAACGCATTCAATCCTTTCAATCCAAAGTCCTCCGAACAATAGTAAATGCTCCTTATTATGTCTCCAACTATACCTTACACCACGACCTTAATGCTCCATTTATTTCAGACCTGATTCCATCTAAATTTTCCAAATTCCACCAGAACCTCATTCATCATCCTAATCCTCTAGCACAATCCCTATCCAGCTCCACTCATCCATACAACCCTCCTAGAAGGTTGAAACGGCAGTGGCCCCGAGACATATTGTAAACATCTATTCTGGAGTTCTGACACTGGTCAGATTCTCCTCTCATGTGCGGTGTGATTGTGGCTGTGGCGCCCTCACTTAGCTTCCGCTGGCTCTCACCAGTGATGCGGCTGAGAGGGAGGCTCTGGGATCCTTTGGACTCTGCTTGTCCTTCCACAAGTGGGGGAACAAGTCCCGTCTGGGGTTCCCGAGCTGATTGTAAATATTGTCACATAGGTATGAATGTGACATGTTTTGTTTATTTATTTGTTAACTTCATTTATTTGTATTTATTTTGTCTATAAATTTTGTTATTGTATAGGTTTATTTATTTTGATTTTATTTTATGTAATTTGACTTTCCTTTTGTTTATATTGTAAATATTGTATGAATGAGATCCTGTAGCACTATTATTATTGTCTATTATGACAAATTGTAATATATACGAATAAAAAAAAAATTCTGTTAAACAATTTTGTCTTGAAAATGGAGATAAAACCCAGAAACATCGTGGAAAATAAATGAAATGTAAAGAGTTTTAAAATGAATAAAGAAGTCATGGTAGTAAATAATGCTCGTTAGGTAAAATTTAGCAATAGTGTGCTCAGAAAATATATTTAATATGCTTTTATTACTCCCTGAAAAGAACTGCAATTTTCAACGACTTGTGTGTTCTTGAGGCGAAATCAGTAGATGGGTTGAAATAGTACTACTTTATAGGCATAGGCTTCATTTTTGTTTTTTTTATTTAGGGAGTCTTTGTCCTGATTGGATGAAGGGATCCACGAAAAAAAAAAAATGTTGGGAACAATTAGCATGAGTATAATATGGTAAAAATGTTTAAACAATTGTATATGATTTATTGAATTTGGTTTTCTACACTTAAGTGGTTAGTAATTTACTTTTGGCTTGTGCGGAATCACCTCAAAGACTTAAATCCCTTTGTAAACAGTTTTTCAAGAATATTGGAGATAGAGTTTCGGCCATCGTGATCAATTAACATCGACGTCCAACGTAACGAAAAATCAATACCTTTTTAAAAAACCTTCTTCATCGAAATCCTGGCAAACTTTGTGATCGGATCCTCATTATCCCTTCTTTCATAATTCCTATTATGACATTGTGCCAGGTTTTCAGAAAATGAAAAAAAGGTAGAGGATGAATTGATAGGGTAAATTACAATAGTAGCTAACTACATTGCCCTCAGGGGAACCATGAATAGACGACGTGCTCTCGACTCAGGCTATCATACCTGCTGCATCGGCAAGGACACAGAGCTTTGTCACAATTTTGAAAAAAGAGAACTTCCATCTGTCTTTGTAAAGAAAGATGCAAATAGTCAGTGTGCTTGGTTACGCACGAAAAGGACTATTTTTCCTATTTCGAAGGATATGTCCCATTTTAGGGTTAAGGGGACAGGCCTTTGACCGAGTCTGGTACCCGGGATTGCTTTACAAGCTCCGCCTATTTCTCCCTCCTACTTATTTTCTTATTATACAGTCCTACCTTGCTGATAGATCTTTCCAAATAAATCACGGCAGCTCCTATTCCTCCCTTTTTTCTCAATCTGCTGGTGTTCCCCAAGGCAGCATCCTAGGACCTGTCCTTTATACAGTCTATACAGCTGATATCCCAACCCATCCTAACACTTTCCTTTCTACTTATGCTGATGACACGTGTGTGTTATCGGTAGATAATGATCCATTTACTGTCTCCCACACTCTTCAATCCCACATCCGAGACCTTGAAGTATGGTGTCAGAAATGGAGGATTAAAATTAATTCTAACAAATCCCACCAAATAACCTTTACCCTTCGCCGTAATCCAATGACTTCCTGCCCCACAGTATCCTTTAATGACACTTCACTAGCCCCTGTTGAACAGATTCGATACCTCGGACTCCACCTTGACTAACGTCTGACTTGGAATCCCCATACAAGCCTGAAAAAACAAGACACTGCCCGACGTTATCGACTACTTCAACACTTACAGGACAAACGCTCCAATCTTCTACTTAATTACAAAAGACTTATTTATATGACCATCATCAGACCGATATGGGCTTACGGGGTAGAGCTATGGGGCTCTAACAAACCATCAAATTCTTCTCGTATCCAATCCTTACAATCCAAAATCCTTCGTAAAATCCTTAACGCTCCTTACTTTGTCACGAATAAGCTCATCCATAAAAACCTTAATATCCCATATGTTATTGAATTAGCCCGAACCAGATATCAATCATTCTATGAAAAACTCCATTTCCACTCTAATCCATTAGTTTCTAGCATCATCCTCTTCGATTCCTGATAATCCTCCGAGGCGTCTGAAAAGAAGATGGCCCCGATACCTTCTAGTTTAAAATATTTTTAGAGTGCTGCCGAGGGGTGGCATCTCTTCATGTATTTCATGTTAGATTACTATATCCATCACATTTAATTGTATATAATTATACAGTTGTAAATATCAATAAATATGTCTAAAAAAAAAAAAAAAAAATGGGTTAAGGGGTAAGAATTGGAATAGGTGCTAACCTCTTGATTATTAGCACTCAATATATTTATAGTAAGGTTTTTTTTTTTATTATTGTTTTTTAAACCCGTTTAAAATGACACACATACATTTTTACTTTTTATGTATATATTATTATTTTTGTTTGTTCGTTTTATTATTATTTTGTTTTCTTTCGCTCTCTCTTTTTTTTTTTTTTTTTTTTTTGCTGTGTATTAATATTTTAAGAACAATTTTAATTATTGTTTTTATTAGCAATTAACATGTTTTGTAACTAGATATTAAATTTGTTAATTATATGCTTTATATAAACCCAAAAGTTGGATGAGCCCCATCATTTAAATTTATGTCAAATGTTAAATTTATAGAATTACTTGCTAACCCGGTAAACGTTGTTCTTTCATATAAATTATTTTTAGAGAATAATTAGGTTGTAAAACAGAAAAAACACGAATGTATAAATATTAAGTAAGTTTGGGGGGTGAGGAGGGGAGGGGAGGGACATATGACAGATAGAGGAATAGAGATAGACTTTTCTTCGTCTAAAGTACATTTAATTTTGTAGAGTCAAAAAAATTAACCTAAATATTAATTAAGGATAGATAAAAATCGACTAAATTCAAAATATAAAAGAATTTAAAGAAAAAAAAAGAAAAAATAATTTTTGGGAAGCTAAACATGTTAGAAAAAATATTGTCTTATATACTAATTTTTAAAAGGTAATGTAAAGTGACGAATATGGTTTAAACCTATTACTGATAATTATACATAAATAAAAATATTTTCGTAAAAAAAAAAAAATCCTAATAGGTACACCTCAGTAATCTAGCGGCATAGAATTTTTTAGAAATTATATTTTTTTTTAAATATTTAAAATAAAATATTTTAGGACCTATCTTATACCTACCAAATATACAACCAAAAAAATTCATAAAAAAGGTAGGGCCGTTTCAGAGGAGTACCACCACAAACGCCGTGACACGAGATTTTTATTATGGATGGTTATTTATTTATTTATTTTATTAGATTCTTGAGGCAAACAAAACACTGTCGTTAAAATAAATCTTAAAATGTAACACAATTACAGTTCAAGGTTTTAACTACTTGAATTGGAGATAAGAAAAAAAAGAAAGGGTTCGGAATTAAGAAAAAACTTAGATTTTGGAACTGACATGTTAATTTGGCATTGTTTAGACAAAAAAATATGTTTTTGTAGAAAGCTAGATAAAATGCAATCGGGATACGTGTTCTTACTGAGCCATTTTATCAGTTAATAAACCCTAGTCTGATCCACCTAATATAATAATATAAAAATATCATCCTTAATCTCGTAAAAAATATAATTTTTTTTTTTTTTGCAACTTCGAAATTAACCAAATACAGCAAATTTGTCTCTGTTAAAGGCTCTAATTTAATGAGTTATTACTTCGACAACGTTTTACTCAAAATATTTTAATATTGCTTATAGAAAATTGACTTTATTTTCAACTTGACAAAATATTTACAAATTATTTCATATAAGACATGCTTGCAACATATTTTTTAATTGGAATACATTAGCCTTAATTAGCCATATACATGAGGACAAAAGTTTGGATCGTTGAGAAATTTGATTTTCTTTATTTTATTTTATTTTTAAATGCTTGCTACAAAAATGAGAAGATAAAGTTTTAAAACCATATAATGAATTCCAAAACTTCTTTTTGTTTTTACTAATAATAATCTAGGGGTATGCATAATTAAATTGGAAGTGAAATGAATAGATTGCCATTCTTCTTCTTATATTTGAGTAACTAAGGCAAAGTTTGTCAATAAGACTGTATTACTGATTATCTTTTAGATTTAAAAAAAAAACTTTGATCCTGTTGGTTGTCTGCCGTCTAATAACATTTATATGACTACATAAACGTTAATTCATGATATTAATAAATTAATATATTTATAATTAAAATATTAAACTTTATTTCATATTTTTTACCGATCTGTTTTTAAAAAATGAGGTAGATAACAAAAGAAAATATTGGTCAATACATATTTCATTTTTTAAGTTTATTGTGTTAGGATTATGTCTGGGGAAAAATAAATAAATCTGATTCCAGAAATTCTTTCAGAAACATCATCAACGTTTTCGTTAATAAATATTTTCAAGACACTTCTTATTACTTGAAACATGTTTTTTTCAAAACAATCTGACAAGAATATCTTAAGGACAAGAGTTTCTATCGTTTAACGGCTCAATTAAGAAATTTTATTTCCTTTGTTTTTTTTATTTTCACTTACTATATATAGTAAGGGGAAGTATTGCGATCGTGAATATTTTCGAATTCCAGTTTTCAACGGAAATACACGTTTTAGGGTCCCCTGAGTCCAAATAACCAATTCCCGCAAAAAGGTCTGTGTGTGTGTGTGTGTGTGTGTGTGTCTGTGTGTGTGTGTCTGTGTGGTAACTCCCGGGCGGAAACGGTAAGTCCTATGAAACTGAAATTTCATATTTAAGACAACTATACGCCCGACAAAACTTTTTTCATCAAAATGAGCTTACCAGAAGAGGCACTTTATACCATGCATTTTGCACCTTTTTTCGATTTTCTCGAAAACGGTTCCGACGATTTTGATTAAACTCGCTATATCGATGTAAAATTTAATGGGCTTTAATATCATGAAGGTTTTATTTGGATAAAAATGGTCTGACAGGGCTTAAATACCGATATTTTAAATTTTCTTCTCCTAAAGTACCTTTAATTTTGTAGATTCAATAATAATAACTATTTATCTTGTTAACGCTGATGAAAAACAGGTAAATATATAAATTGAATCAATTCCATACCCAACTAAAGGAGAAAACAGAAAAAATATTTTTTTAATGCAATTTTTCGGTTTTGAACATAAGAGCAGTAATATACATGTATGATATACCGTTGGAAAGCTAAAGATTTTAGAAAAAATATCATCTCATACACAAGCTTTTAGAAATTAATAGAGAGTGATGAGAAGAAGATAAAACTAACTGATTATTTTAGATAATAAAATAAAAGATTTTTTAATAAAACACATGTTTCTATATAAATTAAATTTATTTAATTCTTTAATAGTTTCACGTATTTTTAACTCTAACTCTATTTGAAAATTCTTTCATTGATTTTTCAAATTGATGTAAGTGAAAGTCGTGTTTTGCCCGCACCAGATTTTTTTATGTTTTAGATAGAAACGTAAAATGCTTGTTAAAAAACAAAAACAAAAATAAATAAATACAATTTTCAAAATCATATAATAAATCGCAAATTTTTTGTTTGTTTTCACTGATAATATTCTAGAAATATGGATAGTTAAATTGAAATGAATAATTTGCATTTCTTTTTCTTATATCTGTACAACTGTGACAAAGTTTTCCAATAAAACTGCGTTACTGATTTTATTTTTGATTTAAAAAATAACTTCGACCCTGTTGATTGTCTGCCGTCTAATAACATTTTTTATGACAACATAAAATCTAAAAAATATACATATCACGATTTTTAAGAAGTGTTGTAAGTTTACTTACCCTGAAGAAGACCCGAGACATGTTTGAAGCCGGTACCCGGAGATTGGCCTTATAAAACGCCACCCGCACACTCTGACGGCGGAAAACCAAAACAGGACCGGCCGCTATGCAAATTAGAAAAGCCCTCGGCGCGGAGTATTAGTTGCCCTGTACACTATAATAACAGATCAATAGCTGAAATATATCATATCTTCTTCCTCTATCGCTGTATTTTCTATTAACTGGTCTTCGAACCAGCTAGCCTTCATCAAGGCTCTTTATCTCTTCATCTCTCCTTCTGTTGCTGTTCTAAATTTTGCTGTTTTAATTAACGCTGGGTTAGATGATAGATGATCTAAGTCGTGAAATTTTTTTAAAAAATAATGAGCTTACTCCTCGCTTACCTACTTACCTAAGTAGTACCACTTTACTACTTGCCTAGTAATCTAAAAAAAAAAAAAAAAAAAATTTGATATTTTATATTAATTATTTTCAATTTTCGATAGGAAATAAGTAAAATTAAAGACAAAAACTCCATGTAACTTTAGGTCGATGGTTCCCAAAGCCCAGTGGACACTGGCCAACTAGGAACGATATTGGGTCACATGAGGACCAACAAAAACTCCGATGTTTCCACATGTAGCATTATTTGCTTAGATGATATAACTTGTGAGTTACCTTGGTTCGATCTAAATATCATATTAAATATGCAAAATGTTTAATATGTCAATGTAATGACATTCTCACTACAAGCTATAGCTTGCCTGATATTTTTATTGAAGAAGGAGGTTGGGTTGCTACGGCCTTAGCGAGTCACGCTATCAAAAACAACCACAATTTTGATTTTAAAAATGTAAGTGTTCTGGATGTGGAAAAAAATAAAGATAAGAGATTGATTCTCGAGAAGATGCACATCATTAGGACCGAATATACTGTAAATGTGCGGAATTATTGCACAAAACTTAGCAACGTATACAATAATATTTTAAATAAATTGGCAAGAATAAGTAGACAAAATCAAAAAAGTTTTATTATGGTTAATATATAAGTTGTTTATTGTTATTAGTTTTTATCATCATTATTTATATAAAATATTTTAGATTGTTTCATAGTTATTGGTTTATATAATAGTTTGGTTTGTTTTATTGTTGTTTTTGTGATATATTTTTTAAGCGTTGTTGACCTTGTATTTTTAATAGAATAATTTTATTGTATTTATTTATTGATAAGTTGAGCTTCGGCCGCCAAGGCTGGGGGGGGGGGAGGGCTTGGAGATCCCAGTGCCCTGTGTTAGCCTGAGTGGTGTGCCGGTGCTCAATGAAATTCTTTGGTAAGATGTTTTTATAATATATTGTACCCGGCTATAGATAGATGGTTTATGGAAAATGTAACCAACATACTACAAAATGTAACCAATTATGTTTAGTTGCAGTGTTGAAAAGGATCCTATGTGTATTCATGGACGGAGGGGGCTTCACGTAGATCTGCTAGGCTGATCTGTCGGCAGCAACAGACTACTTAATCCATCTGTCTTAGGACTGCTTTAACGTCTTCCAACCATCGCATTCTCGGACATCCACCCTTTTTTGTACCTGCTGGCTTACAGTACATCAACAGCCTGGAGAGCCAACTGCTATCTTTCTGCTTCACATGACCGATTCAACATAACCTTAACCTTTAATTTTTTATTATGGTCACAATGTCAGCCTGTTTATATACTTCTCACAGCTTATTTATTTACTTTCTCCATTCTCCTCCTGTGCGATTGGTCCATATATTTTTCTGAATACTTTCCGTTTCAAGGTGCGTAGGCGCCTGTCCATTTATTGTGTTAAAACCCTTGTCTCACTGCCGAAATTGACTACTTGGCGAATAATGTTTTTTATAAATCATATTATCTATGTAGGAGGTCTTAGTATGTCCTTCGCTTCTCGTTCTAGGTCTTCCAAACTTATACTAAATACAGTCAGCATCATCACTACTAGGTGGACATCTTCTTCAAAAGCATCTATCGTAGATGGTTCCTCCAGCATTAATCCTTATTCCTCGAACTGCACCCTACGTGGAAAAATTGTAAAGTGTTGCAGTCCCGAGATTCGCTTGTCCAAGTCCAATATTAATCTGAAACTTCTGCCCAAGTGCGCCTAAAGACTTTATTTGGCATTTCGATCGATTCATTGTTATACGCAAAAGTTTCTTGGAGACTCCGAATCTTTGTAAATCAAGTCGAAGTTTCTTTCTGTCTACATTATCGTAGGCTTGTCGGAAATCTACGAAGAGATGGTGCAGCGAAATACCGAATCATGGTCTTTACCTTAAAGCCAAAAAACAGTATGTTGTAGACCTTCCTTGTCTAAATCCACTATGATAGTTACCAAGAATTTATCCAAGAGAACCTTTAATCTTCGGCAAATGAAAGAACATGGTATACACTTGAATGAAGGGTATATCTCTGTAATTGTGTTTGTCAAGCCTTCTTGTAGACGGACCATAATAGAGGTGTTGACTATACACATGGCGTCCCATTACTCATTCAAACATCGAAGATTACTTTGTATATCTCATTGAGTATTACTTTTATTTATTTTATATCAATCTTAATTAATTTTATCATTGTACATATTTTATATTTGTACATCTAACATCTATGAACTTTTTAATACTGGTAATATGAGGCATATTTATGACCGATTGCTATTACTATGATAACCAGAGTATATCCTATTAAAATAGTAAATACCCATGTGATTGTACAATATATGCATAAAAGAGTTAAGTAAATATTGATGGAGAATTGGTTAAGGGTACGGACATCAAATAAAACACACTATTAAGATAAACTTATTTTATTGAGTGCCAACGTTTCGGCCTACATTGTGGGCCTTCATCAGGGTCGACTCTGGAGATAAACTCAAAAGTACAAATTGGTACATTTTAGTTATTCAAGAAATAAATTTTAATAAGAAAAAAATTTAAAAGACAATGCTAATTTAAAAGTGTTTATTATTTCTTTAAATCAAAAACAATTTATTATTAGTCAGCTTTTAATCCTATAAAAATTGGCTAAAGTAAGAATTAGTGATAATGGCAACAAAGCTATAAAAACTTTGATGACGTTATAAATAATGCCAAACGCCTAAAAGATTTCGTGTTTCACGAAAAAGAAAAAAAAAACGAAACGTCGTAAAACGGAAAAATAAGTAATTAAGACAATAAAAAACAAAAGACTTTTAATTGGAATCTTGATTTGACTTATCTATCCTCGATTTATATTTAGACTTAGTATTTAGTTTTTTGAGTGAGTATTTTCTGTATTTAGACAAGTGTGTCAAAAAAAGTTTTTTATTTATTTATAACTAATATTCTAATGAAATATTGAAAATCAATAAATATACAACATGACACACTTGTCTAAATACAGAAAATACTCACTCAAAAAACTAAATATAAAGTCTAAATATAAATCGAGGGTATTTACTATTTTAATAGGATATACTGTGGTTATCATAGTAATAGCAATCGGTCATAAATATGCCGCAGTATTAAAAAGTTCATTGATGCTAGATGTAAAAAAAAAAATTAATCTTTTAGGCGTTCGGCATTATTTATAACGTCATCAAAGTTTTTATAGCTTTGTTGCCATTATCACTAATTCTTACATTAGCCAATTTTTATAGGATTAAAAGCTAAATAATAATAAATTGTTTTTGATCTAAAGAAATAATAAACACTTTTAAATTAGCATTGTCTTCTAAATTTTTTTCTTATTAAAATGTATTTCTTTAATAACTAAAATGTACCAATTTGTACTTTTGAGTTTATCTCCAGAGTCGACCCTGATGAAGGCCCACAATGTAGGCCGAAACGTTGGCACTCAATAAAATAAGTTTATCTTAATAGCGTGTTTTATTTGATGTCCGTACCCTTAACCAATTTCTACATCAATATTTACTTAGCTCTTTTATGCATATACTGTACAATCACATGGGTATTTACTATTTTAATAAGTTCATTAAAAAGTTCATTGATGCTAGATGTACAAACAAAAAAATTAATCACAGAAAAATAAATGAATATACTATGATAAAATTAATTAAGATTGATATAAAATAAATAAAAGTAATACTCAATGAGATATACAAAGTAACCTTCGATGTTTGAATGAGTAATGGGACGCCATGTGTATAGTCAACACCACTATTATGGTCCGTCTACAAGAAGGCTAGACAAACACAATTACAGAGATATACCCTTCATTCAAGTGTAGCATACCATGTTCTTTCATTTGCCGAAGATTAAAGGTTCACTTGGATAAATTCTTGGTAACTATCATAGTGGATTTAGACAAGGAAGGTCTACAACATACTGTTTTTTGCTTTAAGGTAAAGACCATGATTCGGTATTTCGCTGCACCATCTCTTCGTAGATTTCCGACAAGCCTACGATAATGTAGACAGAAAGAAACTTCGACTTGATTTACAAAGATTCGGAGTCTCCAAGAAACTTTTGCGTATAACAATGAATCGATCGAAATGCCAAATAAAGTCGTTAGGCGCACATGGGCAGAAGTTTCAGATTAATATTGGACTTGGACAAGCAAATCTGAGGACTGCAACACTTTACAATTTTTCCACGTAGGGTGCAGTTCGAGGAATAAGGATTAATGGTGGAGGAACGATCTATGATAGATGCTTTTTAAATCGTTTTATGGTAATATTGGTATCCTCTTTGCGTTGAATATCGCACCTTCTTGATTCTAATACACTTTACGTATATAAAGATCTTATATTCGAGATATATAATATTAATTTATTTATTTGCCTTTGGGGCAATCCCTATACAAATGAAGCTGGCTGGCATAGCTAATATATCTGTCTGCAGCATATTGTATATTACTAATTACGACGTAAATAAATTTAAAAAAAACGCTGCAAATTATTACACAATGGTTTATTATTTCCAAATAACAATATTAGGGTATAACTGTTTATATACCTGTTGATAGGCAATTAAGTATTGTAATATGAAAAGCACTGATTCAAAGGATCATATCATAACACTACCACTGATTTCAAAACGCAATATCTAAGCTTGTTATAAACCAAATTCAATGATTTTTTTTTCATTTGGTCCAAATTTCAATTCTCTATCAAATGGCACTGAAACACAATTTGTATCTATTCATTTATTTATTATGAGAAACGGATTTGATTTTATTCGTTATTCGGATTCTACGCATCTTGAAACGTTAGCTCTCAAATTTTGAGCAGGGGTAATTTTTTTTTTTGGTCGATTACAAAGGTTGATTATTGAAAATAATGAACCAAAAAACAAACAATAAAATACATACAAAACAAATTAACAATAAACATAACAGGGTTGCTATTTATATGTTCAATGTTATCCAAAATATACATAAATAGCCCTTTTAAATCTAAAAATCTGGTGCGGGCAACACACGACTTTCACTTACCTCGATTTTTAAAATCAATGAAAGAATTTTCAAATACAGTTAGAGATAAAAATACGTAAAACTATTAAGGAATTAATCAAATTGAATTTATATAGAAACATGTGTTTCATTAAAAAATCTATTATATTATTATCTAAAATAATCAGTTAGTTTTATCTTCTTCTCATCACTCTCTATCAACTTCTAAAAGCTTGTGTATGAGATGATATTTTTTCTAAAATCTTTAGCTTTCCAACGGTATATCATACATGTATATTACTGCTCTTATGTTCAAAAACGAAAAATTGCATTAAAAAAATATTTTTTCTGTTTTCTCCTTTAGTTGGGTATCGAATTTATTCAATTTATATATTTACCTGTTTTTCATCAGCGTTAACAAGATAATCTAGTTATTATTATTGAATCTACAAAATTAAAGGTACTTTAGAGGAAGAAAATTTAAAATATCGGCATTTAAGCCCCGACAGACCATTTTTATCCAAATAAAACCTACATGATAATAAAGCCCATTAAATTGTACATCGATAAAGCGAGTTTAATCAAAATCATCGGAACCGTTTTCGAGAAAATCGAAAAAAGGTGCAAAATGCATGGTATAAAGTGCCTCTTCTGGTAAGCTCATTTTGATGATAAAGTTTTGTCACGTCTCGGGCGTATAGTTATCTTAAATATGAATTTTCAATTTCATAGGACTTACCGTTTTCGCCCGGGAGTTACCACACACACACACACACACACAGGCTTTTGAGACTGTAGTCAGAATTATGAATTCATAGACTTAAGCTTACGCAATCTTCAAAAAAGGTAAGTGATACGAAACATACAAATTAATTGTAGTTTTCAGATTATTGGATTCCTGATAGCTGGTAACAGGCCGAAGAGACCACTGCTAGCCTATCTGCCAATACATCAGTGGCCATTAACGAAACCTAATACAAACATTGTTCGTTTTGATATCCTAACCTCAATTTCCGAAAAATTCGTCTCATGTCGTTGACTCCATAATTCGGTTTTAAACCAAATTTTATGTTAATTAATAACTCTCGCGGATCTAAGGGACCAGTGGAAGGAGTCTCGAACAATCACCCAATCATGGCGAGCGAAGAGGATATACTGAGCATTACAGCGCAGAGGGTCGGATCGTCAACATCTGCGTCTGTCGGAAACGAGAATACGGGTTCCGGGATGTCTTCATCAAGCCAGCGAAGTGTGTCAACAGTGGACCGCTTGGCAACTGAAGCAGCTCACACCTCAAGTGAGGGAAAAAGAAGAAAATTGTGGGAATTACTGGGAGGCAATATAAGCAGTCTTCACGACTTTGTCATGAAGAGTAGGAATGCCCATAACCAAATAAAAGCCTACGCGAACTCAATCAGTATGGTTTATGAACAGTTGTCTGCAATGGAAGGGAACTTAGTTCAGTCTATAGTTGGCAACAGTTGTGGAACTCAGACTATTCCGAGTAATAAATCTCTTCAAGAAGAGTTCGATGTGATGACGCAACCATCCCAGAAGAATACTAGGCCCAAGACGAACAGGCTGGAAGAAGGAGAGGGCATCGTTCCTCAAGAATCCTTCAAAACATAAACCGAAAGATCAGTGGCAATTAGTAAAGGCTAAAAAGAAAAAGAAAACTAATGAGGTAGAGCATAGGATAAGAGCAAGGCCCGCACGTCCAGATGTGTTGATGGTCAAGGCAAAGGAGAGATCGTCTTATGCGGACATATTGCGATCGATAAAAAGTGAACCTGAGCTACAAGATATAGCTGACGACGTACAGAAAATAATGAAGTGCAACAACGGAGGTTTGCTGCTTGTGTTGGACCGAAAGTCGAAAGACAGAGCGGAAAATATTTGTACAGCGATAGCGAAGAAAATGATCGATATAGCTGAGGTCACGTGTAAAAGGGACTCCGTCGCTATCGAGATAAAGGATCTCGATGAACTGACAAATGCTGAGGAAGTGCACCTAGCGCTTAGAAACCAAATCGATGGGGCGGAAAAAATTGACATATCAGTGGTGAAATCTCTTCGCAAAGCTTATGGTGGCACACAAACAGCAGTTGTGGTACTACCCATGGAACTAGGCAGAAAAGCTGTTGAAAAGGGCAGCATTCGAGTTGGCTGGGTAAGTAGCCGAGTAAGAGAAAAATTTACTCCACAAAGATGCTTCCGATGTTTTGCCTTTGGTCACGTGGCGAGGTATTGCAAAGGACCTGACAGAAGTAAACTATGTTTACGATGTGGGGAAGAGGGACATCTGGCAAAAGGATGTAATTCTGAACTATGTTGCCTACTGTGCCCAGAAGGGAGAAATCGAAAGCACGCCACGGGTAATTTCAGTTGCCCAGAATATCAGCGAGCTTTGAAAGCAGCTACCAAAAGCAGGAAATGAAATTTTTACAGCTCAACTGAATCATTGTGAAGTTGCTCAGGATCTATTCTGGCAAACAATTAGGGAGATGAATATAGACGTTGCCATACTGTGCGAACAGTATAGAGATGCCAATGGGCCCTGTTCTGGATTGAGGACAGCTCTGGTCGAGCAGGTATTTGGGTCAATAAATGCCATTTCATTCAAGAAGTCCAACCGATTCAAAGAAACGGTTTTGTATGGATCAAGGTGGGAGGTATCTACATATGTAGTGTCTATGCATCACCGAGCGCATCACAAGAAGACTGAGACTTTGCTAGACAGAATCGTGCTGAAATTAGAAGGATATAATCCTGTTCTCTTCGCGGGAGATTTCAATGCATGGGCAACTGCATGGGGTAGGAAAGAAGCTCAGATCTCAAGAGCGTGAAAGGAGCGGTCAGGTAAGACTTATAAGATAGATAGATAAGATAAAGATTTCCAGTACTGAAGTAGGCACATAGCCATACTGCCCTCCGCGAAGTAATGCCTGACGGCAGTTCCGTGGGGTGGTGAAGGCGAATAGGGAGGTGGTTTTTTAGTGAGTAGGAATCTCACACTGTTGTGGGCTTGTATAGCCACACATCGTCTATGTAAGATTTTTCCCCTACCTTCAATAAAAAAAAAAAAAAAAAAACACAGGCTTTTTTGCGGGACTTGGTTATTTGGACTCAGGGGACCCTAAAACGTGTATTTCCGTTGAAAACTGGAATTCGAAAATTTTCACGATCGCAATACTTCCCCTTACTATATATAGTAAGTGAAATTAAAAATATGTAATATAATAACGATGATACGACTACTAATACTTAATTGTTACAAACTACTGATCAGTCTCGATACCTTTAAGAAAGATCAACATTCAGAGAGGAAACATGTTGAGATCTTATTTTTAGATTTCCCATAACATAAGTACATAACGATTTTAGGTCTATTACGAGGGGCTCCACCAGAATTTCATTAAATATACCAATACTTACATTATTTCATGCGGGCATGAAACATATTCTATTCCATGGTACGCGGGACATCGAGCAAGAAAATAAGCAATCCTCCAATGTGGCCTCATCACAAGCTGGGCACAACTTAAGTGGGTCCAATGTATACCTCTGCTTGCCGACACTGAAATAGATCTCGTACTTTCTCGACAGCCTGAACTGATCTAAACTCTTGAGATAAGCGGTACTGCAGCTTAGCATTAAATACCTTTGCAGAAGGTCCGTATTATCAAACACTATTGTACCATGGTCGATTCTTGGAGCAACGCTATACCTTTCATTTTTATATAATTGTAGAAGTCCTCCGAAATCTCCCTCTCTTTGGTTTTAATACTAACCAGGTCATTAATAATAACGGGTCATGAGCGTCAAACCATTGTTCGGAAATTGGCACAGTTAAACATCAGAGTGAATCCATCGAAAACAGACTGTGTAGTGTTCTATATCCAGACAAATAAAAAAGTCACTAATACCAAAAGCTTTCCGAGTTGGCAGCAAAGTTCAGCAACCTTCCCACTCCTTTGTATATATTTCGGCATTATGATGGATCGGCATATGAAGCTCTCTGCCGATGTCTATAACAAAACAAGAACGATAAGAACTAAATCATACAGACTTTATCACCTCCTAACCCCCCTTCTCTCACTAAGACTAAAACTCTTAGTCTACAAACTGATATTACGTCCTGCACTGATGTATGGTCCACCACTATTTAGCAATCTCAATGAAGGCACTCTGAAACACCTTCAGAGATTTCAAAACCCGATGTTCAGAAGGAAGAAAAATGCTGAAAAGTTTATCGAATCATTGGAACTACCAACATTTTCGGACACTTTAGGAAACGCCAAATTAAATTTCTTGATTCTTTAAAATCCTTAACAAATCCATTATTCAAGACGCTAACTCCAGCAGCGGCTGCAGTTCGATACCAAACTAACTTTAAGTTTTTGTTGGAACATATGTTTTTAAACAATTTATTTATAGTAACTTACAACTGTATTATATAAATACAGTAAATAAATGTAATGAAAGAAGAAAAGTCGTAAGAAAAATAATATAAAAAAAATAATAATAATACAAAAAAATATCTAAACTATAAAGCATAATACCGTATATACCTGTTATTCTTAAGGGACCCTGCTCCAGAATAAAAATTATTTTCTTTTCTATTAAGATAAGAATGAGGGCACACTTAAATAAATCAACAAATTTTTAAATGAGAAAGTAACTCTGATAACGGCGAGAGTAATTTTTTTCTTTCCTTCCATGCAACTTGAATTATATTTGAAATAATTTCAAATTATTTCTAAAAAGTTAAGTCGCAAATAAACGTAAGAAACATATAACTTTTATTTAAGGCCTGGATATGTGAATATATATTTTGAGAAAATCGAAAAAAGGTATGGTATAAAGTGCCTCTTTTGGTAGGCTCATTTTGATGAAAAAAGTTTTGTCACGTCTCGGGCGTATAGTTGTCTTAAATATGAAATTTCAGTTTCATAGGACTTACCGTTTCCGCCCGGGAGTTACCACACACACACACACACACACACACACACACACACACACACACACACACACACACACACACACAGACCTTTTTGCGGGACTTGGTTATTTGGACTCAGGGGACCCTAAAACGTGTATTTCCGTTGAAAACTGGAATTCGAAAATTTTCACGATCGCAATACTTCCTCTTACTATATATAGTAAGTGAAAATAAAAAGTTAACAAAGAAAAATTTTCTCCAAAACATTTGTTCATTAATTTCCTATACATTTGTTAACCACTTTTTTCGCTATTTACTTGATTTGTAGGACGAAAAAAAAATTAAAGAGTATTCAACCATATTTTAAATTAGTAAGTTTTATTTTTATTTGATATCTATAGAATTTCGAGAGTTTCAGAGATTTTTTTCAAAGCATATTTTCAGCCGCGAAGCTGACTTAAAATGGCTGCAAAACTAGCTAGAAAATTGTTTTAATCATAGTTTTAAATTCAGGAGAGGATAGAAAATAAGTGTTTAAACATCATGAAAATAAAAAATGTTGAACAGCAAAATTAATTAAATTCGCAATGAATACTCCACACACGATAAATCCTTACCATACTGTGGAGTATTTTTACTTTCACTTACTATATATAGTAAGGAAATTATTGCGATCGTGAAAATTTTCGAATTCCAGTTTTCAACGGAAATACACGTTTTAGGGTCCCCTGAGTCCAAATAACCAAGTCCCGCAAAAGGTCTGTGTGTGTGTGTGTCTTTGTGTGTGTGTGTGGTAACTCCCGGGCGGAAACGGTAAGTCCTATGAAACTGAAATTTCATATTTAAGACAACTATACGCCCGAGACGTGACAAAACTTTTTTCATCAAAATGAGCTTACCAGAAGAGGCACTTTATACCATGCATTTTGCACCTTTTTTCGATTTTCTCAAAAACGGTTCCGACGATTTTGATTAAACTCGCTATATCGATGTAAAATTAAATGGGCTTTAATATCATGTAGGTTTTATTTGGATAAAAATGGTCTGACAGGGCTTAAATGCCGATATTTTAAATTTTCTTCCTCTAAAGTACCTTTAATTTTTTAGATTCAATAATAATAACTAGATTATCTTGTTAGCGCTGATGAAAAACAGGTAAATATATAAATTGAATAAATTCGATACCCAACTAAAGGAGAAAACAGAAAAAATATATTTTTAATGAAATTTTTCGTTTTTGAACATAAGAGCAGTAATATACATGCATGATATACCGTTGGAAAGCTAAAGATTTTAGAAAAAATATCATCTCATACACAAGCTTTTAGAAGTTAATAGAGAGTGATGAGAAGAAGATAAAACTAACTGATTATTTTAGATAATAATATAATAGATTTTTTAATAAAACACATGTTTATATATAAATTCAATTTGATTAATTCCTTAATAGTTTCACGTATTTTTATCTCTAACTGTATTTGAAAATTCTTTCATTGATTTTAAAAATCGAGGTAAGTGAAAGTCGTGTGTTGCCCGCACCAGATTTTTATTTATAGTTCGATGACTAAGTACCTCATTACAAACTCATTGTAAATAATCTAAACATGAAAACTTTGAGTTATGAACCAAAAACCGACTCAATTTCCGCTTGAATTCATGAAACTATAATGATCTCCCACGCAACATTTTTTTTTTCCAAAACCCAGGTGGGAGTTTGGTATGCTTTAACTGCTTCGACCAATACATCTTTATGTGTAGGTTATCGACCTAAACTGTACATAAAGCTAAACTGCATCGCTGAACAGAACCTCTTACAGATATAACTTCTCTTCTCGGTCGTTGAGGGGCCTTGATAGCTTCATCAATATGTCCGCAGGCAAGGATGTCCGATACAACCATACCATTAGCTAGGTAAATTCACCATTAACAAGTACACCTACGGTTTTCTGTTTTAGTCGCAATTGTCGTTTACATTTAATGCTATCACATATGTTATACGAGTCATTAAGATTAAGATCAACTAAATAATAGACTACTCACCAGCATAAAAACGGGGTAAAGTAGCAGCCTGCATTAGCTGCTGCAATTAGGAATTTAGAATTGTATATATTGGAAGTAATTAGCTTATAGATTAGAAGGTAGTGGCAGTTAGATAAAAGAAAAATTTTGATGATCAAGCAGTTCTTTATTAACGCTCAATGCAAACTATAGAAAAAAAAATCACTTCACAGAATTTATTTTAATGATAATAGTGTTATTTTATTTTTTGTATCTCTTTTGAGTTACCTTCCTCTCTCATTTACATTCTTTTATATTATTCTCTTTCTACTTAATTTATTGATACTTTTTTATTATTATTATTTTTTTTTTTTTTTGTTCCATAACCTAAGTTTTTATTAAACTGTAGCAAACACATATTGACCATATAGGATTTGGTGTCAAGTCTTGACGGTCACTTGTATATAATAAAATAAAAAAAAAAAAAAATAGAAGGTAGTGAGCTCTTAAAGAGTTGAAGATGGTACAGGTTAGATTTTAAGCTATTCATGTGATTAATATTCACGAGTTAAACGTTGGAGTGAAATCACTAATATGTGAAGATCAGGACTTCTTTTATGTGGTAATTAAGTGAAAATTATCACCATTCCGTGTTATCACGCATGCACACACACACACACACACACACACACACACACACACACACACACACACACACTCCACACGCATGCCAGAGTTATTAGAGGAGAAGGTAGCGGTCCCCTTCTAAATAAATTTTGGGACTAATAATAATTATAAAAAAAATAAAGATAAAAAACTCAAATAATTTATAGATGGAAGATGATGTCAGAGGTTATTTTTACGTCCAAGTATGCGATTTTTACTTTCACTTACCTATATATGAAATATAGGCTTCTGTCTAAAAACTTAAAGGTTAGAATTTATAAAACTATTATTCTTCCGACGGTTATTTACGAATGTGAAACGTGGCCGCTTACTTTGAAGGATGAACAACGGCTTAAGGTTTTCGAAAATAAGGTACTGCGTAAAATATTTGGTCTGAAGGGAGATGAGGCCACTTGGGAGTTTAGGAGGTTGCACAACGCGGAATTGCGGAGTTTGTACCCTGTTAATAAAATTGAGTTGATAGCATCGCGGAGACTCAAATGGGCGCTTAAATTTATTGGGCTCGGTGAGGACCGGATTCCGAAAAAGTTGGTATTCGCTGAACCGACTGGTAGGCGTCCGAAAGGTAGGCCAAAGGGCCGATGGGAGGATTGCATTAAGGCTGATCTCGGGAGCTTGGTCTTGACCGGCGAACATAGGACGAATCTGTCCAGGCGAAGCTTGGTGGTATCGGCATCGAACCTTCGGGTTCGGTAAGCCTATTTTTATTATTATTATGTTAGCCTATTATCACTTTAATAGAGAACCGAGAGGTAGATGGAGGCGTTAAGCACCACATCTTCAATTCTGCATATTTGCCGATACTCTTGTTTGGAGCCGATAGCTGCCCTGTGACGATTTTGAACCCACAAGACCGATCCCTACCGAGAATCCTGACTACGTCCTTAATTGCTCATAAATATTGGTAAGAATATACAATATTAATAAAAATAATAAATAATATTTTTATTAATATTTATCCTGGTGCAATGTTCGTGTAGAATAACAATGTTATACAGCGAGATCACTAGTAGCAGGGTGGTTAGCATAACAGCCTCCTATGCCAAAGGTCACGGGTTCAAACCCGCAGGTGGTCCCTGGCTTTTTTAATGGGAGTAAACAATCCTTAATTATGCCGTCCTTCGGAGGGGACGTTAAAAGGTGGTCCCGAGCCTGTGCGATGTCAGGTACTCGTTAAAGATCCCTTTTCTAATAAAACCTGGATAAGTAAAATTTAGGACTCCCACTGTAGCATCGTCTGATTAGCCATAGTAGCATAAAGTGACGTTAAATATATAAACAAACAAACAATTTTATACAGTGCAATTTAATATTACATGTATTGCCGATATACTAATCATAATAATTTTTATTTACAAACGTGAAAAAGGATGCAAGGCGGATATAAAAGGGATGATCGACTATTTTTATTAAAATTCCTATTTAAAATTATAGGATTTAGTGTATCATAGGAGGTGTTGGGAATTCTTGCAGGAAATAGAAGGATTCTTGCAGGTAACAGAGCGTATTTTGCTCTAGGGAACCTGGTAAGGAGTAATCTGCTCTCTCGTACCACCAAGATTCACATGTATAAAACCCTTATAGGACCAGTAGTAACCTATGGTAGTGAAACATGGATTCTTAACAAGGCAACGGCTGAAAGGGTATAATAGATTTGAAAGGAAGGTGTTGCGAAGGATCTATGGAGGCGTGTGTGAGGGAGATGGGAGATGGCGCACGAGAAAAATAGAGAAATTTATGAACTATTTAATGGGTTGCGCTTATCTGACGCCATAAGGATGAATAGGTTGAGGTGGTATGGTCATTTGAACAGGATGAGTGAGGACAGGCAGGTAAAGAAGACCTACCAAGGAGCAATCATAGCCACACGTAATAAGGAGAGGCCAAGAGCGCGATGGAGAGACAAGGTTCTGGAGGATATGCGGCGCGCGAGCATCCGTATGGTGGAGGATGGAGGACTGTGGCAGGCTATGTTGTGGCAGGTCAAAGACCACTTCGGTCTGTAGTGCCAGAACAAGAAGAGGGTGCTGGGAATTTATAAGGAAGGTTTGATCCGAGAAAATGTTGTTAATCAGTAAAAAATCAGAGCCATTTTAACCCGCCTGTAAGTGGGTGACTGGAAACATCGTGGTACCGAAGATGAATCTTATGAACATGTGATGATTCGGTTAAGTCTGTCCTCGAGTACGTTAGAGAGGCCACTAAAGTGGCATATTGTGATGTGAGATGAATAAACAAACTAGGGGTGGACATAATCGAATGATGATTATGAGATCATTCTATTATTTAAATCATTCGAATTAATCGATTATTGGATTAATCTGTTTCGAGGAACGAGTGATCATTTGAACTGAATTTTTAACGATAATCGAGAAATTATAAGGGGTTGGGATAATCGAATGACTTCTTTTTTTTTTTTTTTTTTTTTGTCATCATATAAAATTAAAATTCATATTGCGCTAGGCTCAGCCAGGTCACCAATCATAGAAAGGGGAATTGTGCCCATTTATTTTTCAGAAAAGCATATTAATCATCCGATCATTCGATTATGACGATCATTCGATTATGTCCACCCTAAAACAAACGATCTATAAAATTAAACTTTTTTTCATGACAACTGTATAACAACATAACCCTGTGTTAGTGTCAGAATTTATTTAAGAACAAAAAACCCTAGAAGTAAAATGCCCAAAATTTGAAATGATGATCGTTTGAAGGTGTAAGCCCTCAATGGTGCTAATACGAAGTATTAATAAACCAATTGATGTTTTAAATCGCCAAACGGACACTTCTGACAAGTTGACAATTGGTTCTTTAAGGATTGGTCCGGCAATTACTCTTGCTTACCCGTGTCGGTTTGGGGTTTTTTATTTAATAGCTGTTGCTCGCCACTTCGTCCCGCGTCAATTTCGTTTTTTATGATCGCTATTAAGCGTTTTTTAAAAGAATATATTGGGTTGTCCAAAAGTTCGTAGAGAAATCTGTTTATTTGTTTTAACGTCACTTCATGCTACTATGGCTAAACGGGGTGAAAGTACAGTGGGAGTTCCTAAATTTTGCCTATTCAGGTTTTATTAGGATAAGGATCTTTAAAGAGTACCCGACTCGATAGGCTGGGG
>JAJSOM010000009.1:0-108585 GCA_023052935.1 Piezodorus guildinii
AACCGTCGGAAGAATAACAGTTTTATAAATTCTAACCTTTAAGTTTTTAGACAGAAGCCGCGAGCTATGTAATTTAGCAACTGAATAATAACAAGCATTTCCCACCTTTAACCGGGACATTATTTCTTCCTGGATTTCATTTTTCTTGTTATCATTGAACCTAAATACTTGAATTTCTCTACGTGTTCAAAAGTATGACTTGAAATATTAATATCATCAAGATAGCCACCATTTCTGTTACTAATCATATATTTCGTCTTATCGTCTTGTATTTAGTCCCATTTTTTTTAGTTTATTTATTTATTTATTTAACGTCACTTTATGCTACTATGGCTAATCGGACGATGCTACAGTGGGGGTCCTAAATTATGCCTATCCAGGTTTTATTAGGATAGGGATCTTTAACGAGCACCTTACATCGCACAGGCTCGAGATCACCTTTTAACGTCCCCTCCAAAGGACGGCATAAACCTTGTTAACAAACCAAAAATTTACTCCTCCTCCCCTCAAAATATGAGAGCTTACGTTTCAAGATAAGTACAATCCAAATAATGAATAAAAAACAAATCCGTTTGTCCATTGTTCAAATATACAAATAAAATACATAAAAAGTTGTTAGTGCTATTAAGATAGGGAAAAAACTGTATTTTGTTTTAAGATCAGGACACCGCGGCGAATAAAATAAATTTAAAAAATTGAAATCTTTCCTGCATATATTCTTGTATCTTCATTATTTTCGAACTGGTAAGGTTCCTAAACATCTGTCTTATCTAAAACTAAGCCTCGAAGAATCAAGAACATGACAAGACCTTGGAGAAATTGCGAAAGAGGTAGGAGAAGAGAAGAAGTGGCCATTATCAGAATGAAAATTGTTAATGTAAATCTTTATTGTGGATGTAATTAGTTGACCGTTGAGAATTACAGGAAAGAATTAGTCCGGGTGGCGGTCATTAAATTAAACAACTAAAAAGTTGAAACTATTCTATTCTACACCCGGACTAATTCCTTCCTGTAAATCTTTATATTCGGATTTGCAGTTTTTATATTCGTTAATATTTCCTGATCTTTATTGAGGATGTATAGTCGACTGCTCAAATTACCGTAGGCAGGAATAATCGAAGGTCAGTCGTTTTTTTTATTATTTTAATTTTGCTGTCGTTTCGGCTCAAAGTTGTGAGCCATCATCAGGGCTACAAGTGTCGGAACAAAAAAGATGCATATCAATATGATAATGAAATTTTTTTTTATGTAGTCACAATGATAAAGTATAAAGTAAAATAAAAATATACCATTATATATAAATATTATAGATACAAATAATGATGATATGATAAACCCCTAAAAAGACAGGCTTAGTATTTATATTTAAAGGGGAAAACAGCTGGGGTTTTTACATCAACCCTCTCCGTACCAGCTATTGATGTTTTCGGTTTTCCTCAGTTTATGTTTGACATGGCTCACGAATATATATATATATATATATATATATATATATATATATATATATATATATGCTGGGCTATCCGTGAAACAATAGTACTTCCTAGTGACAACTCAAAATTAAGGGTGGTTCTATTGAAATAAATAAGTGTACTGTATAGATTTAAAATAAATAAAAATAATGAAAGCAAACGACGAATCACAATACATTTAATAGACTAAAATACATATAAGGATGATAAGAAACAAATTAACCTAATAAATTTATATAAGAAAAATTAACCTAATTATAATTAAACAGCTGTAAGAAAATGTAGGAAACAAAATGAACCTAATTAAAATATTGTAAAAATAGAAGAAACAAACTTAACTTAATTAATGCTTAAAGATGTAAAAAAAAAAAAAAGTTATCAAATTAAACAGTTTCTTGAATAAGAATTAAGAAATTAAATGTTCCATTAATGGATAAAGATAGGTTATATTCACGTAAAGATGTCCAGTTGAGTGTTGAAGAAAACGACCGCAGGGCGGCTTGAACGAAGTCGTCTTGAGTATTGAAGAAAATTACCGCAGGGCGGCTTGGACGAAGTTCTCTTGGGTGTTGAAAATGACCGCAAGGCGGCTCTTCCAAGTTCCAAGGGGAACGATGAGAAGATGAAGAAATTCGTTTCTAAACGTTCAAACGTTGAGAGGAATCTTGAGTCTATATACGGCACATCTTACCGCTAAGACGCTAGCTTAAGACTCGACTGGCCACGAGGCAGTCAAAAAACAATTGTAAACGATCGTCTTCATTTTCTTTCTCTTCTACTCAAAACTTTTAATTATATTTATAATAAATATTTTTAAAACAGATAAAAAATAAAGATTAATACAAAAATGATCTATTGATAAATATCAAGAATTTATACAGTTTAAATTATACAGTTTTCCTTTTTTTTCCATCAGACCATAACATATGGCGTGAACATATATATATAAAGAGAGAGAGAGAGAGAGAGAGAGAGAGAGTGTGTGTGTTTGTTGTTTTACCTCTATATTAAAGTATAAAGTCTGAAGATTTCATAGTTATCATCATCATATACCTATTGTATATGTATTTATTTGTACCTATAATATTTATGTATATATTTTATTTTATTACTTTCACTTACCTATACATGAAATATATAGTAAGAAAAAGTATTGCGGTCGTTAAATATTTCGAAATCCAGATTTCAACGGACATACACGTATTAGGGTCTCCTGAGTCCAAATAACCAAGTCCCCAAAAAAGGTCTGTGTGCCTATGTGTCCGCGTGTAGTCTTAAGTCTCGGCGAAAGTGATAAGTAGTATACAATTGAAATTTCATACTTTAAGAGCGTCTATGCCCGAGATGTTACAGCAACTTTTACATCAAAATCAGTTAACCAGAGGAGCCACTTTATACCATGCATATTGTACTTTTTTACGATTTCCTCAAAAACGGCTGTAACGATTTTGATCAAACTCTCCATATCGATGTAAGATTTGATGGGCTTTAATACCATAAAGATTTCATTCAGATTGAAATAGTCTGAAAAAGCTTGAATGAAGATAGAATAAATTTTCTTCCTCTAAAGTACATTCAATTTTGTAGATTTGAAAAAAATACTCCTATCACCTCAGTAGGATTTATAAAAAGCTTCTATAAAGTGTGTTTAACTTTTCTATGAACGAATTTGGTGTATAAAGCAAAATACAGGATGAAACAACAAAAATATGTTTTAATATAATATTTCTTTCTTCTAATCTATGAACAGCAACATAGATGTACTATATACCGTTGGAAAGCATAAGATTATAGAAAAAATATTATCTTATATAGAAATTTGTAAGAGGTGATGTAAAGTGACAAATAGGGCATACAAATATTTCTGATAATTATGCGTAATAATTTGATATTGCTATATTATTTAATCTAAATTATATGTTTCTAACCAAATTCAATATTTTTTATTTAAAATTTTATCATTGTCACAACCTTCAACATTTTTTAGTATCATACTGATATGTACCTCGTTTGTTCTGATGTTTTTAGTCCTTATGATGGCTCACGAGTCGGCAAAATTAAAAGATTAAAAAAAAAAAACGATTATTTCTACCTAGGATTCTCTGATCTGCTTTTCGTTTATTTTGATTCACCCAGTCACACCTCTCCATGTGGAAATATGATGAAAATAAAAATAAGGGATGTATTTATTACCTCTGCTTCAGGTCGAAGTTGGGAAAGTGAGGGGGTTAGGTTTTGTTCTATGATGAATGGTCGAAGGGGATTACACAGCCGACTGGATCCACCCAACTCGCTGATCGATGTTCGAGTCGACTCGCTGAAGGAGAAAAATTAGACAGAATAAGGCCAACGTGGAATAATGTTCGGGAGCTTGGACATATGTTCCCCTTTCATAAGAGTTCGCTCGGACTTTGAGATATCGTAGGATCTCGTGCAGGCACCTGTCGGGCAGGTGCTATCCACTCGGGGGCCCCAGCGCTCTGTCTCGGTTATTTAAATGAAGCCGTCCAGAGTATCGGATGTCTCCTCTTAGCCACAGCTGCCGCTTGTATTTTAAGGTTTAAAAGACACAGACGAAACCAACAGACGATAAATTAGACAAGAAACATTTTCCAAACATAAGATAAGGACCGGTTTATAAAGTAGCTTTTATTTAATAAATAGGATTAAACTGAAGATCTTGCTCTACAAAATGTAACCGAAGAACGCGACTACCTCACTTTTTACGTACAAAAGAATAATATTTTAATGAAAATTTCAAATAAATACATCGATAGATCAACATTGTTTTGAACGTCATCCCAAAACTCTAGTAATAATTGTATAATTAATATTGTAATACAGAATCTGGTGCGGGGAACTTACGACTTTCACTTATCCCCGTTGTTAAAATCGATAAAATAATTTTCAAATACAGTCAGAAATAAAAATGAGTTTTTTTTTTCTTTTTTTAATCTTCATATTTATGATTCGCAGCTCTCAAACGCAATAAGTGACAATAGGAAAATGTGATACAAAATCATACGCAGCGGTCTTGATGGGTATGGAGAAGGCAAGTACCCAGCAGTACCCCTTCCTATGCTTTCATTTAGGAGAGATCTCTCATCCAGCTTCTTTTCACCCTTCTAACAGGCATGTCAGTTAATGGCATATCCTTTATTAGTCTATTGTTGTGTCCTTGTAATTTGCTATGAAAACGCGAATATCGAGTTCGTATGTGTTTGTCAATTGTTTGTTGTTGTAAGTCCGTATGTATAATTCTGTTATTTACGTACCAAGGGGCTGTCGTTATGAGTCTTAAGTTTTGATTGAAAGTAATTGCTGTTTTTTTTGTTATGTGAGTCTTTTTTGCAGAACCGTAAATCTTTGAGGCGTGAGTCCATATGAGTGAAACTAAAAAAATGAATAATTAAATTAAATTTTTATAGAAACTTATGTTCTATTGAAAAATCTATTATATTATTATCTAAAACAATCATTAAGTTTTATTGGCTTTTCATCACTCTTTATTAGCTTTGACACGCTTGGGTTCGAGATAATATTTTTTCTAAAATCTTTACCTTCCCAAAGGTATATTATACATGTATGTTAGTGTTTTTATTTTAAAAAATACAAAAATTTCATTGAAAATGTATGCTCTTTTCTCCTTTGGTAGGTTATTAAAGTCGTTCAACTTTTATATTCAACCGAGTTTTTTATCAATGCTAATCAGATGATATGGTCATTTTTATATAATCTACACAATTAAAAGTTTTTTAGAGGAAGAAAATTTAAGATATTGGCATTTATGCCCTGTCAGACTATTTCAATAAGAATGATTCTCTATATTATGTTGAAGCCAGTTAAATTTTACATGGATGCAGCGAGTATAATTAAAATCGTTTAAAGCTGTTTTCGTTAGAAAAATCGTTAAAAAATACAAAATGTATGGTGCAAAGTAGCACTTTCGCTAAGCCGATTTTAGTGAAAAAGTTGCTGTAACATCTCAGGCGTAATACTGTCTTAAATATGAAATTTTCGTTTCATACGACTTGCGCTAGACCTACGACATACGGACACACACACAGACCTTCTTGCGGGACTTGGTCATTTGGACTCAGGATACCCTAAAACGAGTATTTCCGTTGAACCTGGAATTCGAACATCTTTACGATCACAATAATTTCCCTTACTATATATTTCATGTAAAAGTAAGTGAAAGTAAAATCGAATTGAATCAAAAACAAACAAATTAATGAACCCACCCCTCTATTATATCAAGCAATATATTGAATGTTGATATTGTCTGATTCGATGTGCACAATCTTCAAATCAATAACATAAAATCTCATTAATTAACCTGACAGTGGGAACATAGGGAGTATCAGACGTCAATGGAATAGGTAGGGTTGCATTACGAAATTAGTTGCTTACCGATCCATCGGTAGATCTTCAACAGCTGGTTCATTTATTAGCTTCGACATTTCTTAGAAAAGCGGTATATAATTCCTCCTCAGTATCTTCAATAATGAAACCTGACGTCAACGCTCAGATTTCTTTTTCTTTTTTTTTTCGACTCTCTTTACAAGAAAAAATCATATACACACCATTATTAAGCTGACTTGGACCTGCGAAACTGAGTATGGTGCTCGATTATTAATTTTTTTTTTTTATAACTTTTATTTATTTAGAAATAATACAATCTGCCACAATCTTGGGCAATAAGTAATAGTGATATTAGAGTTCATTCATTCCTTATGTACACAAAATAAAGAAATAAAAATAAATGAATACAAAATAAATAAAATATAAAGAAGAATAAATAACCGTAAATAAAGATAAAAAGAAAATAAAATAAATAAATAATAATAATCTTGGTCACATTCATACATATATATATACAATATTTACATACTGCCCCTGGGAACTCCGAATTAAACCCCGACGCCCACAAGTGGGTGTTGGGGCCCAAGGCTAGGAGATCCCAGCGCCTCTCAGTCAGTCGCGTCACCGGTCTAATAAGCCAGTGGAGACTGAGAGAGGGCGCTAGAGCCACAGACTCTCAGGCGTGAGTGGAGAAGCTGGCCATTGCCAACACTCAGCATTGCTTAGTTATAAGAGATCTCTAGGTCACTGCCGTTTCAACCTACGAGGAGGGTTATAGGGATGGCTGGAGCTAGATAGGGATTGGGATAAAGGATTAGGAAGGTGAGTTAGCCTCTGGTGGAAGTTTAGGAATTTAGATGGGATTAAATCGAGGACAAATGGGATATTCAGATCATTGTGTAAGGTCTTGTTTGTTACAGTCTTGGGAGCATTGACTATTGTTCTAAGGACTTTGGACTGAAAGGATTGGATACGCCTGATGTTCGAAAATTTAGTTGTCCCCCACAGTTCGAGTCCGTAGGTCCATATCGGTTTTAGAATCGTCTTGTAAATTAATAGTTTATTAGCAACAGAAAGTTTTGATGTTCTGTTTAGTAGTCTATATAGTTGGCCGTATCGTCTGTTGACTTCTTGTCGTTTAAGTCGAGTGTGTGGGTTCCACGTTAGTCATTTGTCTAGTAAGAATCCCAGATACCGGACTGTGTCAGAGCAGGGAAGGGGTATGGAGTTAAAATTGACTTGTGGACAGGATCTGCGGCGAAGGGTAAAGGTGATGTGCTTACATTTGGATTCATTAATTTTGATACGCCAATTAGCGCACCAAGATTCAATCAAGGATAGATGTCTTTGTAGATAGGAAGATGCTATTTCGGGATCTGATTGGGTTGATAAAATGGCAGTATCGTCGGCAAAGGTTGCTAAGAAGGTATCAGGATCCGTAGGTATGTCAGCTGTAAATAGGAGATAGAGGACAGGACCTAGGACACTGCCTTGAGGTACACCAGCCTCGATCAGGTAACTATTGGAAAATTCTGAACCAGAGCGGACTCTGAAGGAACGGTTTGAAAGGTAGGATTGTAGGATTAGATATAAGGATTGGGGTAAATGGGTTTTTAGTTTGAAAAGCAAGCCATCGTGCCAGACCCGGTCGAATGCCTGAGCAACGTCCAGAAAGGCACCAGTGCAATATTGCTTGTTTTCAAGTGCAAAGGATATATGGTCAACCACTCGTAGGCCTTGTTGTACAGTGGAGTGCTGTGAGCGGAATCCGAACTGGTGGAAAGGAATTTCAATTAACTGTAGGATACGCTTGAGAAGGATTTTTTCAAAGATTTTTGAAAGGATCGGAAGGAGACTAATAGGCCTATAGGATGAGGTGTTGTTGGGAGGTTTACCAGGTTTGGGAAAAAGGAGAATGATGGAGTGTTTCCACACCAAAGGAAAGTGGGTTGTACGGAGGATACTATTATAGAGGTAGGTAAGGAATATAATTGCTTTTTGGGGCAGTTGACGAAGGATCTTAGAATTGAGGAGGTCATAGCCAGGAGCTTTTCGAGGTATTAGTTTCTTTATAAGGAATTTGACCTCAGAGGGGTTAATAGCTTTAGGGGGTGGAGAGAGAGGAATTGGAGAGGAGAGGAATTCCTTTACGTTAGCTGTATGGGCAGGATTGAGCTCGGGGTGTGGGATAAAAACTTTAGAAAGGTATTTGGCAAATTCTTCCGCTCTAGTCTCATCCGACGAAGCCCAGGATCCATCTTCACGTCGGATGGGATGGGAGATGAATTGGTATTTAAAAACTTTTTTGGTTACTTTCCAGAGGGAATTGTCGCAGATATATAGTGAAGAAAGATAGGAATTGTAGGATTGGGATCGAAAGGTATCTAATTTCTTTTTAGCTAATTTGGTGTAATAATTGTAGGATTTACGATCGTCTGGGTGCCTGGTTCTTTGCCAGAAGGTTCTAGAGCGTCGTTTGGTATGGATTAGATCTAGGAGGTTTTTGGGTATAGGATTCTTCTGGTAGTATTTTGGGGAAGGAGAAGGTGAAGATGCATTCCAGGCTGCTTGTTGGATAAGGGTAGTAAAGGAATCAACTGCATCGTCAAGATCTTGTGGAGATTTGAGGGATACTCTGAGGTCTATTCCATCCGTTATTATTTCGCGGGAGAGGTTCCAATTAACTGGGCCTCTTAGGAATGATGGTGGAGGGAGTTTCGGAATAGGAGATAATGAGAGAGTCAGGGTAAGAGGGCTATGATCGGAGGAAAGGTCATCGAGCCGGGAAACGGAATGATTTAAAGGTCCTAGCCCTTTGTGGATAAAATAATCAAGGAGGTCGGGGTTACGGTGAGGATCAGTAGGCCAATAGGTAGGGGAATCGGGGGAGAGGATATTACAGTGAGTGGAATAGAGTGCAGACAGCAATGTTCGCCCGCGAGAATTTGTAGTTCTGGCTCCCCATTGCTGGTGTTTGGCATTTAAGTCCGCACCTATGAGGAAATGATGCCCTAAGGAATTAAGGAATAAATTAAATTGGATTTCGGAAATAGGTATTTTTGGAGGAGAGTATGCTGCAACTACTGTTATAGGAAAATGACGGGTTTGTATAATTACAGCAGTGGTTTGGAGGAAGTTATGGACTGGTAAGGGTAATAAATTATGGGAGAGGGAGCGATGGATGATGACAGCAGTGCCGGCATGAGCTGTTCCAACGGGATGGTCAGTTCGGTATATTTGGTAGTCTGGGATGTTGAATGATCGTTTGTTAGTTAGTCGTGTTTCAGTGATAAGAGCTACGTCAATACGTTTGTCGTGTAGTAATAAAGTTAGTTCATTAATATGATTTCGAACACCATTCGCATTCCAGAGGAGAATGGAAATGGAGTTGGATGGAATCATTTAGGGCTTTTTCAAGGCAGGAATTAAATTTGATACTAGATTTGTTAGGACTGATATAAGAGGCATAACTATTGATTTTATTTCTGAGATGAATGATGTCATTAAACTGGTGAGGTCTGTGACATTTGATGGAGGAGGGATAGGAGAAATTTGATGCTGGGGAAGTTTTTGAGAATTAAAATTTTGAGGTGGTTGAGATTCAGGTTCGGGATGCTTGAGTGTATGTTGAACCGGCGTGGCCTCACACTGAGTAGACTGGTCACCACCACCAAGTTGTTGGGCGAACGAAACTGTCGGGTCGACGAATTTTGATGGGTTTCTCCTCGGTCTAGTCTCCTCTTGGCGCTGGGGCTTCAGAAATCTTGACTTGAGATTCTTGTAAATCTCGCAGCCTTTGTAATTCGCCGGATGTCCCTTGTGGCACAGAGCGCAAACTGCTGGGATTATACGAGATTTATTGCACTGCTCAGACTTGTGATGTTCACCACATTTAACACAGCGCGGTATGTGGTGGCAATACGTTTTCGTGTGGCCGTATGCTTGACAATTGTGGCATTGTATAATGTCTCTTTTTGCATATGGCTTTTCAATCTTTACTCTCGTGTAATAGAGTTTTTCCACTTCATAAATTTTTTCTACTCCTGGAGACGGTTCAAAGTCCACAAAAAATAGCGGTAAAGGAATTTTACTCCTGTCACCTGATTCTTCTATAATATCTTTCATGACATTAGTTATCTGACGCACTTTGAACCCAAGAGACGTCAGTTCTTCCTTTATTTCCTCAGCTGGTGTAGAGGGGTGTAAATTTCTTATTACCACCCTTAATGCCCTCTCCTCTCTTAGCTGATACGTGTGAAAATCAGCTTTTGTTTCAGTAAGATATTTTACTATTTTGCGGTACACATCAGCTGAATCGGGTGATATTTTTGTGTCATTGATACGCGTTAGACATGTGTAGCTTTTGCTATCAATGATTTTATTTAATTGGGTGCATAGGAGTTGAAAATTTCTTATATTTTTAACAAATATGGGAGGAGGGCGGGGATCTCTCGGTGTAGATTCTGATTCCATGACCTCTTTCTCGATATGGAGTACTTGGTAGGGGTTAGGAGTAAAAAAGGGAGATTCCTCAGTCATCCCTTGCGATGAAGTCCCGGGTTGTGGTTCCTGTTCGTTAGAAGCAGCTGATGAGGGGGGCGTAGGGCGTCTGTTATTACGTCTTTGCCTTTGCGTTAATTACATTGATTATCTATTATTCATAAAGAAAGTGAATATTCAAAGGACAATATATCTACTATAATAAGAAAGTATGTAATTATGATGTTTGTTTTGAACTTGTATTTACTATTTGTGTGAATTTAGCAAATTTAATTATATTATTAACGACGTGTATACAATATTTAACCATAGATACTGATAAATAATAACTTTTGAGCTTTTATTTTACATAAAAAAATCTACTACTAAGTTAGATCATGCACGGATTTTTTTCACATATTTAGCAAGTTCGTGGAATGCTAATTCCAACTATTTGCTGCATAAAATACCATTATTCTAATAAAATGTGAGTTTCTGAAAAATTTTAAACCAAATTTATGTTGCTGCAAGAAGAAATACTATGAAAAAACTTAATTTAATTGGCAACCTAAAAGAACCAAAGCGACGCAACTAAGTTGTTTCAAATAGCCTAAAAACTGATTATTAGGTTAAAACCAGTGATCAAAATAATAGCGGTGATTCAAGACGTGCTCAATGAACCAATAAAAATGCATAAAATGATTAAAACAATAAATTAATGGTGATATATTACGCGGTTAGGTGCTTCTGCCGTTTAGTAGGAAATATAGTACCTTTTGGAAGGAAATGAAAGGAAACGTTATATCTGTTTACATAGGATATAGTACCTTTTGGAACGAAACATGGATATAGTACCTTTTGGAATGAAATAAAATGTGGATTTAGTACCTTTTGGAATGAAATGAAATTTTTAAAGACTTTTTTAAAGGATTTTTATGTTTCTTGGATAAAATTTGATGACGGATTTAGATAAAACCAAACCATTAGAATACAAATATGTGAAAATATCAACTTTGAAAAAAATGTCCTTTAGTACCTTTTGGAAATCAACGTCTCAATTGTTTATATGTAATAAAAACAATTATTACACACTAAAAACTGTTCATAAAGAAGAGACGATATAACGACGTATGTTAATGAACTAGCGCAAGCGCAGAACTCCGATTATTAATTAGAATTGACTTCAATTAAAAATACCTTAAAGCTGCTTTGTATTGTATCTATGAATACATAAATATTTTATTTTCTGCGAAATCGATCATTGAAAAAAAAAATTAATCTTAAAAAAATTGCTCTACATACCTAACGATGTTCAATTAGAGCCTTCTATCGCACAGTCTCAGAATCACCATTTTACGTCTCCTCCGAAGGGCACCACAACCATGGCTGGCTTAACTCCCATTAAAAATTCCTAAAGTCATCTGCTGGGTTTTAATCCGCGGTTTTATTTTATCCATACATCAAATTTATTTATTTCAATTAAATTCTTTTATACATCGTAAATTTCAATCAAATTTCTGCCAAACAATTGATTACGATATTTCATAAATGAGGAAATAATTTACAAAAATATTTATAAGATTTAAGAGAACTGGCTGAAAAACATAATTTTCCTACAGTCATACAATTCAACAACAAAAATAGCTGGGATTTAATCCTACAGGAATTTAGAGAATCCCTAACAGGTATTTATAGATCAAAATTCATACAAAGGGGTGTAGTTTCAGAAAAAATATTTGTATATAAAAACTTATATTATGATGTGATGCACTATTTGTTTGATACCAAATTAAGTTTTGATGGGGTGAAATGGATATTTAAAGTTAGATGTGAATTGGTATACCTCAACTAATTGTATTGAGGTGTTGGTTAAATAACAATGTGATATGCTCGCATTGTAATAGAAGAGAAGTGGGCATTGTTGTTTTGAGCCTGGCTAAGAAATAGAATCAGTGAGAGTGATTTCTTTAACTTATATTGTTACTGTTGTATTATTTGTAAAATTGAACAGGTCGGCTCCGATCTAGGCGGTCTAAAAGACAATATTTCTATTAATGATTTTTTATAAATTGTAAGATTGTTATCTTTTTGTTGTAATATGATGAAAAAAACCAGTTATCTATCTGAAAAATTGTATAAGTACTTTTTTTTCACCTTCATGTTTTTATTCACAACTGTTTACTTCATGAACAATCAGTCGATGCGATGGTGTAAGTTGTGATCTCGTGGCGTGGCAGGCGTGATGGATAGAGTAAGACCCAGCACCATCTCTTCCTGGCTTGATAACTATTTCCTATTTATGACAGCAGGTCCCTCATCCAATTTCTATTCAGTCTTCGACGGATGTTGTAAGGCATGTCGGTATGGCCATGTTCTATGTTAATGTGTTAGTATGTACGTTTAAGTTCAGGTAAAAACGTTGTAGAGGGCTCTGATCTGTCCGTTGACAGTTAACATGTGGAAGGCCGATGTGTTTAGTATTGTTGCTGGATTTTAAAATTTGGATTTTACGTAAGTATGTATATTTTGCTGTCCTGTATATATATATATATATATATATATATATATATATATATATATATATATATATATGTATTGTATGAATAGACATCAAAAGGACAAATAACAGTAAGCTATGTTATCTAGAGTATCTAGAGTTATATAGCTATCTAAAGTTATTGATTGATAAAATTTAACTAAATCAATAAGCATTAAAAAAATATACGTTATTTCAGATGGTAATAATTGTTGATTCAATAAAAAGAAAATTTAAAATACCTTTCAGGCCCCCATACTGGAAAAAAAGAAAAAACGAAAGAAGATATCTAGGGGAGAAGTTAGTTCCGGGTGCGTCAAATAAATTCTCAATTAAGTGTAAACTTAATTCATTTGTGCCTACGTTTCGGCCTGAATTTCTCACAGTATGCTATAAAATATTCTCGCCAATACTAACTAGTCGAATCACGGAATACGCTGAGGAAATTATCGGAGACTACCTATGTGGTTTAAGGCGGAATCGACTATTGATCAAATATTTTCCTTACGTCAAATGCTGGAGAAAAAGTTGGAATACAACGGTGTAGTCCATCAACTTAATATCGATTTTAAAAAGGATTATGATTCTATAGACCGTCAGAAGCTGTATTACATCGTGATTAAACAGGGAATACCAAGAAAGTTAGTAAACCTAGTAGAGATGTGTTTGTCGGAAACATTCCATAATTTCTCCGAGAGATTTGAGGTGCGATCGAGTTTGAAACAGGGTTACTCCCTTCCACCCTTATTTAATGTAGCTTTATAATATGTCATAGAAAAGGTGATGTGTACCGAGAAAGGTTAAAATATGAGTGACAAGATTCCGGTTTTGGGGTATGCTGATGGATTTGGTACTTCTAAATGAAGACACGGAAACCATACAACTAAATACCAGTGTGTTAATAAAAACCGGTGAAGAAATAGGACTCGAATTAAATACCGATAAGACGAAATATAAGTAGCAGAAATGGTAGCGATCTTGGTGTTATTGATATATCAGGGCATACTTTTGAACACGTAGAGAAATTCAAGTATTTAGGTGCAATGATAACAAGAAAAAATGAAATCCAGGAAGAAATAAAATCCCGGTTAAAGGTGGGAAATGCGTGTTATTATTCCGTTGCCAAATTACTTAGCTCGCGGCTTCTATCTAAAAACCTAAAGGTTAGAATTTATAAAAATATTATTCTTCCGACGGTTCCTTACGAATGTGAAACGTGGCCGCTTACTTTGAAGGATGAACAACGGCTTAGGTTTTTCGAAAATAAGGTGCTGCGTAAAATAATTGGTCCGAAAAGAGATGAGGCAACTAAGGAATTGCGGAACTTGTATTCTGTGAATATAATTAAGTTGATAACGATAGTATCGCGGAGACTCAAATGGACGATTCATGTTGTTGGGCTCGGTGAGAAACGGATTCCGAGAAAGATGGTATTCGCTGATCCGACTGGTAGGCGTCCGGAAAGTAGGCCAAAGCGTCGATGGGAGGATTGCGTTAAGGCTGATCTCGGAGGCTTAGACTTGACAGTGAGCATTGAACGAGTCTGTGAAGGCGGAATTTGGTGGTATCGGCATCGAATCTTCGGGTTCGGTAAGCCTAATACTATTATTATTACAATTTATTGCTTGGGTAATTTAAAGCTTTACTGCAAAAACGCTTCATTACGATTTCTTATGTCATGCAGATCAAGTTTGATAAAAATTTAGTAACTAAGTTAATGATAATTTTAACAATAATATTTAGGTTGAATTGCATTGATTTACATATTATATATTAATTTATTAGGTATAATAGTTTTGTGATTAAGCAGTCCCTAATTGTTGTCTATACCGTCTATTCTAGCCAACACCGGTATATTTTATCAGATAAAAACCATGCAACAAGCATAGGTTATATCCCAATTAACAATATAATAATATTTTTGATAAAATAAAACGTAACCTGGTGATATTGTACATATCGTTCTTCCAAGTTATAACAAGTTTCAAATTTTATCAGTATATTAATACAGATGGATATTAAAGCACAAAGTGACATCTAATGTAAATAAAACAGGTGGCTATAGGCCATGAAATATGGTTGTAAACAGGTGTGGAGGATATTGAGGTAATAACTTCTGCCAATGCGTGGGTATTGCGTTTCAGTTTAACGATGTGACAAAAAATATCTCTGCTCGTTTAGCACGACGGAAAATTCATTGTTGTCAGCATTAGGGCAACATGTTGTACCTAATCGTTACGTTTCAATCTGGATGAATATGTATGCTATGAATTTTCATCAATAAGATTACTTACAACAAATCTTATATTATACATTATACATACAATTCATTCATAAAAAAAATCTATAAGGTACTGGAAACAATTTGGTGCGGGAAACGCACGACCTTCACATACTTCCATTTTAAAAATAGATTAAAGAATTATGAAGAGAGATGAAAATTTGTGAAACTATTAAAGAATTAATTTAATTTAATTTCTATAGAAACATGTGTTTTTAAAATAATCCGTTAGTTTTATCGGCTTTTCATCACTCTTTATTAACTTTTAATAGCTTGGGTATTGGATATAATTTTTACTAAAATCTTTAGCTTTTCAACGATATGTGTAAATATTTTACTGTTCTTATGTTCAAAAGCGAAATATTGCATTAAAGAAATATTATTTCAATTTTTTCCTTTACTTGGGTACCAAATTCCTTCAATTTACATATTTACCTGTTTTTCATCAGTGGTAACAAGATAATATAGTTATTTTTATAGAATCCACAAAATCAAAGGTACTTTAGAAGAAGAAAATTTAAAATATTGGCATTTAAGCCCTGTCAGACTATTTTAATCAGAATAACACTTACATGATATTAAAGCCTATTAAATTGTACATCGATATAGCGAGTTTAATCAAAATCGTTACAGCCGTTTTTGAGGAAATCGTAAAAAAGTACAATACGCATGGTATAAAGTGGCTCTCTCTGTTAAGCCGAATTTTATGAAAAAGTTTTTGTATTATTTCGGTCGTATAGTATTCTTAAATATGAAATTTCAGTTTCATAGGACTTTTTGTTTCCACCCGGGAGTTACTACACACGGAGACACACACACAGACCTTTTTGCGGGACTTGGTTATTTGGACTCAGGGGACCCTGAAACTTGTATTTCCGTTGAAAAGTGGAATTCGAAAATTTTCACGATAGCATTACTTTCCCTTACTATACATAGTAAGTGAAAGTAATATAACATTAGAAGTATTGGGTTGTTCGAAAATAATTAAGGATAGAGGTTTTTAAAAAAAAAGAAGAAAGATTTGTAAGGGTTGTATAAAATCTAAATAGTGTTCACTACTATCACTACATACTGCCAATGTTTTGATATATTTTCTATTCCCTCGAAATAGAATTTCCCACCTTCATAATTAACAAATACCAAAAAACCTTTTCTGATGCCCTTTGTCTATTAAAATGATTGTCTCGTGATTTTAGATCAAGATATTAATAAAAATGATAATCCGTTAGCATGAGGTCTGGAGACTAGAGCCGAGTTTCAGATCCAAGCTCACACTTCTTGTGACCTTACAAGCACGCTTTCTCATGCAAGAAAATGGGTCCCTTCCTATTGACCCAAAATGGCTTCAAGATTGTCAATTTCTGATGCATTGCAATAACTTGGCTTTGGCCGGGCTTCTCCCGGATTTAAGAAGCTGTAGTGTATTGAACCAAATCAACAAAACAGCTTTTCCGTTCTCGAGACACTAACCAAAACGTCAGTTGTTTTCGCCAAGCATCCAGCTTTTATAAAAAGCAGAAACGGGTCATTTTAATTTTGGGGAAGTGCAACAAAAACTTGACATAGCTTGTTTGTTATTTGGTGTTCGTTTAACTTGCGTGAAACGTAACTTTTTTATAAGCTTTTTTACCTTTCTTCTAAATCTACAAAATTAAAGGTACTTTAGAGGAAGAAAATTTAAAATATCGGCATTTAAGCCCTTTGAGACCATTTTAATCCGAATGAAACCTAAATGATATTAAAGCTCATTAAATTTCAATCAGAATCAGAAACAGACCTTTTTGCGAGACTTGGTTATTTGGACTCGTGTATTTCTGTTGAAAACTGGATTTCGAAAAGTTTCATGAAAACAATACTTTCCGTTTCTATTTATTTCACGTATAGGTAAGTAAAAGTAAAAATATGAAGGTAAGGCCAGACTTGATTATGTTAATTCGAAAACCATTGCACAAGTCAGCAAGAGAGGTTACTAAAGAATTTAACGCAAAGATGACGGATAATCCAATATATTAACCTTTTCTTAAGGTTCATTAGTCGACATTAATTTAAAACAAAGATGCACTTTTTGTTGATTCTAGTATCTCAAAAGTGTGGTATTAAGGTTTATTCTTGGTCATTAATGGAACGAACAGTAAATTAAATTTTATTTTTAATTGACCGTAAAGTTGGATCAGGAAGATCAGATTGTCTATTTACCTTGGGACTCATCTAGGTTCTAAGACAGGTTGGTAAACCAGCGACAAATTACAGGAGACTAATAAAAGCTACCTATAATGCATCTTTATGGCTCTTTTTTGGACATAAAATGGCGCATTATTAAGGCATTATGAGGGAAAATTGAAAGATTGATACTTTTAGATTAAAACTGCTTTTTTATTTACTTTATATTGTAATAGGATCTACAATGGTACGAGTAAGACTTAAGTGACTAAAGCCGACGTACCATGATTCTTCTAATTATATATATATATATATATATATATATATATATATATATATATATATATATATATATATATCAATAATTTAGTAAGATATCAATTACAAAAAAAAAAAAAAAAAAAAGAAAAAAGATTAATCCAATTATTGATATTTTTCGTTATTTATTTAATGCCACTTTATGCTACTGTGGCTAATCGGACAATACTACAGTGGGAGTCCTAAATTTTGCCTAAGACAGGTTTAATTAGGATAGGGATTTTTAACGAGTACCTGATATCGCACAGGCTCGGTACCACCTCTTTACGTCCCCTCTGACGGCATAAGAATTTTACGAGTATAATCCCATTAAAAAATCCTAGAATCTAGAAGGGGAGTTTAAACCCCTGCTACAGGTGGTGTTTTTTTAGACAACTTAATTTATAAATTGAATTGGGAATCGAAATAATCTCTGCCAACATGGTGCCAACAACTCATCAAAAGGGTGCTCTTGAAATGGAATCAGTAAATTTTGGTCCAACTAAAATCCAGTACCGTTGCAATAACAGTGACGCTTTGTCAATCACAGCAACAGATTGACAAAGAATAAATTATTCTCGTTAGATGAGCCTTTTCAAGTAGCCAGTAGTTTACTAAAAGGATGTGCCCTTTAGCAAATCGCTACCCGCCTTTAGTGCCTATTAGAAAAGGCCTTAAAGCTTTGAAGCTGCTTGAATTAGCGACTTATTGGGAGAAGGTATTTGCTAGCGAAGGGTGATTGGTTGACGCCCTAACACTGCGCCCTCCTCCAACTGTAGAACCTTACGGCCCTAAAGCTAGGCCACCCTTTGATCCCTTCCCGCCCTTGCCTATCCAAATATTATCATCTAATCAATTTGGTCATTATCGCCCTCCTCCTAATCCCTCCTGATACTGGGTAAACCAAATTATATCACGGCTAGCTGGAATTAGGATAATTTATAACTGTTAATTAATTTCCTAATAAGGAAAATTGATAGTGAGTAGCGTATCGTATAGCACCATTCTATCAACTCATTGTGAATAAAATATTTTTATAAATGTTTATTCCTGTAGGATTCCGAGCTGCTTTTTATTTAATTTTGTTTTGTTTATTAGTGCATCTTGGCAGGTGTAATGAAAAAAAAAACTCGAATATGTCATAATTAGAGTAATGCGCACCGACAACTGTTTAAATCTTGGTGACAAAATTCCGGTTCTAGGATACGCTGAGAATACAGTACTGTTGATTAAAAAAAGAAACACAAGTATTTAAAAGAAAGCCGGTAAAGACATGGGGCTCGAAATAAATACAGATAAGTAGAAATATATGGTTTGTTATAGTCCAGGATGGTGAATTAAAATTACATAAAACTTTATTTATTTTTTTTTATATTTTATTGAATTTTACAACTGTATATTACATAAATACAATAAGTAAAAGTGATGAATTATAATAACAGGCGTATAAGGCTTGTGAAGAAACTACCCAGCGGTAGTACTTCGATGTATATTTAAGTAAGTAGATCCCGAGGCCATCTTCTGTTCAATCGCCTCGGAGGGTTGTCAGGAATATGTGAGGTTGATAGGTTGCGGACAAGAGGGTTTATATGAGTTGGGAGTTTAGAATTAAAAGTGGTATATCTGGTACGAGAAAGGTCTGTAACAAATGAGATATTAAGGTCGTTATGGATGATTTTATTTGTGACGAAATAAGGAGCATTAAGGATTTTGCGAAGGATTTTGGATTGTAAGGATTGGATGCGGGAAGAATTAGATGGCTAAGTAGAGCCCCAAAGCTCGATTCCATATGTCCAGATGGGTCTGATGACAGTGATATAAGTTTTTTGTAGTGAATTGGAAGTTTTGAACGTTTGTCTAGTATGTGTTGTAATAATCGGTATCTACGGGCAGTTTCCTGTCGTTTTAGTCTCGTGTGAGGACTCCAAGTAAGACGTTTGTCAAGATGGAGTCCTAGGTATCGGATTTGTTCAACAGGTATGAGTGTCGTATCATTAAAGGATACGGTAGGGCAGGAGGTCATCGGTTTTCGACGAAGCGTAAAGATAATTTGGTGGGATTTTTTTAGGATTTATTTTAATCATCCAGTTCTGAAACCATTCCTCAATGGCTGTGATGTGGGACTGAAGGATTTGGGATGCAGCGGTTGGATCGTTATGGATAGATAACACAAAAGTGTCATCTGCGTAAGTTGTGAGGACAGTGCTAGGATGGAGTGGGATATCAGCTGTATATACCGTATAAAGGATGGGACCTAAGATACTACCCTGAGGTGCACCTGCAGACTAAGAAAATATAGAAGAGTAGGAAAGGTTATGATTTACTTGAAAGGTTCTATTAGTGAGGTGGGAACGGATTATGAGTGAGGAAGTATGTTGCGGGAAGGAATTGACGGAGTTTATAAAGGAGTCCTGGGTGCCAGACTCGGTCGAACGCTTGTTCCACGTCGAGAAAAGCACCCGTGCAAAACATTCCTCGCTCCAATGTGGAGGATATAACATCCACCACACGGTGGCATTGCTGAATTGTAGAGTGGGATGTCCGAAATTCAAACTGGTGGTCAGGTATTACGTGATTCATTTCTAGGATCGGATAAAGGCGCTTTAAAATGAGTTTTTCTGGAATCTTGCCCATGATGGGTAAAAGGGAGATCGGACGGTATAAGGATGGATGTTCAAAAGGCTTTTGAGGTTTTGGGATCATTTTGATTATTGACATTTTCCAAGGTTCAGGAAAATAGGTGGTTCGGAGGGTGGCATTAAATATATAAGTGAGGTAGAGGATTGCCTTTCGAGGTAGCTGTTTAAGGATAAAGGAGGTGATGAGATCATGACCAGTTGCTTTTTTTAATACGTAACTGATGGATAACGTTAATTATTTCAGAAGAATGAAAGGCTTTAGGAGGAGGGAACATTTGGAGTGGAATAGTTAGTTCTGCTTCAATATGGTCAATATGGGTCAGATTAAGGATTTAAGGATGTGGATTAAAAATTTTGGAAAGGTGTTCACCAAATATCATAGTTTTTTCTTCATCTGATCGAGACCAGGTAGAAGATTCGGTAAGGAGTTGGTGATTAAAGGTTTTGAATTTGAGCAGATTTTTGGTAGTTGTCCATAAAGATTTGTCAGTTGGTCTTAGCTTTTCTGTAAAGTCCTGAAAAGTTTGCATTTTGAATTTTCTAATTTGATTTCTAATCAGTTTTGAGTTTGTTAGTTAGGTGACTATGGTATGTTTTGTCGGACGGGTATCTGGACCTGTGCCACTTAGCCCTTGCTCGCCGTTTCTCTGTTAATTTTCGAATGTGAGGAGGTAAGTTAGTGTTGCGGGAATAATTATTTTTGGGATGTGATGAGTTGTTACTAATTTCAATACCTATTGTTCTTGCCAGTTTTTCTATAGCAGAGTTAATTTGTTGTTCTGTCTTTAGCGGAATCTTTAAGTCAAGTTCGTTTTCTAGATCAGAGCGAAAGTTGTCCCGGTCAACATGTTCTGTGATCAATGAAGCAGGGAAGGATTTAGGAATAGGGTTTGAAAGCAGGAGAAGCAGAACTGGGCTATGGTCTGAGGAGAGGTCTTCTAAGGATGTTACTGGGATGTTTTGTCAGGGTGATCTGATCTGTATGTGAAGTAGTCACGTATGTAAAAGTGTGAATGAGGTGTGAAATGTGTTTCAGTCACAAGGGCAACGTCTATGTTATTGTCGTGAAGAAAGATGTCAAGTTGGTGATTAATCAGATCATTGGAATTCCATAAGAGAATAGCTAGGGTCTGCTTATTCATCTCGGGAAATTAATCGAAAACTGTGATAGGAGACTTGTAAGGAGATTGATGAGTGGTTTGATTGTGTTTTGGCGGTCTAGAAGGAAGGATGAAAGAATAGATGTTATGTCAGTTGGAGATTGGTTGGAATTGGGGTAGGAAGGGATGTTTAGGATTAAAGTATTAATCTGTCTTGGTGTGGGTAAGATTATTCTTTGAGGTTCAGCAGGTAATGGAGCTTCAAATGAGAGATTGTCCTGAACTGCAATGATTAATGAAGGTGGATTTTTGGAATTGGTCTGTGGAGAGATTAGTGGCGGTAACTTGACTCTCAGATAAGCAGGTTTTGGATCATTTATGGGTATTTTTGACTGAGGATGGGAGAGGTTTAGGATGAGTTCTCTGAGGCTTTGAATGTAAGGTCTGACGGTGGTGAGAGGAGATCGGGGGTTGAGGATGGGATGTCTGCGGCTGTGAAGTGGTGTCTTTAGGCGATTGAGATCGGGGCAGAGGTTTTGTGGCTATTACAGAATAGGTGGAGTTATTGGAGCTTGGTGGTTGTTGATACATGCTGCCTTCTGGAGCTCGATGGATGACCGGAGTAGTCCTGGTTGAAGGGCTGGGTGCTTCATTAGTAGTGCTGGAGGTCTTCTGTAGGGTTCTAGAGGCTATGTTTAGGATCTTTTGTCTCAGCATGTTCTTGTACATTATGCAGCCTTTATAGCTAGCAGGATGACCTTCACTGCACAGCGCACATTTTGCAGGGGTGTCCCGAGGTTTCAAACAACTGCTAGAGGCGTGTGGGCCAGCACATTTGACACATCTGGCTGACATAAAACTTAAAGTTACAAAAGATATAATGTGTTTCAAGCCGGATGGGGTTTTTCACACTCTACATGTAAGTAATTATTAGTAGTAATTATTATAATTATTATAGAATACTAAGTTATAATTTAACAAATAAGAAAAATAATAGAGGAAAATATAACAAAACAAAAAAAAAACTCGAAAGAGTCAGAAGTAGACAAAATGTATAAACAAACAATTAAGAATAAGAATCATAAATAAATAAAAAGTAAAAATATAAATCATTACTACTATAGAACAATATGTTTTAGCCTCTTATGCTTATAATTTGTATACGTTAAATCAGCTTAACGTATAAAATTAGTGTCGCTCACTGTTTTCACAAGATTTGAAAAAATCTGTAGATAAACGCTCAACCGTACGGGTAGGTTTAAGTACTTAAGACCATTCAAAACTAGAAAAACGAAATTCGGTAGGAAATAAGGCGGTTAAAGGCAGAAAACGCTTGGTATTATTCAGTTGCTGAACTACGTAGATAGAGGCTTCTGTCGAGAAACTTAAATGTTAAAATCGACAAAACTATTATTCTCACTCCGGTTCTATACGGATGTGAGACGTGGTCGCTTACTTGCTGAAGGATGAACAACGCCTCAACGTTTTCGAGAGTAAGGTTTTACATAAAATTTTTGGTTCGATGAGGAATGAGGCCAATGGAGAATTTGAGGGGCTACACAACGCAAAATTACACCAACACCAAATAAAAGCAGACCTAGATGGCGTCCAAAATTACCGTCGAACGAACAAATGGTTGGCGAAATGCTAGGTTCCAGGGTAAACCATTACAAGGAAATAAAAAATCAAAAATAGGGACAGAGCAGTAAAAAGAACAGTTTTAGATGGATCTGTTTCAACTCTGGAATAAAAAAAAGAGATAACGTTATAATAATTATTTTATCTGATTATATTACTTAATAAAAATTCAGTCTACTTATTATCAAATTCTCCTTTAAAGTTATATTTTATTTGAAAACGCGTATCCGAATGGATTACGTAAAAAAGTTAACTATACCTCAAATATTAAAATATTATAAGTATATATAAAATATTTTTTTATATTGTATAGCTAATATTTTTATATTCTGGTGCCCATAATAATGAGAAATTGTAATAGATGTCAATCAACGAGATACCTCATTTATATTTCAGTTTCTCTAAGACATCAAGAAGTATATTCCCCTAAAAATATTTTAAGTGGTTTTAATTATTTTTTAAACAATTTATAATCATTCAATTTTAAGATAAAGAAGTAAACACCTAACACGATTTATTTTATATAAATTTATTTTATGTTTTTTTTTATAATCGCCTAATTCATTATACAATATTAATTTAATAAGTTTCTCTTTTGATAATTTTTTTTTTTTTTTTTTTTTTTTTTTTTTTTTTTTTTTTTTTTATAGACTTATTCGTTAAAGTTAATTTTATTATCAGTTGTCTGATAAACATAGAGTCTAATGAAATTTTCAGCATATAATACAAATTTATTTTCATCACGTTCGTATACTACTGCCTTTTCCTTTAAATAAAATTTGTAACTGGATATTTTGTGGTGTTACATAACGAAATTTCTAAGTTGTATCTTCAATGTTTCTATTTGTTCTCATGTTTCTAATAACAGCCCGGATAGAGTTTACACTGTGTTTTTCACAAGCCTGATATTTAATTTTTTTTTATTATTATTTCGTTTATCTTTCATTTAAAAATTAATGTAAAACATTTAATTAAGTATGTTATAATTTCTAACCGTACTCTTCTCTTAAATTTTCATTAAATGTTTTTCCTTGTATAAAATAAAGTATTAATAGCTATTTTAGAACAATGAATAAATAAAAAAGCATATGTATTGGTAAAACATTCAATTTAATAATATTTTTAGCCAACTCACTGAAAAATATTATTACCGCCAGAAAATCCTTATAAATTAAATTTATGATATATGCTACGCTTATTAGTTCATAATATTCCAAATTATCCAAGTTAGTAAAAAGTCCAAAACGCTATAAATTACAAAAAACGAGATTTGAATAATTTAAATATTATAATAGTAATATATTGTAATATCGATAGTTATTTAACGTAGACACCTTAATTAGGAATTATTGCTGATAATAGTATTATATGTTTTTTATTTAAAATCAAAATTAATATATTACATTAGAGTATAGAGTAATAAAAAATATAATGAATATATTCCATAAGATCTAGTATAATAAAACGTTTTAATTTTATCAATAGATTGCACTGTTAATTAATTAAATTAATCAGTTGTATTTATTTTCATATTGATTAATAAATGATGTTTCTATCACGAAATCCTATTCAAAAATCTACTAAAGCGTAAATTTATGTATAATGATTTCTTGATAATATAAAAATATCTATGCTTTTGTGTGCACCCTACTTAAAAGCATTTAAGGAACCTTAAAATATGCCAAAGAATCAAAAAAAAAAAATTTCTCATTAGTAACTTTTATTTCAAAATGTTTTAATGAAAGAGTGACTACCGCTGATGTTGGAGATGGAAATAGACTCTCTCTTTAATATCAGACATTCAAAAATTGTTTCAAGGTCCTAGCCTTGAGTCAGTCGGAACTCTCGCTTATAACATCGACTGAAATGTAGGTTAATAATTAACATTAACCGTGAAAATACATGCAAGATAATTAATTATACGCTATGAGTAGGCTATGGTTCACCTGCCGTTCCTGATGGATTGGATAGGAATGAGAAGATAATGTTTAATTAGCCTTTTTTGTGGGAATGGGAATGCTTCGTAATATACAATAGTATGTTTATTTTTATCTATATATATATATATATATATATATATATATATATATATATATATAAATCTCGTGTCACAATGTTTGTTCGCGATAAACTCTGAAATTACTGAACTGACTTTGATCAAACATCGTAAGTATCTGTTATTTGGTCCAACTTAAATGGTAGGATCATTTTTATTACTATTCTAAATGGATGAAAAATATATTTTTCTAAAACGTAAAACAAAATTTGTTTAACTGTGGCAACATTTGTTAAACCTTCCCATATCTTTACCTATGTGATTATTAATTCAAATATAAGTGTTTTGTTTGTTTCTATGCGTTCTTATTTATAAAATATACATTCACATTATAGTTTCCATTTATAATAAAATACATATTACTATACGTTTCCAGAAATATAATTAGTACTCATTTGAATGATTTGTAAAGAATTATGAGTTGCAAAGGAGTTATGATGATATACAACGGTTATGTTTAAAAGATAAAACGATGTTATTGAATAATTTGGATGTGGCTACTTGGTACTGGTATGTAATTGTAACATTGAGTAAATATAATTGATATCTGACATGAAATAATAATATTTATTTATCATAAACAAAGTAGCTCATTGCTATTTACCTGTATTACTTTTATGGTTACTCCCTTAACCTGTATGGTGTGTGGTAACTCCCTGGCGAAAACGGAAAGTCCTATGAAACTAAAATTTCATATTTAAGACTACTTACGCCTGAGATGTTACAGAATCTTTTTCATAAAAATCAGCTGACCGGAAGATCTACTTTATACCATGCATTTAGCACCTTTTCCCGATTTTCTCAAAAAAGGCTCTAACGATTTAGATATCCAATAGCGATCCAGTAGAAGTGGGCATACCCAAAATTACTAAATCTATTTTAGCTGTAAAGTAATCTTGGTATAACATTTGCAACATAAATGTGATTGATATACATTGATCCAACGAATGGGAATATTTTCACTTGAAAACCACTTTGATAAATGTAATTTTGAAACATATAATATTTATATTTCTTGAAACTTTATACGTCTTATAATAATAGAGCGGTTGTTGACCGTTTTGACTATATGGCAAAGAAGTTGGTTGAGGGTAAAACCACCAATAAAATACACCAGTAAGAAAAAAATAAAATAAGTGTGTTTTTTGGCAGTTTCTTTGTTACCACATCACCAAACAACTGCTCCATCATATGCGTTTTATAGTTAATACCCATAAACGTATTTGTGCAAATTTAAATTATGACGAAATAAAATATTCGCGAATAAATCCGCGAGCTACAGCTAGTAGAGAGAGAGATACACTTTATTCATAAATAAATAAACAAAATGATGCTGCCCAACTTAATTGGGTTGCTATAACACAGCATACCGATTTTTTTTCCTACAGGAATATTCTTAACATTTTATTAAACTATAAATACAATATTTTTTTTTATTTTTTACTCTTTTAAAATTTTTTTTTCCTACTTATTTTTCCTGTTTTTTTTTTTTTTTTGCTTTTATTTCTCTTTTCCTTCTCTACTGTTTCACATTTTCTTACAAATACTTAGATATATCTATACATATACACCAAAGATTAAATTTTAAAAAACAAAAAAAAACAAAAAAAAAAACAAATTATATATACATTAAACAACTACATACTAAAAAACCACACTATCATCAATAAAAACACTCAGCACCCAAAATCAATATCTTTATATTAAAATAATCTGTTAAAATTAAAATATAACTGAACACAGATGCACATGCATGCCCCTCCAATTATACCTATTAGGAGTAGATGTGATAAAACCAGAGAGCTAAGGTGAAACAATGTTATTTATCACTCCACCTAAAATAAAATATTAATCTAAAATCAGTAATTAGACCGGCCCTCCTATACGGAGCACAGATGCTAACTAATATATCACCAACCATAGCAAAAAAGCTCCAGAAGTTTTAAAGTGGGGTACTGAGACGAATAGTGAATCATACTTCTCTACAGAGGACGAAGACGGACCAAATACCCGACACCTTCGAACTTCTGACAGTGACAGAGCACCCGGAGACATATCAAATTTGTTGATAGTCTCCGGTACTGCACGAACCCACTGTTTAATAGAGTGACGTTTCCATTCTCAGACACCTCTTAAAATGCATCTAAGGCAGTAAAAGAGATCCCAGATTCCTTCTTCTATTTTTCCCTACTCTTAGCTAAAAAAAAAAAAAAATTTTTAAAAACCCGTGAAACAATGTAAAAATAAGTGGTATAAATACATTGGAATTAGCATGATCCAACTCTGGACGATCACAACTTTATTATTATTATTATAACTATCATTCTCCATGAGGAGAGCGACTGAACCCGAATTTATGACTTGGTTCCATTTTTTTTTTCCTCCCACTATCTCTTCATCCCCTCAGAATGTTATTTTTTCCTTTCAATTTCCCATTTATTTCCAGATTGCCGCTATATTTTTCGTTCTAATTGCATGCTTTTATCTGTACCTCTTTCTGCAATTCATCCCACATTTACTGTTGTATCTGATAGCTTCTTTGTCAACTGTTCCCTTCTATATGTGTGGGGTGTAAAAGCCCTAGCCCGCCGTTTCCTAATTTATTCAGTTATCATATTGCATTTTCCTGATATCTTCTCATCCAAATTCTGCTTTTATTGATGTTTCCATAAATCTTACTAAGTTTTTTACGTTCCAGCTTCTTTACTTTTCCTGATGAATAACTTCCTTCTAGAATTACGGATAACAAACTATTAATTTAGTAGACTATTCTTAGGCCCATTTAGACCTACGGACATGAACTGTGGGGGACAGCAAAATTTTCAAATATCAATCGTATCCAATCCTTTCAGTCTAAAGTCCTTAGATCAATAGTCGATGCCACTAACCATTATGGTAACAATATGATATTATGTCACTAACCATTTGTCCTTGATCTAATCCTATCCTAATTCTCAACCTTCCTTTAGAAGCTTATTCACCTTCCTAATTCCTTGACACAATGACTATCTAGTTTCAATCCTCCCTATAACCCTCCTCGTAGATTGAAGCGGCAGTGGCCCAGAGATCTCTTGTAAATATGTCATTTGAGTGCTGACAATGGCCAGCTTCTCCACCCATGCCCTGAGTGTATGTGGCGCCTTCACTCAGCCTCCACTGGCTCTCAATATTAGTAACGCGGCTGACTGCAAGGCACAGGGATCTCCTGGCAACATTCCTCGAAACCCAGGAGTAGGTCTCGGGGTTTGATTCGAAGATCCTAGGGGCAGTTTGTAAATATTGTAAATAGGTATGAATATGACTAAGGTTGTTATTATTATTATTGTTTTATTTTATCAACTTTTTTTAATATTATGTTTTTTATTTATTATTTATTTGTTTTAATTTTTTTATATATTTAATTCTTCTTGTAATTGTTTATTTTTTACATTTGGGATTAATGATTTGTTTTAGCTCTAATCTCTAAATGGGGGGAGCTCGTGGCTGAGTGGCTAGCGCGCTAGTCTCTCATGCTACAGGTTCTGAGTTCGAATCCCAGCTAAAGCTTTTAGAAAAAATATCATTGTATACACATAATTGTAAAGTTAACGGAGAGTGATAAAAATACGATAAAACTAACTAATTGTTGTAGATAATATTATAATAGATAATTTATAAAACACTTTTTTTTTTCGATATCCACTGTGCCATATTGAGATAGTTTCAACAAGAAACAAGAGTTGTAATACACCAGATATGAAGTGTACCATAGTGGCTTATTTGTCAACATAATATTTTGGTTTCCCACATGAAATTTGCAATCTAGTTTTTTTTCGCGATTTCATTTAATGCATCTACTGCGTAGATCGCTTCAATCTTGTTGCCAGCGATAATTCAATATCATCCACGAAAGCAAGGTATCAAGACTATATGTATATGAACAAACATGTGCTATGCTATGAACATCTGTTATGCTCTAAAATTCTGATGTTTTTTCTAAAAGATTAAAAAACAACAACAATAAATTAAGAAAATGTTTATAGTTGTGTTTGCGAAATTTATTAAGATAGTCCATATCTCATTAAATGAACCGTAAACAGAATAAGTTTTGAAGTTATGATTAATTAAGACTAATTAACATAAATAAAGTAGGAAGTTAAGCTGGCAATTAAACAATACTAGCCTTGCCAACTTTAATTTTCTTAATGACTTTTTTGTTTTCGCCATCCTTTCAGTATGGTTTTATTCTTAAGTTAATTATGAGTAATCTGATTATTATTTTTCTTTCCGTCTGTTTCTTCGACGTCTCAACAAGCTCTAATTCCTCAAGTTCCATTGCAATAAAAAAAAAGGGACGCGTCGGCTTATAGAATGATAAAGTATTTTTAATTATTTCTCTTGAATTCCGCTCTCATTGTCACTCCGTCCGGAGGCTTTAAAATGTATTGTTGAATATGAAGAGTTGAAGGCCTATATTTGGCTAAAATACAAATATGAAACATTTGGATAGTATAGTATTTTACTGATCATTATACCAATTATGCTTATAATTGGTTTGCAATTTATGCTAGGACAAATCCATAGTTTATTGAGGGCTTGAGTCTTAATTTGGAACTTATACAACTATATATATATATATATATATATATATATATATATATATATATATATAAAACAACTTGTAGCATAATATATTTTATCATTTTTGTTTAATCATATAAATATTATTTACTATAATAACTAAATATTATTATTATTTTCTCCGATATTCCAGAAATTTAGTATAAAATATTTTTTGTCATATAAAATTCGTCGCTAGTACTTATGGTTTAAAAGCTATATTCTTTTAGAGTCACGTTTGCCTAAATTTTGGTTTTTTGAACATATGGATACACCAAGGTTCTATAAAGTACTAGAAAAAATTTGATTCGGGCAACGTACGAATTTCACTTACCTCCGTTCTTAAAATCGATTAAAGAATTTTCAAATACAGTTAGAAATGAAAATGAGTGAAACTCATAAGGAATTAATTAAATTGTATTTCTACATGAATATGTGTTTTATTAAAAATTATATTATATTATTATCTAAAAAAATCAATTAATTTTATCAGCTTATTATCACTCTTTATTAACTTTTAAACTACAATTACCATTTACCCCTACTGTAAACATCACGTAAAAGTAACATGTAATTGGTGCAATTACCACAACATGTATAAAGTTTGAGGCATGTGGCCATTTGTAAAATATTGAAAAATAAAAATTTTAATTGTGTATAAGATAATATTACTTTCACTTACTATATATAGTAAGGGGAAGTATTGCGATCGTGAAAATTTTCGAATTCCAGTTTTCAGCGGAAATACACGTTTTAGGGTCCCCTGAGTCCAAATAACCAAGTCCCGCAAAAAGGTCTGTATGTGTGTGTGTGTGTGTGTGTGTGTGTGTCTGTGTGTGTGTGTGTGTGTGTGTGTGTGTGTGTGTGTGTGTGGTAACTCCCGGGCGGAAACAGTAAGTCCTATGAAACTGAAATTTCATATTTAAGACAACTATACGCCCGAGACGTGACAAAACTTTTTTCATCAAAATGAGCCTACCAGAAGAGGCACTTTATACCATGCATTTTGCACCTTTTTTCGATTTTCTCAAAAACGGTTCCGACGATTTTTTTTAAACTCGCTATATCGATGTAAAATTTAATGGGCTTTAATATCATGTAGGTTTTATTTGGATAAAAATGGTCTGACAGGGCTTAAATGCCGATATTTTAAATTTTCTTCCCCTAAAGTATCTTTAATTTTGTAGATTCAATAATAATAACTAGATTATCTTGTTAACGCTGATGAAAAACAGTTAACTATATAAATTTAATAAATTCGATACCCAACTAAAGGAGAAAACAGAAAAAATATTTTTTTAATGCAATTTTTCGGTTTTGAACATAAGAGCAGTAATATACATGTATGATATACCGTTGGAAAGCTAAAGATTTTAGAAAAAATATCATCTTATACACAAGCTTTTAAAAGTTAATGGAGAGTGATGAAAAGAAGATAAAACTTACCGATAATAATATAATATTTTAAGATAATAATATAATAGATTTTTTAATAAAACACATGTTTCTATATAAATTCAATTTGATTAATTCCTCAATAATTTCACGTATTTTTATCTCTAACTGTATTTGAAAATTCTTTCATTGATTTTAAAAATGGAGGTAAGTGAATGTCGTGTGTTGCCCGCACCAGATTTTTTTTCTAAAATCTTTACTTTGCCAACGGTATATTGTACATGTATATTGGAGAAAATCCTGGTTGAACTAGCTGTGCAGTTGTGTGTGTGTGTGTGTGTGTGTGTGTACATGTATATTACTGTTCTTATGTTCAAAAACAAAAAACTGCATTAAAAAAATATTTTTTTATTTTATTCTCCTTTAGTTGAATATCGAATTCCTGCAACTTTTATATTTACCTATTTTTTTAATGATAAGAAGATGATATAGTTATTTTTATAGGTTCTACAAAATCGAAGGTACATTACAGGAAGAAATTCAAATTTTCTTTTTGTTTTAAATTTTCTAGGTATTTGAATCTTCTTGTATAAGTTTTAAACTTTAAGTTATTTATATTCATTTAATGTAATCGTATGCTACTGTTCATATCGGACGATATTAAAGTGGAAATACTGAATTTTGGCTTTCCAGGTTTAATTAGAATGGGTATCTTTAGCATAGGCTCTGAACCACCATTTTACGTTTCCTCTGAAGGACGGTATAACGAAGGATTTTTCAGTACCATTCTAATTTTATAATCATCTGCCAGGTTCAACATTAAATTTTAGTTATTCATTGTTTTGCGGATTGGAGTAAACTCCTTGAGCCTGGTTCATTTTTCTTCATTACCATTTCCCAACAAGGCCGTTTCAAGAATATAGAGTTTCGGTAGAGGTATTTCGCTCGCAATGTACGGTGATATATCTAATGGTGATATACCTAATATTTAGAATTGAGGGGGTAAATATACATAAATAAAAATATAAGTAAATAGACTTTTATGTTAGATTGTTAGATTTTTTATTATTAAAGTTTAATTAGTATTAAAATAAAAAAATAAACCTGTACTACTACAACCCATGAAGAGTTTTGGGCTCAGTACATGTAGAGATTCGTACTGTTTCTAGGCCAACAGCCGTGCAATGAGGTGATTTGGCCGAGAACACGCTCAGCCGCCAGGTTTTTTCAAAATTTTTGGGTACCCAGTTGATCGAGCCCAGGAGGGTCTCCATACCCCAGGATCGCCCCCCCCCCCCCCGCATGAAATAACAGAATAAAAAATATTCCGCCACAGCCGAGATTCGAATCCAGGACCCGGAGCACAGTAGACTAGACCACTCCGCTCCCTTTAATTAGTATAAAGAAAATTAATTTTTGTAATAATCTATATATATAAATGAACCGACTTTGATCAAACTTCGTAAGCATCTGTTATTTGGTCCAACTAAAATGATAGGATAGTTTTTATTACTATTCTAAATGATTGGAAAATATATTTTTCTAAAACGTAAAACAAAATTTGTTTAACTGTGGCAACACTGGTTCCCAGTAAGTAACCTTCCCATATATTCACATATGTGATTATTAATTCAAATATAAGTGTGTGTTGATATTTTCTATGCGTTCTTATTTATAAAATATACATTCACATTATAGTTTCCAGTTATAATAACATACATATTAGTTGGCGACGACGATGGGATAAAATATACATTCACTCCATAGTTTCCAGTTATAATAAAATACATATTATTATATGTTTCCAGAAAAACTATTAGTACTCACTTAAATGACTTGCAATGATTTATGAGTTGCAAAGGAGTTATGGTGAAATACAACGGTTATGTTTAAAAGATAAAACGATGTTATTGAATAATTTGGATGTGGCTACTTGGTACTGGTATGTAATTGTAACATTGAGTAAATAAAATTGATATCTAACTAGAAATAATAATCTTTTATTTATCATAAAGAGAGTAGTGCATTGCTATTCACCTGTATTTCTTTTATATAACCTCATTCAACATAGTCACTATCAACATCTTTCATAATTTGTAGCAATTTAAATTTAGATTATTTTATTTATCAAATTTAATTCACCAAACCGCAAAAAAAGATAAAGAAGTGTAGTTTTTGTTCTATTTTTCCAATGTGTCTCGATATTAGAAACAAGATATTTATAGTTATATTAGATTAATTATAGTAATAGATTAAGTTGTTTTTAAATCACTTTCCTCATCAACCATAATTCTAACTTTAGTGTAATAAGTTGTTACTGGTGACGAAAAATGGATTCTCTACACCAACACTAGCCGAAAAAAATCTTGGGGGTTGCTGGAATGACGCCGCACGCTACACCAAAGGCCGGCTTGCATCCAAGGAAGGTGATGCTCTTTATTTGGTGGAATTGGAAGGGACCTAAAGATTTTGAGCTCCTTCCACAAAACCAAACTATAAATACGGACTTTTACTGCACCCAGTTAGATCGATCGATGGCAGTAATTGAAGAGAAACGGCCAGAGTTGGCGAAACAGAAAGGAGTGCTATTCCACCAAGAACACGCTAGGCCTCATGTGTCTTTAAGGACTCGGCAAAAGTTATAAAGCTTCAGGTGAGAGGTTTTAGGTGCCGTACTCTACTGGCATTGCTCCTTCGGATTTCCATCTTTTCCGTTCCCTCGAAAATTTTCTACAAGAGATCTACTCTTCAGAAGAGGACGTCAAAAAGTACCTTTTATTGTTCTTCAGGAGTAAGGACAGTAATTTTGGGGAAAAAGAGATAATAGATCTTTTAAGCCGCTAGGAAAGGATAATCGCTAATTGTGGTAATTATTTTGTAGATTAAATAAATAAATTTTAAGCTGTTCATCAATTTCAATTTTTGTTCAAATTTCTGTGCGAATTTTTCGGACAACCCAATATATTCTTTTAAAAACGTCTTAATAGCGATCATAATAACAGAAACTGGTGCAGACGAAGTCGCGGGGAATAGCTAGTAAATGATAATTTTTATTATATTGTAGTGAGTCCTGAAGATAGGGAAGGCTCGCGAAACGTTTATTCTAAATTATTGCTTATGTAAAAATTTACTTATGAGGTAGATATATTACCTACACAGGCGTTTTGGCGGGACATGGTCTGCAGGAGCCAGGGAAATCCATTGATTTTCAGTGAAAACTGAACACAAATTTTCAGCTTTTCGTTTAATATATATTTCATAGTAGCTTGTGGAAGTTAAAAAAAACTATTTTAATAAAATAAAAATTTAATTAAATCCTAAAAGCTTTACTTTATAAAAACTGTCAGTAATAGAATAACATAAAGTATGAAACTTGAAGATTTTATTTGAAATTTAGACTACTTATATATAATAATAATAATAATAATAATAATAGGCTTACCGAACCCGAAGGTTCGATGCCGATACCACCAAACTTCGCCTGCATAGACTCGTCCAATGTTCACCGGTCAAGCCCAAGCCCCCGAGATCAGCCTTAATGCAATCCTCCCATCGACGCTTCGGCCTACCTTTCGGGCGCCTACCAGTCGGTTCAGCGAATACCATCTTTCTCGGAATCCGTTCCTCACTAAGCCCAACAACTTTACGCGCCCATTTGAGTCTCCGCGATGCTATCAACTCAATTATATTCACAGGGTACAAACTCCGCAATTCCGCGTTGTGCAACCTTCTAAACTCCTCAGTGGCCTCATCTCTCTTCGGACCAAATATTTTACGCAGTACCTTATTCTCGAAAACCTTAAGCCGTTGTTCATCCTTCAAAGTAAGCGGCCACGTTTCGCATCCGTAAAGAACCGTTGGAAGAATAATAGTAGACTACTTATATACATTTAAAAAATGTATAATCTATCAAAATATTTTCTTATGTCTTAAAAAATTGTATATTAAATTTTGGCATATAGCCGAGAAGGTGTGTTGCACAACAGTGTAAGACAAGTTGTGATGAGGTGATATATATACAACAAGAGACGTCAAATAAGTGCGGTAATGCGACAGCCAGCTGCCCAGTACCTGACCAGCTTCCGCAAGGAGTTACCCAACTCCGCTTATTCTTATCATATAAAGTCACATAAAATTTTATTTTTTATTCTTTGAGTTGTCTGGAAAATACAGGATTTTAATGTGTTTTTTTTTTTAAATAACTCTCCAAATTATAAACTGTTTACACTTCCTCAAATATTCTTTTGTATGATTGTCAACAATCAATCAATTGATTAATTCGTCAAGCTTGGAAATATTTAGTTTACTGTATTTTCCATATAGTTTTGATTTACGACTTTAAATCCGGCAATACAGGACATAGACGGCCAGTAAAATTAAGGAAGTGTATTAATATCAGTGTTAGTGAGTGCACCGTTGCAACTCGGTAACTCAGCTCTACTGTTAAGCTGACTTTGATGAAAAAGGTTTTGGAACGTCTCGGGCGTATAGTTGTCTTAAATATGAAATTTCAGTTTCATAGGGCTTTTCGTTTACGCGCGGGAGTTACTACACATACACCTTTTGTGGGACTTGGTTATTTCGACCCAGGGGATCCTAAAACGTGTATTTCTGTTGAAAACTGGAATTCAAAACTTTCACGATCGCAGTACTTTCCCTTACCATATATTCCATATATATATATATATATATATATATATATATATATATATATATATAGGTAAGTGAAAGTAAAAAATAAAAATTATGTTTGGTAAGAAACATAATGCATGCAATATTTTATAATAATACTAATTAACTCTGTTTTATTAACAAAGTTTAATTTTTAATTATCCTTATTATATTTTTAATTAATTAATTAACTTTTTATTTTCCTCAATGAGTAATTACTAAAATTTGAAACATGATCTGAAAGGACGGAACTTGATGAGTAGCCCGGATAGCTTTTGATTAACCTTGTATTGGAATTTGATATTGGATACTTTAGCTATTAGCTGGAGTCAAACTTCACTAAGCTAAATGCGTAATGAGCAAATCAATTAGTTCTGTGTGGAGGCTTTAGGAATTCAGGAAGATGGTGCCTCTTGATAAATTTCGTTACAGATTAAGATCTATCGATCGTGTAGCTTAGTGTTTTTCACTTTACGCGCTTCGCTAATTTGAAAGTTATAATATTTTAATTATAATGATTAGGAATAGTCGTCATTAGGAATATTCCTAAGAATACTAATGATACTAATAACTTAGTGAGGTTGAAGATTTAAAGCTGATACTACTTTTGAGCAAAATTTATTAATATAGTGGGATAGGGACACAGAAGTCATCGACAATGTGTATTCAAAAGAGGAAAAGTGTAAGAAAGAGGTCGTTATAAGCTCTATAAGGATCGATTCTTATGTTCCGTGCATGAGGATACCCTGCTGGGAAGTGGGTGAACCCGCATCTTGCGACTAGCAGAGGGGACTGGTACTAGGACGGAATGCCCCGAGAGGTAGAAGCTCTCGGTAGTGGAGAGGACACCTCATAGATATACGTGGTTAGAGGCCTAGCATGGTCATATGAGGAGGATAGAGAAGGAAAATGGAAGGTGGTAGTGGAAAAGTGAGAAAACAAGATAGACTATAATTAGGAATACAAAGGCAGAGATATTCAGGTCTAGGAAAGCCCCATCAGGTAGACGCAGGACGGTTATATGAATGGCTGGGCTAATTCGTGGGGTACTAATACCGCAATGTTTATTATTAATAGTGAGAGCCTCTCTACCACACTTTGCTCTAGGTCAATAAACCTCGTATGATTTATTTATTATCATAAAAATTAGCATGAACAAAGATATTTACAATGGTAATTACTAAGTTACAATACAATACAATATTATAAAATAGTTTGTCTTCTTATATTAGGCTGACGTAAGGTGATTTAAGTAGGTCACCGCTAGCGGTGTCTGTGAGCGAGCGTGTGAATCATCCACTACACTACCAACGTTTTAACAAATTTAGAAATTCATAAAGCTTAATCACTTTATGTGACCATTTCATCGAGGTCTGCGATGCTACTACTGCATTTATACTGGAGGGGTACAAGCTCAGTAATTTTACGCTGTCTAATCTTCTGAACACTCCAGTGGCCTCAATATCTCGTTTGACTAAACACTATTCTCAAAAACTTAAGGCTTTAAAGTCAGTTACTACGTTTGATAATATTTATCATTCGCCTATTAAATGGGCACTTTATAACTATTTTATTTATATCAATTAATAAAATAAGTGTACCTCAAAATACCATACTTTTTCTGTCAAAATGATTAAATCTAAATTTAAATGATTTAAATAATTAATTTTACAACTGCATTTAATATAATAAAATAAGTAAATATACTGTATGATTATTTAGCAATAATTTGTTTATTAATTCAACGTCACTTTATATTACTGTGGCTAATCTGAAGAGGCTCATGTGGGAGCCATAAATTTTGCCTCTCCAAATTTAATTATAATAGAGTTTTTTAAAGAGTACAGGTACCTAAGGTAAGTACCCGCCGAAGGACGGTATAACCAAAGATTTTTTATTGCCAATAAAAAATCATAGTGCCATCTTCCGGGTTTTAACTCGCGATCTTCCGCATAGAAGCCTGTAATGCTAGCCACTATACCACAGGTGACCCCACTGATTTATAAAGATATCATAATAATAATAAATAATAAAAATAATAATAGGTTAAGCGAACCCAAATGTTTCATTCCGATACCACTAAATGCATATACAGACTCGTCAAATGACCAGACTTAACACAATGCTCCCACCGGACGCCTATCGTTTCAGCTCATTCTAATTATGTTTTCCGAATTCGTTTTTCACCGAGCCTAACGACTTTATTCTCCAAAGTAGTGACGTAGGTTCGAACGTCCTACTCAAATATTTTAGTTAAGAAAGTATCATAAATAGTCAAGGATTCCCTAGTATCATTATTAATGGTATATTGTCAACTAAAACATATGAGTAGGCAGTAAATCCATAGATTCTCCTGTATCATTATACCTGTTAAATAAAGGTGATTAAAGAAAAACAGTATGATTATGACACATACTTAAGTATTGTGAAGGATATTTTTACGATATTGACAACATGCTAAATATTTTAGAATTACTTAGGCTGAAATATCTTTTTCAAACTGTTTTATAGAAACTATGTTCAAATTTTTAAATATTTTAAAATACATTATTAATAATATTTTGAATGTTGTACTTCATCACTATTAAAAATGTCCTAAATTGGACAGATTGTAATATTGCTCAATAAAGAATTGTTTCAAAAAAAAATATATATATATATATATATATATATATATATATATATATTTAGGTTATGTCAGAAGTTTGGATATTGGATGAAAAAATTATCATTCATCTATTAAATTTAGCTTGAAGTCTTATTCTCACATTTTAAGTAAATTTAACTAAATACATTTGTCTAAAACATTACTTTCAATTTATTTTAAATTGTCAGGAAATATATTAAAAATGTTTCTTTATGTAAAAAACATTTCTTTCGTCAACTATGACATAGTTATATTCCAAAAACTTGTATATAAATACAAATAAAAATAATATTTTATTATAAAGAGAAATACAACTTTTAAAAATAAAGTTTTATAATACTACTAGTTAAAATAAATTATAATCGGTTTTTCAATACTGCAGACAGTAGACTTGTCTTTAGTATGAATTGAAGTCCCTTTTTATAAGTTACAAGAATCAAAATTTTAAATTATTACGTGAAGCCGCTATCGGCTGGCAATGCAATATTGCCCCCTGCGAGGTAGGCTAGGCCAGGGCGAGGATCAAAGGACTGGGCTACGGAAAGGGTCAATTTAGGGCTGGAAAAATTGGTGCCCGCAATTTAGGGAATTCCTTTGACCGGGATTGGCCACTATAGCCCCCGGGAATCGAACTAAATTAAGAGGATTGATACCATTCTGATAAGGGCCAGCCAATGAGAGAGCTCCTTCCAATAAGCCACCTCTCCACAGACTCAATTAGTAACAAAAAACCTCTTCTTGTATTTTTCGGGACCCTTTTCGAGTTCGGAGGGTTGTAACATAATTTGGAATTTAATATTTGGTTATACAATACTCATACACAGGTTATGTTTTCAATGCACTAGTAAATAATCAATAACCAACTCCTACCTTAAAAAAACTTGAAACGGCCTGACCTTTTCCAGATTTTTACTTTCACTTACCTATATATGAAAGTAAAGTAAGGTATGTATGAAAAAAAGTAATTTTTTTCCCCCGAAAATACTTGTTTTGAGATTCCCCTTATTCCAAATGAACAAATCCCGCAAAAAAGTCTGCGTGTGTGGTGGTAAGTCTTGATCAAAACGATAAGTTTTGTAAAACTGAAATTTCATATTTCTGAAGATTATTTATATTCCTGAGATATTACAGCTACATTTTCATGAAAATCGGCAAACCAGAAGAGCCGCTTTATACCATGCATTTTGCACTTTTTTTTTTTTACGATTTTCTCTCTCAGCTCTAACGATATTTATTAAACTCGCAATCTCTCAATATAAAATAAATAAATAATTTACTTTGATGTATGTAGATTTGTTGCTGATTTAAATAGTCTAACAGAGCTTAAAACGTTCAGGCCGGCATGAATCGTTCTTTTATTCGGCATGGGTCACACTTATCTGTTCCGTGGGGCAACGTGCATCGCAGGTGAGTCACTTGTTTTTAGAAAACAATTTTATTTTGTATTTTCTTAACATTCTATGTTGTAGGAATTAACAAGCATAAGGGTTTATTTATTACATATTTTATAACATCCCCCTGCAAAGGACTCTAATGAGTTAATTTCACTTGATTACTCTTCTTTAAGAATTTTATTTAGCTGTCCGTAATTTCTATTCATATTTTTATTTCCAAAGTATGTTATAAGAATATAATATATAATAATAATAAAATAAGAATAATTTATAATAATAAATAATAATATAAGAATCATTTTTTTAAATTATTTCCATGATTACTTCTTCAAGTCATCTGTGTACGTCAAAACTGTTACATTCTTGCATTTAGCGCGTTGGAAGCCTAGAACAGCTGGGATCTCACATTAAACACGTTGGAACTCGCAACAGTGTGGCACCGACGAAGCGTAAGTAGCTAACACAGTCCCGCCTCGGAAAAACATAGATATTCGCTCCGGCGCGAACGAGTTAAATTTTGATCTTTTTAAGTATCTATAATTTTGTAGATTTAAAAAAATTACCCATAGAATTCATAAATACGGCTAAAAATACAAGCTGAATGAATCGGATAACCAAGTTATGGAAAAAGAATTAACATATTTTATAGGTAATTTTTTTCCGAACACATGATAGTAGTAATATATATATATATATATATATATATATATATATATATATATATATATACCTAATATACCGTTGGAAAGATAAATATTTAAGAAAAATGTTAAATAATATACAAAGTTGTGGAAGGTAATGTAAAGTGAAAATAATGCATAAGCCTAAGTGATTATATTACTTTAAAAATTTATATTATTTAATCAAAGACACATCAAGTGAAAGTCGTGTATGCCCCCTCTAAATTTTTCTAATTTTGACATGTTTCTAGTAAGTTAAGTGCTCAACATATTTTGTCAGCATCTTTAGCGTATTCTAATTACCACAGCAAAATTAAAAATTCCCCTGTGGAGCTTGGACCACGTTTTCCTCTTCTTCATGAGTTATCTTCATCTATTCTTATACACCTCCGGTTTTATGGAACCCTAAAATACAGAAGCCGCCTGTTCTCATGTGGTTTTAGGCATTTCTATGGGTCTTCTTTCCTCGCCTCAATTCTCGTCGCATGAGGTCCATGCAGTTTACCTTGAATTCATTTTTTTCAAAACCATTTCCTCCATAATGTTTTTTGTTGGCTATACCTTCAACATAGTACTAGTCATGTTGAGACTATTTTTTTATTTTTTTTTATTTATGTTTCAGGGCGTACAACAGCCAGGTCATCAACGCCCGATGGTTAGTTATTATGGTTTATCCTTGAGAGGTGTTTATTCTTAGTTCAAGAGGAATTATAATGATAAAATGAATACTAAAATAAATAAAAAATAAAATAAAAATAATAATAAGAAATAAACTATAAAGGTAGAAAAATAAATTAAATAGAAAAAAAAAATAAAAATAGGAAAAGGAATTAAATAGATACATAATAAGGAGGGAACGTCCTCGCTAAATGTGTTGGATAGTCAGAGACTGTTTAAAGTTTCACTTTTGTTAGAAATTTAATGACTGCTTTTATTGAGGGCTCATCATTCCGCAGAGCCATTGATATGTTGGGCGGTATACCCAGCTGGTATAATACTTTGTGATAAGAGCATTCTTCAAATATGTGTCTGATGGATAAAATTTTGTTCCACTGTGAGCTTTTAGGAGGGATTTCTCTAGTCATTAAGTAGCCATGGGTAAGTCGGCTATGTCCGATTCTGAGGCGGGTGATAGCGACTTCTTCTCGACGAGATTTACGGCTTGAGGTTTTCCAGGGATATACGGTTATCTTAATAAGTTTAAGCTTACTCGGTGGGCTTTCATCCCACATGGATTGCCACCTTATTTTTACTGTTTCTGTTAGGGGACGGGCCAGTTCCGGTGCGTTGACGATGAGACTATTTCTTAGTCTTCCCTCAGAACATTTCTATACTTGTTGCATCGCCATTCCTTGTTTTTTATGGATTTTTTTTTATGATTATGACATCGAGAATAAGAAATGATAGGTAAGAAAGTTGATCTGTAAACGGTCATTTTTGTATTCTTTATCACCCTTTTTCTGTTAACTTTATTTATTCATTGAATTGAAAAAAAATAACCTATTTGGGACTTGGTATATTCATGAGTAACATATTTAAACATAAGACAAATGTAATTAACTAAGTAGGTCAATATGATTTTTTTTTAATTATTAACAGGCAAATAAAAAGTAGAAGGAACTATGAATAAATTATCTTACAGGAATCGGGGAATAAAATAAATTGATGAATAGAAACAATAGGGAAGAAGAAAAAGAGAACGTGTGATGAATTATTTCAAAGATTTGTAAAATTTAAACGATTATAGTATAGGACGAATAGTTGATGAGAAGCAATTCCAAAGAGTAGTAAAACAGGCAAGATAATAACGCTCATATCTTTCAAATGCGTGCAAAAGGGTTTAGAGAAGAGAAGTAAGGAATCATGATTTCTATGAGTGGATCGAGCATATATTTTGTAGAATACTAAAGATGTAGAAAGGTCGATGGTTTAGTTTGGTATGGGAATGATCTCGCAATAAGTGAATACTGTCTTCAAAAATGTAGTGGGGGAAGATGTAGGGAACAATAATACGATTTTAAGTAACTTAAAGACACTTAAAAAAAGTAGTGAGATATAAGGTTTTCAGGGCAGTATGTGGCTAATGCCTGGATTCGCATATATACGCGAAATAGTTAGCTCTTATTTTTTAACTTTTTGTACAAAGAAGATTAATACAGTTTATAATGTTAAGTTAAAATAAAATCTTCATATTGTTTTATTTATTTGCAATCGTTAGGATTTTTTTTTTTTTTTTTTTAGAATAATCAACTGTTCTATTAGAGGCAGATACTTCAAGCGCCTTCCAGCAATTATAAGACCCACTGTAGGAGTCGTTCAATAGCCTTTATTTAGATTCTATCCTAGTTCTCTTGTACTTGACTTAGTTGGCAATGCAATGTTTCTTTCTCATTAATGACATAACTCTTTTGATGATTTTATTTTTAATAATATGAAATTGAAGTAATTAAAGTTGTCGATGGAGTCATCCTAAGAGATATGTCATTGGATAGTGAAATGAATTATTTGTGTAGCATACTCATTGCATACCCACCCCTTCAAAATTAATTTAACCTGAATGTTCCTAAATCCATGGGAGACAATTTACTATCATCTCGATGCTTTATTTTTTCTTTCGCTTACCTATATATGAAATATTGATTATATAGGAGAGTATTGCGTTCGTGAAAATATTCTAATTCCAGTTTTCAACGAAAATACACGTTTTAGGATCTACTGAATCCAAATGACGAAGTCCCGCAAAAAGGTCTGTGTGTCCCTTTGCTTGTGGTAAGTCTAGCGCAAAAACAGAAAGTCGTAAGAAGCTGAAGTTTCATATTTGAGACAACTGCACCCCCGAGATGTTGAAGCAAAATTTTTATAAAAATCAGCTGATCGAAAGATCTACTTTATACTATGCAGTTTGCAAATTTTTACGAATTTTCCAATAACGGCTACAACGATTTTGATTAAACTTGCTATATCGATTTAAATTTTAATGGGCTTTAATATGATGTAGGTTTCATTCTCATTGAAACTGTCTGACAGGGCTTTAAAGCTGATACTGTTAATTTTTTCCTCTAAACTATCTGTTTTGTAGATTAACTAACTATTAATTAACTAACTATTTTGTAGATTTAATCAGGCACATCATCTTATTAGCATTGGTAAATGACGGTTAAAATGGAAGTTGAGCGAATTTGATGACCAGCGAAAGGATAAAAGAACAAAACTTTTTTTTTTTTAATCTTTGTTTTTTTGATAATAAGAACAGTAATATAGAAGTATAATATACCGTTAGAAAGAGAAATATCTTTAAAAAATATTATCTGATACACAAAGTTCTAAAGTAACATAAAGTAACGAATGGGAAATAAACTTATTACTGATTAACATTGTAATATGGTTAATAATTTTATCTAAATCATATGTTTCCAACGAAAATGAATACTCGTTTTATTAAAATCAACTTAAAATATTTTTCAAATTGAAGTATGTTTTATGTATTTCAAATAGATTTTAACAGCCGAGGTAAGTGGATTTTGCTTTACAACATTTTCCTGAAAAACATTTTTAAGTTTTAAATAAATTATATTAAGCTATCGTATCTCTTTTAAAGGTCTAAAAAAGGCTAAATGGAGCTCCTGGTTCTATTTAGTTCCATGAGTTGTCTAAGTACGAATTTGTCATTGGAGGAGTGTCCCTCTGTGAAACCTCCCTGCAGCTTATAATTTATCTCAGAGTAGCCTTCCAATACTTCTACTCCCCGAACTCGGCAGATGTATGCGCCTGTAGTTTTGGCATATCTTCCTGTCAATTTGTAACTTTTTATAGGTGATATAAAGCCCATACGGAGATCGTCAGGAATCCTATCTCCTCTCAATATCTTTATAGATTTTATCACCCACACATTTCAGTATTTCCACCGAAATCCCGCCTTGTTCAGAAGCCTCTCTGTGTTTAGTGCTATTCAGGGCTTGAATTCTTCCTTGGTCAACTCTTACTCCAGACTCCAGCGTTCTGATATCTCTCCCTTCCGCCATAAACTAGGTGCGAATCCATCTAAGAAGATTTTAAAAGTATATCTTCTATTCTTTCTTTTCTTCTCGCTGATTGGTGAGAGGATATTTCCTTTTCTAGGAACTTTAACAGCTACTTTAAAATACACCAGGATTGTATCCCAGTGTGCTATCTTTGCTTCGGCAGTACATTTTCCGTGACGCCTTTTTATCGAGCACCACAAGACTCATCATCTAGTTAAATATTTTGCCAAATCTGTATTTAACAGAGGATAAAAGGAGTTCGGGGGTCGGTAAATTTTCAAAAATTAAATTGTAAGTAAACTGTGAAACCAACTTTCATGTCCATTGCAGGTTTTCATATTGTAAACAAAAAAAAAAAAAAAAAAAAAAAAAAAAAAAAAAAAAAAAAAAAAAAAAAAAAAAAAGCACTGCAAATTGTTTCATAATGGTTTATTATTTCCAAATAACTATATTGGGGTATATACGTTTATATAGCTGCTTATCTTTTCTCTATCTTCAATAATAGTTGTATTTTATAATATTTGTATAATATAATATAATATTTTATAATAGTTGCATCTGAAATATTTGTTCGCATTCTTTAACAATCCGGATTAGATTTTTAGACCAATTGGAATTGCATCTACTAGAATTTTTTACTTAAGTATATATGGATCAATTTTTTTTCCCATGCTTTACTGATTCTAAAACTATAACTAAGTTATGGGCGTATTTATGAATAAAATTTCAATTTCTTTTTTCTCTTTTATATAGTTAGCCGAGGTTATTTGATTAAAAACCACTGAATATTTTATTTCTCTACTTTCGAAAATAACGGAGTTACAAGCGTATATATTATAATTTTTATTTCTTTTTTCCATTTTTTTTCTAGCTTAAATGATTAGAGCTCTAAACATCTTTATAAAATTACTAAGCTGTAGGTGTAACTATGTGTGAATTTTTTTTTCTTTTCTTCTCTTTTTAATGATAGATCGCGCTTTTTTGGTGAAGAACTTTTAATCGGAAGCCATTTTAAAAATAACCAGCTGATATCAAGATGTAGGTATTATGATGACGGCGGACAAAAGATTTTTTTTTAAATTCTTTTTACGGATTCTACTTATTTAGGAACGTAAACCCTTAAGTTTTGAGAAGGGAGCTGGGTAATATTTTTGGTCGATTACAAAGGTTCATTATTGAAAATATTGAACCAAAACAAGCCTATATAAGTATTTATATTGGGTATATAAATAAATTCTATAAGTAAATTCCATTACATGTTAAAACTAGCATATCAAAGTCAATCAATCAAAAAGTTAGCGCGCCACCTTCACCCTCCGACGCAAATCCTGTCCACAAGTTCATATTAACTCTATACCACTTCCCTGTTCCGACAGTACCTTTAGTATTGCAACCGTTTAAAGTCACCTCCGCGGGCAAAAACATGTGACAGGAAAATCGTTTTAATTCCTGTAATTTTTTAGATATCAAATCGAAACAAACACTAGCAATAAGATAAGGACATGCTTTGTATTTTTGTCCACATATTTTATTACCTAAATAGTGAAGAAAGTTGTTAAAAAAATTCTCGAAAATGAATAAAAAACAAGATTTTTAACGAGATAAAAGTATAAAAAGGAAAAGAGACTCATTTTTAATTATTTTTTCTTATATAGCTTAGTCATAGTCCTACTTAATATAAAATTTTAGATCTTGAGAACATAGTACTTTTTTGTATATGAATTTTCAAAATTACCAAAAAGTTCATTTTTCGCGATGTTTACATGTAAATATCTCAAAAGGGACTGAGTGTAAAATTATGAAACTAATACAGATTATTTATCTATACGATGTGTTTAAGCGATATAAATTTGGTCTTTGAGACTAAGCTGGTTTTAGAGTTATAAAATTCTCGTAACTGTTAAAATAACGTTTTCTTTAAACAAACAATCAACTTCGGTAATTTTGCATAGTTAAGAATCAAACTAAAACTGGAATAATGATGAGAGTATTTTATATAATTTTTGTCCTTACAACACATTACCTTACCCTTACCTGCCCAAGCCAAGAAAATATTTTTAAAAAATCACGAAAAATTAAATCAACCAAACCATTGGCGCGCTATGACAAGGGATGATAGAAATGATTTTCACGCTCAATTATTTATCCTCATATAGCCTTATTATTGCACTACTTGTTTTAGAAATTTTGATTGTGTAAGCTACATTTTTTTTTTTAGTAGAAATTTTTAAAGAAGGATTATTTCCCAGCTTAGTAATATTTATAGTAAATTATCTCAAAAAGGACTGGGTGAAAAATGATGAAACTCATACAGATAATACCTCTTTATAATAAGTATGTTAGAATAAAATTTAGTGGCTAAGACCCAGATTGTTTTGGAAATATTATACACCAAATATTACTTGCCTTACCAGAGTGACCCTCATCTCATCAACCGACTATAAGACAAACCAAATTAATAACACTAGAACCAGTAGAGTCTCAGCCACTAAATTCACTAAAGTCTTAACTTAACTTTTATTATCATCTTCTTAAGTACTGGTTTTTTTTTATATATATATTTTTTTTTTAATCAGATGAATGTGGCAAGTTCTATTTCAACATTTTATAATATATATATATATATATATATATATATATATATATATATATATATATATATATATATATAATATAGAATAAAATTTAGTGGCTGAGACCCAGATTGTTTTTGAAATATTATACACCAAATATTACTTGCCTTACCAGAGTGACCCTCATCTCATCAACCGACTATAAGACAAACCAAATTAATAACACTAGAACCAGTAGAGTCTCAGCCATTAAATTCACTAAAGTCAAGTTAAGACTTGATAATAAAAGTTAAGTTAAACTTTTATTATCATCTTCTTAAGTACTGGTTTTTTTTTTATATATTTTTTTTTTAATCAGATGAATGTGGCAAGTTCTATTTCAACATTTTATGTGTATATATATATATATATATATATATATATATATATATATATATATATATATATATACCAGATCCAGCGATAGTTAAGTGATTGAAACAACAACAAAACTCGTTTGAGATTACCTATTCGTTCTAGCCCAAGAAGGATCATCGACTTTCCTTCCATTCAACATAATGAAAGCTACAGTTATTTTACCGTGTAATAGAAGCAGATGTACCTTTTAAATGTAAGCTGCAGCAATAATAGTCTAGACCCACTCTTACAGCAATAATAGAGGATAAGTATTCTAGAGCAATATAACGGTGTTGCGTCTTATATTCACAGATGTGTCGGCAGCTGTCTTCCGTCGCACACGGCCAACCTTCCGTATGTTCTTCCAATTTTAAAGAAATTCACTCCAGCATGGTCTCCGCAGCATCTGGCAGGGACCAGATTGCGCATTTTTATAAGTCATGTCCAAGAATATTCGTTTACCAAATGACGTGAGAGAAGATGCTGTTACTAGGGTTTATACAAAAACCGACATTTTAGAAAACCGGTTTTCGAATAGTAATTTTCCCAGAAAATCGGTTTTAAGCGGTTTCGAATTTTTATTAAAAAAATGTTTACTCGAATATTCAGTAATTCGATCACACAATTTAAACAGAAATTTTAGAGTGATTAAAAGCTTTTTTTGACTGAAATTATTTACTGTTAAATTTTATTGACAGTAGAATTTTTTATGCAATTTAGTAGAACACAGAAATAACAGTTGACCAAGATTAAATAACTTTAAAAACAATTATTCGTTGTTTATACATAATTTTCACTATAAGGTAAATGTTTTTTAATAGTGAAACGAGTTATTCAGCAAAGGGTTCAAATAAATTTTATTTTATTTTATTTATTGAGAAATGTTACAATTTGTTACATATAGTAATAGTGATGTAATACACATTCATACAATATACAGAAAATAATAATAAATAAAAAAATATATTTTCATAATAACCATATATAAGTTAAGATCGCGAGTACTATGGTATTAGGCCTAATACCAGCTCTATTTATAAACAAGATGCCTTATGTACATATTTAGACGAAATAAAGTCAGTTGAGTTATCAGTCTATACCAGTGTGTTTCTCGATCTCCCTTCTTTAAATTAGACTGAATAGTGCACGTACGTAACTGGTGCCGAAACCCGTGATCACGTGATCAGGATTAGAGACCGTTATTGTTTTATTTATTTATTAATTTTTAATAAATTTATTTATTTATTTAAATCAACTTTAATATTTTTAATTTAAAAAAAAAAAAAAAGTTAAAAAAAAAAATATTAAAAAAAAAAAAAAAAAAAAAAAAAATCGTTTTTTTAAATACTGTTGAGCTAACGTAACTTCAAGATGGCAGAAGCTGTGTTAAAACCACCGGTTCTGAACTTACCAACGAAACCGGAATTACCACCGTTGCCGAGAGATACTCTAGCTGAGGCCCACGCGAACACCCTGGCATGGATGAGGGTGCGGGCGGCCACCGCCCAGGACTTGAGAAAGGCTGTATCCGAGCTGGAGAGATTCAATGGTGAAGTCGGTGAGTTAAACCATTTCTTAAAAGGAGGGGATCGACTGATGGAGAGAATAGAGGTGAAGATTTCTGAGCGTATGATCGACCTTGGGGACGCTGAATCAATTAAAAAGGACTTAGTGTGCCGGGTCAAAAGGAGTGTACTCAACGTCATTCAGGCTGACGAAGAAACTCCATGGCCAGTAATAAAAGAGAGGTTAAAGAAGGCTATGGTGGAGGGAGGTGGACGACGGAAGAGGATATATTCCTAATGTTCAGAGAGGTGAAGCGGCCACGCCAGAGTGACGGGCAATACGCAGCAGAACTTCTAACTCGTTTTAATAAAATCACAGAGAAGATGAGGGAGGTGATAGAATTGGCTGGTGTGGAAGCAAGAATGAACTTCTTGTCAATCATCTTGATGGTTCAGTTAGCCAGGGAGACAAGAAGAAAGGATGGTTGGCCAAGGGATCGCACGTTTGTCGAGTGGGCTCAAGAAATGGTTGACACTAGCGCCCGGGAGGAAGAATCACGAATGGAGGTAGAAGATCAGGGATGGAGCAGGGTAACATCACGGAAACCCAGAGTTGTGCATACGGCTTGGGGGAGAAGAGAAGCTGACTACGAGAGAAGAGGACGAGCATCGACCGAGGGAAGGAGGCTAGTTCTTCGAAAACCAAGACCAAACGGAAGAAGAGAAGAGCGGCGGTGCCATGGGTGTGGAAAAATCGGACACCTCGTTGCGCAGTGCCCCCGTACGAAATGTTTTGAATGTGGAGCAGAGGGACATATTGCGCGGCAGTGCCCGTATATATTTAGGCGGCGGGATGCACAACAGGCAGAACCCATGGAAGTGAATGCCCAGAAGATAAGGCCGAGAAGTAGAGCGCTCTCAGAGTCTACAAGGACATCAGGATCTTCCGAGACGGAGTGTGAAGAGGAGAGGCAAGGGACTAGAGGAGGCGATGGAGGCAGTTACGACCGCAGGAGCGGGCATCGGCGAATGGCGGCAGAAAGGCGAGAACGAGTCGCGGCCTGAGAAGAGTGGCAGGAGTGGGGCGACCGCACGTTAGTCAACTACAGTGTGAGGAGCGGATGCGGCGGTCTGCCTATCATCCGAGTCGCTGGAGTGAGGTGCCTCGTGGACACGGGGAGCTCCAGCACCATCCTGAGTCGAGAGGCTGCGGAGAAGCTGTGTGGCGGCGAGGAAGCGCATCAGATACAGGTATGTGCTTGCAAACTAATCACTCTGGGTGGCCCTTGTGATGTAGTGGGAGAAGCGAGAATGGGCCTAGATAGGTGGGTCAATAAGGGAGGCCGGTTAACTACACATATAGTGGGGACCATGCCTCGCGATTACGAGGGTATAATTGGTTGTGACCTTCTGGAGAAACTAGGATCGCGTATTAGGAACGTGAGTGGGAGGTGGAAAATCCGGATTGGTAAGAGGAGTTACAACTGTCGCAAGCTGATCGATGGGAAAGGAGCTAGGGTTGGCGCTATTAATCGTATGGAGGATTGGAGAGAAATGGTACGAAGGGAATACGGCGATGTTTTCTTTGGTGATGGCGAAATTCTAGGGGTTACAGGACTAACGGTGCATGAGATTCCATTGAAACGAGAGAGTGTTACCTATGTGAAAGAGAGGAGGTATCCTCAGGCGTTAAGGGAACACATCAGAGAGGAGATAGAGGAGTTGAGGAGGCAAGGAATAATTGTAAATAGTACTTCCCCATTTAATAGTCCCCTGTGGGCTGTTAAAAAGAAAAGTGTGCCGGGTGATGAGAAATATAGGGTTGTCATTGATTACAGAAAACTCAACGAAAACACTGTAGACGAGCACTATCCGATCCCCAGGTTCGAAGATATTTTAGATCGACTTAGCGGGGCAACAGTTTTCAGTACACTGGACCTTAAGGCGGGGTACCACCAGATTAGGATGCATCCCAAAGACCAGCACAAAACTGCATTCACTTTTGAAAGAGGGCATTATGAATTTACGAGAATGCCCTTTGGGTTGAAAAATGCGCCGATCACATTTCAACGGTTCATGGATGAGTTTCTTCGGGGATTAGACGAGTCATTTTGCCAGGTGTACATGGACGACCTCCTTGTCTTCAGCAAGTCCGAGAAGTTACACCTAGAACATCTTCGCAGGGTCTTCGAACGGGTGCGTGAGTTTGGATTGAAGTTGTCAGGAGAGAAGTCAAAGCTTGGTATGCAAGAACTTAATTTTCTGGGACACACCATCTCCAGAGAGGGAGTGAAGCCTGATAGAAGTAAAGTGGAGGCGCTTCAAAGAATGGCTATCCCTCGTGACGTAAAGGGTATCCGGCGGTTGCTAGGATGCTTAAACTACTACCGGCGCTTTGTTCCTGAAATGGCGGAATACCTCGTACCCCTCAACGATTTACTCAAGAAAGGGAGAAGAATAACTCTGACGCCCCAAATAGAATCTAATGTTCGGAGGTGCGTGTCACGTCTGCAGGAGGAACCGGTTCTGGCATTCCCCGATTTCTCAAGACAATTCACCATCACAACGGACGCGAGCGAGTACGCATTGGGCGCGGTGCTGTCGCAGGAAGGGGAAGATGGAGATAGACCTGTTGCGTATGCTAGTAGGCGCCTAACCGATACGGAAACGCGATATAGCGCTTTGGAGCGGGAGCTACTCGGCATCGTGTGGGCCATAGATCACTTTAGACCATATGTGTACGGAAGAAGATTTCGAATACATACGGACCATAAACCTCTTCAATGGGTAGCAAAACTGAAAGAATCTTCTGCGAGAATCACAAGATGGAAAGAGTTTCTAGCCCAATATAATATGGAGATCCTATACAAACCGGGGAAAGAGAATGTCGTCGCAGATTGGCTCTCTAGGGCTATAATGGTCAATGCAGTAGAGGAGGACCATGGTGAACAAACCACAAGCATAAGGAGGTTGCAAGAAATGGTACCAGAGAGAGAAGAACACCAGAACGATGAGGCGGCATCCCGGACAGATGAAAGTTCAGCGGAAGATCGACCAGTCGAGATAGCGGAACTGGAAGAAATAGTAAATGACAAGCGGCGACAGATTATATGGAAAACTAGGACCACGGGAACTTTGAAGGTCGAAAAAGATCGTTACGGGAAGTGCGTAATCACTACGATCTGGTCGATACCTGGGGTTCGGGACGATATTATTTGCCGAATACTGGAGGACGCGTCGGAGCCAGGTAGGATCCATCACATTTATGTGGGCAATGCGGTTCTATGGGAAAAGATTAAGCGCCTTTGGAGGAAGGAACGCATTGGTGTGGATCAGACATTCGTCCGCTGTACTCTGCAGGGGGAGACGCTAAAGGAAGAAGAGAGGCAACGAGAGATAACGCTGGCGTATCACCAGGGAAAAACCAACCACCGGGGAATACAGGAAACATTGCAGGCACTAAAACGAAAGTATTTCTGGTGTGGTATGCGACAGACAATCGCAGATGTCGTCGGGAATTGTGCTACATGTTCCACTACTAAGTATGACCGTCATCCACCCAGAGCGTTACAGGAAGAGACACCCACAGTAGCGTCGTCGCTCGCGGATCTTCAAGTGGACACTTTTACTTGGCGTGGATATAAGTGGGTCACGGTGCTGGACCTTTTTAGTAAAGCGGCAATGGCATATCTGGTAAAGGAGCGTTCTTCGGAGGCGGTTTTAAGAGCTCTTCGCACGTGGTTTCAATTTTACGGCGTTCCGGATCGAATATCGTCGGATGGGGGTAGGGAGTTTGATAACTCAGTTATCCGTTCCGAAATGAAGGCAGTAGGGGTCACGTGGCACCTTACCATCCCTGGACACCCGAAGAGTAGAGGAGGAATAGAACGGCTCCATAGCACGCTCAGCGACCATCTTCGGATTTACCATGTGGAAAAGGGGCTAGAGCCAGACACGGCCATGACAAAAGCAGTTTCAGCTTACAACCATTCGATTCACGCAGTGACGGGGTTCTCACCGTTTGAGGTTCTTTTTGGTCTTCGGGAACGGCCAAGGGATAGTGCGAGCACGGCGGTGGATGAGGGAATGTCGCAACGCATGTTGAACAACCGCTTGGCTTTGGTCAAACGCTGGGACAAAGTTCGAGAAAGGATCGACACGGAGAAGCGTAAGCGGGTGACCAAACATAATCGGAACGTCAGGGACCTTATGGGTGGCGTTAAGATTGGAATGACCGTCTACCGAAGAAAAGACTCCAATCGAGGTAAGGAACTAGAGAGGTATGAAGGGCCATACAGGGTGATTGGTATTCGTGAGCACAACGTTGTCACCGTCGAAAGTCTTAGGGAGCCTAGGAAGCGGAGGACTGTTCACCTTGAGCAACTAAAGCTCCCAATAGGGATGCGGGACAAGCCTTAGCGGTTTGTTTGAATTCGTTTTATTTTATTTTTTCAAGGAGAAATGCTATTGTTACAAATGTTTTTTTTTTAAAGTGGAATGTGTTTTGTTTGTAGTTTTAGTTGTTTTCATTTTTCATTCTATATTATTGGACTTAATTTTTCTTTTTGTGTCTTGGTATGTGCGATTGTACATTTAATGGTCTCACTTGTGAGTTTATGAAGGGATGTTCATAAACTGGCAGGGGGGAGTTAAGATCGCGAGTACTATGGTATTAGGCCTAATACCAGCTCTATTTATAAACAAGATGCCTTATGTACATATTTAGACGAAATAAAGTCAGTTGAGTTATCAGTCTATACCAGTGTGTTTCTCGATCTCCCTTCTTTAAATTAGACTGAATAGTGCACGTACGTAACTTATATATATATATATATATATATATATATATATATATATATATATATATATATATATATATATATATATATATATTTTTTTTTTTTTTTTTTTTTTTTTTAAACAATGTTATTAGATACAGATGGATACTTATTAAAAACAATTTTAGTTTTAAAATCAATTAAGCAAAGGACCGAGTATTTTCTATTCAGGGCAATTTTAATACAAATTTAAATATCCTATTTATTTTTTTTTAATGAAATATGATTTCAGAAAACAGAAGACGTCTTTCCGATTTGCTATTTAGCTGTGTCCTTAGTTTATTCACAAAATTCCCCGAAATAGAAAATACCCTCTCACTTGCAACCGAACTAGGCTTAAGCATGATTTTAAAAATTTAAATTTTTATAATACTAAAATATGTTACCTACTTACATTTTTCATAATATCATCTACATCAAATATTGATCAATGGAACTGAAAAATGAATTTATGAACTGTACATAAAGAAGCAAGAAGACAAACTGATATGAAATCTAAATTGATTCATCCAGCAGACAAAAAAACACCATTTCATGAAATCATATACGACCGATATGATTCCAAGAACCAAACCGCTTGCAACAGTGTTTTCTTTAGTGTGGTATATTTTACTACATTTTTTATTATTTATTTATTATAATATTCCGCATCTACCCAAGCGGGTCATTGGCGGCTGGCTACATTTTTCATTCTGAAATGTTTTTTAAGTGTTATTCATACTTAAAAAAGCGATATTTTCTACCAAAGAACTGGTTTTCGTATTTCATAATTTTCTTCAAAAAATCGGTTTTTAAAGACGGTTTTTAAAAACCGACAAACCCTACCTGTTGCCCACTAAGTTAACCAAAATACAATAATATTCTACTTCTAATACTAAAGTATAATTAATATTGCGATCGGATGCTCAAATCTGTTGATTTTGAAAAATAGATGGCAAAAGTGTAATAGATATACAGAACACCATACCGGTATATTGGATTGAAAGGAACGATGACGAGAAGTGATAAAAATAATGATATTGAAATAAAAGGGAGACCAGAAAACTATTTTCCACCTTGTTCAGAAATGACACCTTTTTAGCTCATAAAATGCGTTATATCTATAATATATTTACTTATAAGTAACAACCAAATATATATATATATATATATATATATATATATATATATATATATAATCGATAAATGTTTAAATGTGGGTAGTAAAAATTCGTTTCGGCTGTGAGAAGATGCGGAAAATATACAATACAACTAAATACAAGCATGTTGATGAAAACCGATGTAGAAATAAGGCTTGAACAAAAAAATTCCTACAATCAAAAAATTAAAATATTTGATCTAGTTATCAGGTCAATTGTTACATATAGGGCACAAAGTTGGGGTAGTAAAAATTTCTATCACTTAGATAAAATTGTTTATTATTTTGTAAAGAAACTTTTTACCTTCCAGGTTATAGTATACATTTAAAAACTCAAATCCAGCCACTGTTTTTATTTTCATTAAAACTACATCTTAGTTTTGTAATTAAAGTATTTAAAATACAGGATTACAGATCACCAAACTTTATTCCTAGGTAATCTTTTAAACATAAATTCCTTTAGTATATACAAAATTAATGGTACTTTAGAGGAAGAAAATCTAAAATATCGGTATTTAAGCCCTCTTAGGCTATTTCAATCAGAATGAAACCTGCATCACATTAAAGTCCACCAAATTTTACAACGATACATAGAGTTTAATCAAAATCATTGGAGCCGTTTTTGAGAAAATCGTAAAAAGGTGCAAAATGCATGGTATAAAGTGGTTCTTCTGGTTGGCTGATTTTGATGAAAAATTTTCTGTAACATCTCGGGCGTACAGTTCTCGTAAAAATGAAATTTCGGTTCCATAGGACTTTTCGTTTAAGCACGGGAGTTACCATACTCATACACAAACAGACTTTTTAAATGGAATTGGTCATTTACACTCAGGGGACCCAAAACGTGTATTTCCAGTGAAAACAGAAATTCGAAAATCTTCTCGACGGCAATAGTTTCCCTTACTAGATCCAATAAATTTTTGCTATATAAAAAGCTTAGACAAGTGGGGAATGAGTTTGATAATATGCAAAATATCTAAAGCAGGATGTAAGATGGGTTTTTAAAATTCCGATGTGAGATACTCAGTATGAATATTAAAGTATTTAACGAAGGTGACGTCCAAAAATGTTCTCTCTGTAATAGAAGCAAAATTAAAAACACGTTTCATTTTACAGTGATATACCCAGTAATGTCATGCCATGAGTTCCGAATGAAATATTTTTACAAAAAAAAAATTCTTATCAGTCGAGGAAGTAGTCGAACAATTAAATGGTAGAATTCCATGGACTCACAGAGACTGGCTTTTTGTAAAAGAGTTCGATTGCAGCTGATTAGATAGATTATGAAAATATAAGTTTGTAAATAGTGTTGTTTATTATTATTTTTCAGTTGTGTTTTTTTGTTTTTATAATTATTTCAGTTTGGTGAAATAACTGATATTGATATTTTACGACATACGTTTGAACATGCAGAGAAATTGAATTATTTAGGCTCTATGATAACTGTACAAAACGAAAACAAGAAGGACGAAAAATCCCGGTTGAAGGCGGGAAATGCGTGTTATTATTCAGTTACGAAATTACCTAGCTCGGGGCTTCCATCAAGAAACATAAAGGTAAGAATTTAAAAAACAATTATTCTCCCAACGGTTCTATACGGATTTGAAAAGTAGTAGCATACTTTGAAGGATGGACAATGCTTTATGCCTTCGGACTTTTGTACAACGTCAATGTTTGTTCCAAAGGGAGATGAGGCTACTGGGGATTTCAAAAGTTTACACAACGCGTAATTGCAGGGCTTGTACCCTGTCATTATAATTGAGTTGATAGCATAGCGGTGAACTCAAATGGGCTTGAGAAATTGTTGGGCTCAGTGAAGAAAACACTCCGAAAAAGTTTGTATAACCTGAACCGACTAGTACTTTTGGGAAGTAGGCTGAAGAGTCGATGGGAGAATTGTGTTTTATTTTTTAAATTTAAATACACGGGCAATGTTTGTAATACAGATAATTAGGCACAATTATAACCTTCAGAACATTAGGAAAGAAATTACAATAATAAAGATAACTATTAAGGTAAAAAATGATAGAATTTGAAAGTAAAATTAGAATAATAAACTATGAAATTTAAGCATTAACATAATATAATATTTATAATCAAACATTTTTACATAAAAATTAGGTAATAAAAATAATTTATAAGTAAATGTACAAAATACGAACAAACAAGTATATTACAATAAAATAAATTAAAAGAGACAAGTTCAAATCAGATCAGTGTTGAGTTTGAACTCGATGGCATAGGCTTGAACGGTAATCTGTTGGCTCTCTAATATAAAGTTTTTGTATGTAATTGTTAAACGCACACATACAAACATACTTGTGTCTTAACGTAAAATCGTATAACTTCAAAAATGAAAGTTTGTTTATTTTAGAAGATATTGTAGAATAACGATATATTTTCAGCTTTGAATTTCTATTTTTTTTTCCGCTTTCTAAAAAGTTGCATTAAATATATTTTTTTAATGAGCAAACGAAAAGAAAAGCTGAAAGCTTTCGCCTCTTGATTAAAACCTCCTGATGTACATCATTAAAGGAACTCCTAATGCTTGAAGAGGTTTTTGACATTAAAATACGATGGTTTGATATAAATTGTATAGTATAGAGCTATGTTCAACGAAAGGGAATGTTACTTTCTAAATTTACAATTTGTTAAAATGAAGCTATAAAAATCAATCTATGGCAATAAAATAAAACAAAATTTTAAAAATGTTTAATTTCATATAGTTCGATAAAGTTAATGTATTATTATGAGAATAATTATCTGTGCAAATAAAAGGGAAGTTAATTTTATTACTTTCACTTACTATACATAGTAAGGGGAAGTATTGCGATCGTGAAAATTTTCGAATTCCAGTTTTCAACGGAAATGCACGTTTTAGGGTCCCCTGAGTCCAAATAACCAAGTCCCGCAAAAAGGTCTGTGTGTGCGTGTGTGTGTGTGTGTGTGTGTGTGTGTGTGTGTGTGCGCGCGTGTGTGTGTGTGTGTGTGTGTGTGTGTGTGAGTGTGGTAACTCCTGGGGTTAAACGGTAAGTCCTATGAAACTGAAATTTCATATTTAAGACAACTATATGCCCGATACGTGACAAAACTTTTTTCATTAAAATGATATTACCAGAAGAGGCGCTTTACACCATGCATTTTGCACCTTTTTTCGATTTTCTCATAAACGGTTACGACGATTTTGATTAAACTCGCTATATCGATGTAAAATGTAGTGGGCTTTAATATCATGTAGGTTTTGTTCTGATTAAAATGGTCTGACAAGGCTTAAATGCCGATATTTTAAATTTTCTACCCCTAAAGTACCTTTAATTTTGTATTAGCTAATATTTAATAAAAATAACTATATTATCTTGTTAACGGTGATGAAAAACAGGTAAATATATAAATTGAATAAATTCGATACCCAACTAAAGGAGAAAACAGAATATTTTTTTTTTTAATGCATTTTTCGTTTTTGAACATAAGAGCAGTAATATACATGTATGATATACCGTTGGAAAGCTAAAGATTTTAGAAAAAATATTATCTCATACACAAGCTTTTAAAAGTTAATAGAGAGTGATAAAATAAACATAAAACTAACTGATTATTTTAGATAATAATATAATAGATTTTTTAATAAAACAAAAGTTTCTATATAAATTCAATTTAATTAATTCTTTAATAGTTTCACTATTTATATATGAATATTTTCTATTCGTCCATTTTTAATTAGTCTGCTTTTGTTCTACAAAGCAGTATCCAATTCGTTACACAGTTTATACAGCTGATATTCCAACCCATCCTAACTCCTTCCTTTCTACCTATGCTGATGACACTTGTGTTTTATCAGAAAATAACGATACAACTGTTGCTTCTCTAACTCTCCAATCCCACGAGACCTTGAGGTAGGGTGCCAGAATTGGCGAATTAAAATAATGTCCAACAAACCGCACCAAATAACCTTTACCCTTCGTCATAAAAATATAACATCCTGCCCCACAGTATCCTTTAATAATATTCCGCTTGTTTCAGTTGAACAGATCCGCTACCTAGCACTTCTACTTGACAAACGTCTAACATGGAATCCCCACACTAGACTGAAACGACAAGAGCGGTGTGTAGCTGATTTGGCCCGAACCAGGTATCAATCCTTCCATGACAAACTCCAATCTCACTCCAACCAACTAGTTTCAATTCTAGCTTCCTCTTCCATTCCTGACAATCCTCCGAGGCATCTGAAAACAAAAATGGCCTGGAGACCTTCTAGTTTAGATCGCCTATTGGAGTGCTGTCAATGGGCAGTTTCTCTTCATGTAATTTTTATGTGTTTTATCTAACAGCTAATTTACTAGATGTATTAATCAATACAGCTGTAAATAAATGAATAATAAAAAAAACTGATTTGGATCTAATCTGATATATTAATATATAATTCCCTCTCAACTACATCTATTACCGATAATCCTCCGAGGCGCCTGAAAAGACGGTGGCCTTATGAACTACTTATAAAATAAACTTTGAAGTGGTACCCTTGCTGGGGTGATATAAATTCATGCAAACTATAATAAAAAAAATCTTGAATAGGAACTTACCATATAGTCCTGCTTCATATCTTGATTTTTTTTTCTTTCTAAAAAACGTGAATCGATATGTACTACTACTGTGATAGACCATTGAGCTACTGTTCTTCAGTTCCTGAATTTGAAACCGGTTATGGCGAGATATTATTTCCTATTTTATTTCAGTCATGCTGATACACTATGGAAGGCTCACCCAGCTATCTATAAAGTGGGTGCTTTAAAATTTGGGAAAAACCAAGAGATTCAACAAGACCGTTTTTTAACAACATCCCTGCACGAAGATTGAGCAAGAAACAGTACGGATTCAGATATACAATGAATGTATTGAAGTGGTAGTTAAATATATATACAAATCCCTCTTGCTATTGGTCACGGTATCACACGTGAACGGATTGACCAATTTCGCTAATTCTTTTTCGTTATGTTAGTTATTATCAGAAGAAGGTTCTTTAGAAAGAATTGCCAAAAACAGCCAGAAGTTATGGTAAAAAAATAAGGATTCGTTATACAATATCACATTTGACATCTAATCATTATCTCTTTATCTTTGCAGAATCAGAGTCAAATATATAAAAAATGTTCTTTGTTGCCCACGCCGGTTTGTGACATTGGTAGTTTAGACAGAACATCGTCCATCGTCTGTAAGATCAGCTAGTAATTCATGAAATAGCACGTTGGTCTCTATGTGTATGGCTAGCACAGTATAACTCGAAAATTGAAGGCGTAAAGAACTAAAATTTTATAATAAAAATAGGTATAATGGATAGGGTCTCCACGTCTCTGTTTTATGCCTTATATCTTTTACGTTATTTACTTATTTTATTATTAAATGCAGTTGAAAATTTCAATAATCAAACAATTATTTGTCTCAGATATAACAACTTTTTCACAAAAACTAACTTACTACCGTAAGTGAAACATTTCACCGTACTATCTACACTTTTTTGTAAACGTTTATTTTCGGAAACGGCAATAAGATTTTTATTAACCTAGATACATCAATTTATTTTTAAATAATCTTTAATCTGCCAGGTCTTATCCTTATGATACAATCTGCCAAACAAAACTCTAAAATTCTAAGAGAGATACTCTTTATTGAATAAACAATGATGCCCAACTTAAGCGGGTTGCTTTTAAATAGCTTACTTATTTTATAATTGTTTAGGAAGCTTCATTTAATATTTCACACTCAAAAAAGCACTCATTAACTTCCTTTTCTTACAAATTTATTTTTCTTAACTATCTATGACATTGTTTTTCTACGTTTCGGGGTTCTGTCCCTTAAATAGGGGAGCCCGTGGCTGAGTGGCTAGCGCGCTAGTCTCTCATGCTTCAGGTTCTGAGTTCGAATCCCAGTCCCCGCGGGGCATTTATAAGGATGTAAAAAAATGGCGATTCACTCACAGCCTCTCCCCCGGGTATGTGTGACCCGTCAGCCAAATGGTGGCCACTCACAAAGTTAGTCGTAGGGAGTGATGACCCTACACTAAAAATTGCATCGTGAAACGTGAGTGTAAACTCGCAGGAGTTTACACCACGAGGCCCAGGGCCTACACGGCCTGTCGCGCCACTGGAAGAAGAAGAAGAAGAAGTCCCTTAAATTAAAGGTACTTTAGAGGAAAAATCTAAAATATCGGTATTTAAGCCCTGCCAGAATATTTCAATCAGAATTAAAGTTATATCATATTAAAGCCCTTTAAATTTTACATCCATATAGCGATCCTGATCAAAATCCTTAGAGCCGTTTTTGAGAAAATCGTAAAAAGGTCCAAAATGCATAGTATAAAGTGGCCCTTCTGGTTAGCAGATTTTGATGAAAAAGTTGATGTAACATCTCGGAAGTATAGTTGTCTCAAATATGAAATTTCCTTTTCGTTTTCTTGCTGGAATTACCAAAAACACCCAGACAAACAGACCTTTTTGCGGGACTTGGTTATTTGGACTGTGAAGACCCTAAAACGCGGGTTTCTGTTGAAAATTAGAATTCGAAAATTTTCACGATCGCAATACTTGGCCTTACTTATTTCATATATAGATAAGTAAAAGTAAAAAGATAGTTTGACAAGTTGACTTAAAAAAACGATTTTTCTTTTAGGTAATTTTTTTCATAATGGTAATGTAATGTATGTTTGTAAGTAATGTTTATTAAATTTTTTTTTTAATGAAAATTTGGTTTAAAGTTATTTAAAGCAAAACCTTAAATTACCAATCGTTTTTTTCTAGACTTAAATTAGGGACCCGGTATAAAAGATTTTATCCGCTTTGAAAGCGAAACAAAGAAGAATGATTTGGCAACAAGAGTTATCTCAATAAAATTGAAAGAATTTAAAACCACATATCGTTTTCCTGACAAATATCAAGATCAGGCGCTTCACCCTGATTTATTTAACATTAATATTGTTACTTTGACTTCTTTAATATAAATAATCGACTTTCATAACCGATTTTTCTTTTAGGCAAGAGAGTTATGTTACGTTAATGTATTATGCTTTACTTTTGAAAAAAATGTTTATTAAACTTTGTCTTTTAGGGATAAATTTGTTTAAAATTATTTGAAGCTAGCTAACCCTAAATCCCTACATTACATATATATAAATTAATAATAATAAATATCACAACATAACATATAACATCTATAACACAATCTGCTTCAATATCAAATCTTTGGTATATATGATAAAAAATAAAAATAGTAAAGATAACAAGTTAAATAATTAAAATATAAATAAAAATATGCACACCCGTGTCCTTCCAGTGATCCCTACTATAAGTAAATATGATGGTGTATAATTAATTAACTGGATTTATCACTTAATCGGGATAATTTAACTAATTCTGAAAATATACTATTTATAATTTTTTTAATTTATATATTTTTTCTAAGATTTTAATTCAAAAATGTGAAAATTAACACTCTTTTTTAATTTAAATAACTAAATTAAATTTTAAATTTTAGTATGAATGAGATCCTGTAGCACTATTATTATTGTCTATTATGACAAATTGTAATACATACGAATAAAAAAAAAAAAAAAATTTAGATAACCATTGCGGTGAAGCGTAAAGAGCATATCTAAATAAATATGTTAATTAATATATTACTGAAATAAAATAATTATTACGGACCAATATTTCCATTAGTCGCATGAAAATAAATGTTCAAACTGTTAATTGGCTAAATTGTCACCCTGAATGGGGAAAACTGCCTTCGCCGGCAATGAAATGGCTCCTGTCAAACTGTCCCAGTTGTCTTGATTACATTCCAGAACTTTCCATCCTCACGCCTCCCGTCAAATGAAACAATACTTTACACCCTACTCCTTCTATTTTATTGCTTACCTTACAAGGTTGTAAAGCCCAGTATCATATAAAGCTCCTATTGCAGTGTGTTGTAAATTGTTGTATATGGATTGCCTACGTCATCGCGAACGCCCGTATTGAAGTGCTTGTTCAAATATTCATTATTCATGTTTTATCGCTCATATAAATCATGTCTAATTTTATTTTATTTCGTTTAATTAATTCATATTCAAAATTAAATGTTTTATTGATAAGGCCTAAAGGAGGAAAATTCGAGTTCCGTACAATATAATATATATATATATATATATATATATATATATATATATATATATTTTTAAATAAGATACCGTCAAAGCTATATATAAACAAATAATCATGTATTTTCAATTATAAACTTTTACAGCGGTAGAAGTCCCGTTTTGAGTTAATGTCGAGAATTTTTCAACCTATTTCTCCTCTATTTAGGTGAGATATTGTGAGGGGGAAAAAAATGCAACGAAACTGACCTTAAATGGCTGTAAAACTAAAAATATTAGAAAATATACATGGAGAATTTCTATTAAAATATGAAAATAAAAGATGTTGAGCGGCAAAATTAAATAAAATTCGACGATTTCTAGTGGATTGACCTATATTCATTTTACTAAAAAATTATATTCTTTTTACTATTTGCAATAATATTTCTCCAAATTTTCAATTTCTCACACAAATCCTCCAAATTATTACTACAATGAGAGCGGCCCTCCTGGCTTGCTGGAGGGTGTGACGTAGGCTCGAACGCCCTACTCACATATTTTAGTTAATAATACAATATATAAAAGAGATGAAACCACTGGGGAGTTTAGAAGGTTGCACAACGCGGAATTGCGGAGTTTGTACCCTGTGAATATAATTGAGTTGATAGCATCGCGGATACTCATTACCCGGATACCCATATCATCGATAATGGGCGCTTAAAGTTGTTGGGGTCGGTGAGGAACGGATTCCGAGAAAGTTGGTATTCGCTGAACCGAGTGGTAGGGGTCCGAAAGGTAGGCCGAAGCGTCGATGGTAGGATTGCATTAAGGCTAATCTCGGGGGCTTGGGCTTGATCGGTGAACATTGGACGAGTCTGTGCAGGCGTAGTTTGGTGGTGTCGGCGTCGAACATCGTCCGATTAGCCACAGTAGCATAAATTGACGTTAAATAAATAAACAAACAGTTTCCCGGGGTATCGCGGGGAGGGTGAGAGGGGGAGGGGACCAAGTATATACGCCTTTTAAACCTTTGCCGACAAAGGCTTATTAATATTTACTTGATTAATATATTGATTATTTAATAATTAATTTAGAGCCTTCAGTATCCTCAGTACATGACAATGTATTTCATGTCACTTTACTATATGTCCATCACATTTATTTGATGTATTTTAATATAGTTGTAAATATCAATAAATATGTTTAAATATATATATATATATATATATATATATATATATATTGGTTTTTTATGTAACCATCAATAGATTTTCAGATAGTAGTTGATTCAGTCGATAAACTTTTAGTAAAAAGATAAATTGTAAAGTTGTTGGGCTTAGTGAGGAACGGATTCCGAGAAAGTTGGTATTCGCTGAACCGACAGGTAGGCGTCCGAAAGGTATGCCGAAGCGTCGATGTGGGGATTGCATTAAGGCTGATCTCGGGGAGCTTGGGCTTGACCGGCGAACATTGGAAGAGTCTGTGCAGGCGAAGTTTGGTGGTATCGGCATCGAACCTTCGGGTTCGGTAAGCCTATTATTATTATTATACAAGTATATGTATTCTGTATTGGCTTTTGATTTTGTCAATTACTGTTTCTTACTGTGTACTATGTTATGTTTCTATATAATTGCTTATTATGTAATTCAATCTTGTATTTACTTGCCTTAGTTTTATATCTTGTATATATGAATTTGTATTCTTTATTGCTTTTGGTTTAGTCAATTACTTTTTACTGTTTATTATAATTGTTTTTTTGTATTGATTAGGTATTATATAATTCAATTTTGTATTTGCATGCCTTAATTTTATATCTTGTATATATTGGGTTGATGCAAAATTAATGCAGGTTTCCTCTATTGCAATATCTTAATTCCAATTGTGTAAACAAAGCTAATCCTAACATTGATCATTATTATACCAAAACAAACCTTATCTAATACCCTCTCTTTCACCATGAATTTTTTTAGTAAAATCGTTTTGTTCAGTGTGTTCAAAGGTCTTGAATCGAAAATGTCAAAGTGCGATTTTCGTCAAATTTATTTTTACGAATTTAAATTAGGGCGCAGCGCTGCGCAAACGGCTCGTAATATTAATGAAGTGTGGGGTCAGGGGGCTATTAATGCGTGCACGGTGCAGCGTTGGTTCCAGAAGTTTCTCAGAGAAGATTTCGACCTCGAAGACAAGGAAGGTCGGGGCCGTCATCTTGCTCTGGACAACGACCTGCTGAGGTCAAAAGTGGAAGAAGACCCAACCAAAACCACACGAGAAATGGCGGCGGAACTCGGAACTCAAAAATTGCAACGTCTTTGCCCAGCATTGATGAATCGGAAGGGGCCGATCCTGCTCCACGATAACGCCAGACCACACGTTGCACAACCAACGCTTCGACGACTGCACGAGTTGGGCTACGAAGTTCTCCAACATCCGCCTTATTCACCTGACCTCTCTCCTACAGACTTCCACTTTTTCAGGCATCTGGACAACTTTTTGATGGGGAAAAATTTTCAAAACCAGGACGACATTGAAAATTCTTTTTGTGATTTCATTGAGTCCAGGAATAAGAAAGTCTGGTGGAATAAGAAAGCTTGTTGAACGTTGGCAAAAGTGCATTGATTCAGATGGAAATTATTTTGATTAAATATATATGGTCAAAGTAAAGATATGGCGTATTTACAATACCTACTAAAAACCTGCATTAATTTTGCATCAACCCAATATATATATGTATTCCTTATAGCTTTTTAGCTTAGTCAATTACTGCTTCAGACTGTGTACTGTGTTACTGTTTCTTTATAATTGTTTTTTTTCTTTAATATTCCTTAAGTAATATATTGTTTCTTACTGTGCATTATGTTACTGTTTCTTAAATGTGTTATATTTAAATGAATAAAATTGGAGGCTGAATTATACATCACAACTCTTGGATTAAAAATCAATGCACGTTTCGGCTAAAATGCCATCATCATTGTCTGTATTTTGATTTAAATAAAGAAGATTTAAAAATAAAAATCTGATGGGCCCATCACATCTGAATTTCACAAAGTTTACATAACATCATCATCACAGATCGCTCTACAATACAACCCTTTACCAAGCCTAGGCCTCCTCTAACAGCCTCCGTTACTGAACAACTATATTGCATTTATAATATAACATAATATTATAAATTATTATCTACAAATATCGTTTTTATGCATTTTTAGTTACGTTTATATGTTATATAAATCTAATTTACACTAAGAAACTTTATAGTCAACGTATTTTAATTTTTTTTTTTTTACTACAAGATTCACTCAAAATTACTATGGTTTATTTTCTAAAGAAACAAAATTAAAGATATTTATGCCCAATTCATTTATTTAAAAGAGGATAACAACCTGCAGATATTTCAAACCATTTTAATATACATCATTATTAAAGGTTTTATAATCGAAAATGTTAGAGCCCTTTTCGATAAAATTGTAAACGTGTGATATGGTATATAGTTGACTTTCTGGTTAGCTAATTGTGGTTCAAAAGTGCCAGAAACATCCTAACTTTTTGTCTATCTACAAAATGTAATTATAGTTTTGTTCGAATCCATATTGGCAAAATAATATTGAATAGTAGGATGGAAATCAAAATAATACGCCCAAAATCACAGAAAGTTTTCATCTTCTGGAAAATTTTAGAATAAACTTTAAAATTTGTCCAAGTAGGGTCCATTTCAAAATCTCGAATATATTTTATAGTCCAAAGATTTATTTTATTTCTTATTATTCATTTCATAATCTGAGGAGTGAGCTTATATAATTAAGATTAATAGAATGTAGCATTTTTTTTATCCATTAAAAAAAATTAAGTTTAAATTATCATACTTCTCGAAAATCCTGTTTGAATCGAATTTTGAAAAGAAGCTAGTATATTGCATAAGACGGTTTTTCTTATTGACAACATCGCACATGTTTTCTTTTTTTGCACGACGATATATCACGGATTTCAATAATAAGAAGACGGGACAAAGTTGCTTTTATTTATAGACAGATTTTCTTGTTCTGGTTTTCAGTACGTACAGAGATTCGCAATTTACATTTGTTTTTTTCTTCTAACGCTACTTTTTGCTACTCTGGCAAATCGTACGATCCTACAATGGAAGTCCTAAACTTTGCCAATACACTTTTAATTAGGATAGGGATCTTTAACGAGTACCTCCAAAGGCATACTAAGGCACAGGACCACCATTTTACTTACCCTCCGGCGGACGAAATATCCCAGTATTTTTTACTATCTTTAAAAAATCCTAGGTCCAACTGCCGCGTTTAAGCCCACTGTTATGCACGGGGCCTCTCGTACTGTACGGTTGGCCCACGGCCGAAATAAAAACAAAATTCGGTGCGCGCAATACACGGCTCGGTCGTTAAAATTTATTTAAGAACTAAGTAATAGACATGAAAATATTTTAAAGTATTATATTCAGTTTCGTTGTAAACATATGTCCAAGGTTAAATAATAAAACAATATGAAATTGTTCTGATTCACATTATTCACTCATATTTATCAAATAGACAGTTTTATATTCAAGTTGGCAAATCTACTTCCGATACTCTCCCTATCTCGGTGGGTCTTCCCCAAGGCTCTTGCTTATCTCCAAGTCTATTTAATTTGTTCATTTCCGACCTACCGACCAACCCATTTGTGACGAGGTCCTTATACGCCGATGACACTGCATTGTATACTTCATCATATCGTATTGATACTGTAGTAAATCGCTTAAAACAATACTTTAAACAATTTAACAAATATTGCAACAAATGGAAATTGAAAATTAATCCCACCAAATCTGAAGCAATTCTGTTAACTAAACGTCGCTCAAAAATAAACCACCAAATTAAGTTAAATTCAGCTCTCATCCCATGGTCAAAATCTGTACAGTACTTAGGGCTAACTTTAGACAAATCACTTACTTTCACCGACCACATCAACAGAAAAATTGACAAGGCGAAAAAAATAATATACAAAATGTTTCCTTACTTTAATAGAAAATCCTGTTTGAGTAGTCAAAACAAATTAACGATATATAAATCAGTCATCCGCCCGTTTATCACATACGGCTCTCCAGTCTGGAGCTAATCCTGCTCGACTAACTTTCATAAACTCGAGAGAATTCAAAACTTGTCAATGCGGATAATTGATAATTTCCCCCGATACACGAAAATATCATCAATGCTCCAAGACTTGCAGCTTCCTACAATCAAACAACTTGTCCATTCACAAACAGCTTCTTACTTCAGTAAAACTCCAGTCTCTAAAAACCCATTAATAAAAGAAATCGGTAATTACAATAAATTTTCACTAAAACGATATACTCATAAGAGAACAAAACATGTATTATTAAATTAACTTACTTTCTTATGTTATAAATTTCTAAACTTTATAATTTTCAATCATATTATGTATTTTCTATTAATTTATGTATTTTCAATTATTTCATGTATTTTCAATTATTTTATGTATTTTTAATTATTTTATGTATCTATAAATATTTTATGTATTCTCAATTATTTTATGTGTAGTTTTTATGCGTAGGTTTTTTGTATAATTTTTCCTACAATCGCAATGTAACCTCAATTTTTCACCATATGTTTGCCATTTAGGCTAATGTACTATAATCACAAAAAAACAAAAATTTTGTCAAAATGTAAATATGTGAATAAAGTTTATTTTTATTTTTATTTTATATATGAAATTGTTAAGTAAAATAATCACAGATGTTTATACCTTATTCGTCAGTTTACTTTTACAACTTTGTAAACAAAATAACACTTTTTCTAAAATCTTCAGTATTCTTATTCTATTCTTAGGTTTGAAGAAAAAAAATTTAAATATATATATATATTTTTTATTTGTTCAACCCCAACAAAATCTACATGATGACAAAGCCTATTAAATTTTACATTGACGAGGCTAGTTTATTAAAATCGTTAAAGTCAAAAATTGCAGAATTCATATAGTAACCATAAAGTTGCTATTCAGGTTGGCCGATATTAATGACACAGTTGTAACATCTGAGGCACATGCGCTGCTCAAATATGTAAGTTTCATTTTTATACAGCTCATCATTTTCGAGCCAGACTAGTCATTTGAACCCAGAGGACCCTGAAAGGTGTACATCCGGTGAAAACTCGAGTTCGAAAAGTTTCAAGATCGCAATACGTCTCCTTATTTTTTATTTATTATTATTTTTTTTTCAAATCCCCTTATTTGAAATTCTTGAAGTAGAAGCGGTACTTTTATGCAATATATATATAGTTTGTAGTTCTCCTTTTACTGCAATATTGGATGTCGTTTTTAAGGAGTTTATGTAGATGTTTTTTTTTTTTTCAGGTGGTTTATCATTGGGTTCTCTTCAGCGCTGGGACACGCTATTTATTTGTTTTCTTACTACTTATCTTAACCTAACTTACTCCTACTGTTTGTTGCGAGCGCACTGGTGCTGTTGCTGGTGTCAGTGTGTTAAATAATGGGTTTCTTGAATATTTTAAGGAGTCGAAGAATTTTACATGTCTTCGTTTGATGAATTCAAGGATTGTTGGGATTTCAAACAGTTCATGAAGCTGTTCTGGTTTATATTTCCTAAATGTCGTTGACCTAACCATTTTTCGTAGAATCGAGTTCTGAAATTTCGGCAGATGGTGCTGCGTCCCGTACCGTACATGGGTGAATAGTGGAGCCCCATATAGCAGTGCTGGGCGTATAATGGGATTTTGTAAATTAGGATTTTGAGTCTCATGGAGAGAGCCGATGAAAGCAGTATGTAATGTAGTCTGTATGTCTTTTTCCTGATGGCTTTTACTTTGCTGTAACAGTGTGTAGAAAGTTTCATGTGTCGGTCCAGCTTTATGCCTAGATAGACTACTGAATTTGATGGTCGTAATACATTCCCTTACGATATATTTCATATATAGTAAAGTAAGAATGGTTGACTGTGTGAGTAAGTGAGAAAGTTAGTTCAGGGTGCAGTCAAAAGAACGCACAATCAAGATAAACGTAATAGACTGGTGCCGACGTCTATATATTCATTATTGCTCCATTGTTCTGAAGTTCTCCTTCAAACGTCCTGAGGGACTATAGTTTAAGTCGAAACGTCGGCACCAGTCTATTAAGTTTTTCTTAATTGTGTGTTATTTTGACTGCACCCTGAACTAACTTCTCTCACTATTTCATGTATAGTTCAGTAAATTTAAACATTTTTTTTAATGAGCTTTATTTTTAATGGGATACGCTGAAGAAAACGCAATGACAGCCAACTGAACCTAGTGCCGCATCCTTATTTAGTAATCGCTATCGTATTACGAAGTTCTACTGCAACGTAGGAGTAAGATAGATAGATAGAGAGAGAGAGAGAGAGAGAGAGAGAGAGAGAGAGAGAAAGAGAGATTACGTTTGCAGCACTCTCTGCCATTTCATTTCCACTGCACCGTCTTGCACCGATGATGAGCTCATGCCACGTGTAATAAGTCGATTTTCAATCACCGCTGTTCTATTATCCTTCATCAGTAGGTAAGTACTGGAGTGTCGAGATTGGAGAGAAAAGAATAAAATAGCATGAAACTTTTAGATAAAACGCGACCTTGTGAAACTAAGATAAGAAATAGTATAATAAAGGAAGAAACCTGAAGAAAAGCGAAATCCGATATCTGATATAAAAATACTTTCATTGTGACATTTTCAATGGACTTAAGTTTATATCCTGTCAGGATTTTCTTCGTCTATTAAAGTCCTGTCATTTATTACACATTAGCCTTGAACCATGAAAAGTAAAAAATCGTTGTATTTCATTAGTCTCTCTCCGGATGAAGAAATTAAAATTAATAACAGGATACTAGGATAACTAGCAGATTAGTGGCTGGAATGGCAAGGAGCTGAAGTATGCCAAAACGTATACATAAGGTTTACCTTTCCAAAACTCTAAATTTCAAATTTTTCCGAAATACTGTCATTTTTTCTAGAGATCACAGGTCACCAGTGCTAAGATTGTCCCCTCATCGTACTGAATCCGAGGTAAAAGCGATGGCTGGGGAACAAAAATAACCTTATTTGACTGTATGGTGTCATCAAATATTTTTAATGGGCTAGAGATCTGGAGCCTGAACAATCTTCTAGCTTTAGAGACGGTCAAGCTGAAAGTTTAAAACTACGTGTATTTTTAGCCGAAAAGTACTCCAAATTATATTGTCCTTTTGGAATCTGGACAATGTAATCTCCTTCAAACGCCCTGAGGAAGGACTATAATTTAGGTACACCAGTCTATTAAGTTTTTCTTAATTGTGTGTTCTTTTGAATGCACCCTGAACTAACTTCTCTCACTATTTCATGTATAGTTCAGTAAATGTAAAGTTAGATTAAAAAAGAAGTGATATAGACTTTATCAAGATCTCCCAAATTAAACAAATAACAATAAGTAAAAGTACACTTATTGTATATTTTATAAGTATATTTTTTTTTTTTTTGTTCTAAAATATTTATTGATTAATAACAACATATTTATGATAAAAATAAAGAACCACCTTTATTCCTTAGTTATCAATAGGGTTCTCAACTCAAATCAAAGTCTTAGTCACAAAACTATTCACATTTTCACGAAAATATTAACAAAATTAGACTTGTCAGCAAAGTAAGAGTCTCAGGTAAAAAAAAAAAAAAAAAAAAAACTTATATATATATATATATATATATATATATATGAAACTTTTCTATAGGAACATAATTGAACACATATAAACATGAGAAATATGTAGATGTCATAAAATTATAACTCAAAACTTAAATCACTTATAATTGCAATGTGCTGCGCTGAATACACATAGAATGAAATTTCTTTATTGCCCACATAGAAACATATTTATCTAAATATTTATTGATTAATAACAACATATTTATGATAAAAATAAAGAACCACCTTTATTCCTTAGTTATCAATAGGGTTCTCAACTCAAATCAAAGCCCGCTTTACAGAATTTGTATAACTCATAAATTATAAATTATAACTCAAAACTTAAATCACTTATAATTGCAATGTGTTGCGTTGAATACACATAGAATGAAATTTTTGGGTAAATATATCAAAACAATCAATACCTTTCATTAGAGAATATTCTTGATATATATAAATTAAATTAGATTTTTTATTAAAAGTAAGTACTTTTTAAGTTATAAACAATTTTTTATTTATTCGAATATATTACAATTTGTCTCATTGGGCAATAATAATATGGCTACAAGATCACATTCATACAATATTTATTACAATATTATCGGGTTGTTTCACATGAAATGTCCGTTTTTATGGTTTCTGAAATACATAAAGGATTTTGCAGGTCTCTGTTGTTTTCTTCCGAATGTTTACATATTTAATGTAAACTGTTACTAACACTCTACCTTTGTATTAAAAACATTAGCTTCCCTCATGGCCTCACTGAGCGGCAGCAAGACCCCATGTTTCAAAACATACCGTGCAAAAATTAAAAGAACTGGGCTACAAATTTCTTCCACACCCACCATATTCTCCCGACTTGTCTCCAACAGATTACCACCTGTTCAGGAATTTAGACAACTTCGTCAAAGGAAAACTTTTTGAAAATGATGATCAAGTGACAAGTGAGTTTTCAGATTTTGTTTCACTTCAAAGCTCAGAGTTTTTCAGTTTGGGGATAAAAAAGTTGGTGTCACGTTGGGAAAAATGTGTAGAAAAATAAGGTAAATACTTCGAATAAAATTATCTTGTTTTCATATCGTATTTTTAATAAAAATCCTTTACCTTGAAAACGGACATTTCATGTGACACAACCCAATATAAGGAATGTCAAATTACATAAAATAAAGGTATATAGTCACAAATTCAATGTTCAATGTTCAACACAGCCAAATTCAATTACCTTAGAGATAAAATCTAGCTGGTTATCATTGATAAGTTGTACAATTTTGAACATTCACAACCTTAAAATTCTTCGTCTTTGACATTTCGAAAATAATGAGCTTTTCTTTTTTTTTTTACATTTTATTGACATTTACAACTGTATACTACAATACATCAAGTAAATATGCTGATAAATAATATGTACATGAAAAGCGTGAAGAGAAACTGCCCATTGGCAGCACTCTAGAATGAGCTTAAAAGATAGATGTAACATCGCAAAAGATAATGAACGATATTTTATTTCTTTATCAATATCTGATTAAATACTTATATTGAATCAGTTTTAACTTTCAGTAATTAAATGTTTCGCGGATTGAAGTAAACTCCTAGAGCCTTGTTAATTTTTTTTCTTTTCCATTTTCCCTATTCGGCCATTTATGGTATACAGAGTTTTAGCAGCAGTGGTATTTTGCATGAATTGTACATGAGACGGTGTAGCCCACTAAAAATCTACATATATTCATATATAGGATCTCAATCTATATATTTAGGAATTAATTATTATTATTATTTTATAAATTTATTGTTTTGTATATACTCGTATTGTGTGAATGTGGTATGAATGTGGTACTTGATCAATATTGAAAACGTCCTAATTAGGACATATTGTAATATAAAAATTGTTTCTGGAATTAAAAAAAAAAAATTTAGAATTTATATTTTTAGTGTTGGAGAGCTGCCAATGGGTAGTATCCCCACATGTGAATCCATGACATTTGTATCTTGTATCTCATTTACTAGATGTATATCATTATACAGTTGTAAATAGCAATAAATCTATTAAAATTCTAAAAATATTTTTAGAATATAGGGGTAAAAACATAAATGTTACATTTGTTGCTGATTTGGCCCGAACCAGATATCACCCCTTCCATGACAAACTCCACTCCCACTCTAACCCTCTAGTCTCAATCCTTGCTTCCTCTTCGATTCCTGACAATCCTCATAGGCGTCTAAAAAGAAGATGGCCTCAAGACCTTCTAGTTTTGAATAGTTACAGGAGTGCTACCATTTGGTAGTTCTTTTTCATGTAATTTTTGTTTTATCATCTATACTTGTATTATATAGTACAGTTGTAAATTTCAATAAATTATGTAAAAAAAAAAAAAAAAAGGATATGGGTGTCCTTGACATTCAGATAATTGGATGAAAGGGTTCGCGAAAACTTTATGTTGGGTAACAACAAGTAGGCCTGCCTATGCATTTGATGGACATAAGACCAACATCTGAAATTCTTAGTTTCTATTATCATTGTTCGTCATTTTTTTTTAATTTTCAACCTAAGATATCTTATTAAAACAATCGTCCATTGGCAATGTCCTTTTTTTTAAAAAATTACCACAACTATTTTGATGAACCAATATTAATGAATCATCTTTATTACGATAATTTAACTTTATTATCATTTAAGTTTATGTAGCTTGAACTTTTATAGATTCTTAAAGTTTTCATTAATGAAAAACAAAATTTTAATACATTCATAAGGAATATCGCTCAGAAATCTAAAACCACAGAAATTAACTAAAAGTTTTATAGTTTACTTTCAGAATCAGCTGATGCGCTCGATGATAACAGTCATACGTTACATCGTCTCTCAGATTTTTGCTTTTTTCAGTAGGAATTCGCTAGAATTCAGTCTGGAGAACATCACTAGACCTCAGGAATATTACGGCAGTGAATATTGGAGAAGTTTCGGTAAGCAAAGTTATAATTTACTTTGTACAATCACGAAAAAGTGAAAGGAGAGTCACTGATCAGCTGATTGCCGCTAGCTCGGCAAGCTCGGGCTTGCTTTTCTTTTAATTATCTTTATTTTATCTTTAATTCTTATCTCATTATTTATTTATTATTATTATTTTCTTAATCAATGAGATATTTTCATCAAGTCATGTCCTCAAAGTCTGCAAGTAAAAGATCTAGATCTGCAGGTTCTAACTCGTCTCCCACAAAACAGAGACCCCGCCGTGAACAAAATAAAACAATGATTCCACCAGCGACCGCGTCAGCTACCTCATTAGGATCTGAACCACAGCTCAGCACATCATCACAAGGAATAACTGATGAATCTCCGTTTTTTACACCGAATCCATTTCAGATCCTCCAAAATGAAAAAGAAACCATGGAATCTTCTCCTATACCCAGAGAACCACTACCTCCACCAATATTTGTTAAAAATATTAAAAATTTTAAACTGATGTGTGCGCATTTAAATAAAGTAACAGATCCTAATAGTTATTATTGTATAAGTAGAACCAATGATACTAAAATATCTCCGACTACTGCTGAAACCTACAGAAATATTGTAAAATATCTGACTGAGACCAAAGCTGACTTTCATACTTATCAGCTGCGCCAAGAGAGAGCATTAAGGGTCGTAATCAGAAACCTACATTCCTCAACACCCGTTGAAGCAATCAAAGAAGAACTGACAGAATTAGGATTCCAAGTGAGGCAAGTCACTAACGTTCTAAAAGATAAAAGTCCACTGCCTCTATTCTTCGTGGACTTGGAACCATCAGCAGGAGTCGAAAAAATCTATGACCTCAGCAGACTGTACTATACCCGTGTAAAAGTTGAAAAACCTTACACAAAGAAAGAAATAGTCCAGTGCCATAACTGTCAGGCATATGGTCATACCAAAAGTTATTGCCATCACATACCACGCTGTGTGAAATGCGGTGAACAGCATAAAACAGAAGAATGTACAAGATCAAGATCAGCACCCGCTGTATGTGCTCTGTGCCTCAAGGACCACCCGGCTAACTACAAGGGATTTGAAATCTACAAGAAACTCAGAACCAGATACCAAAAACCTCAGGATCCGAATGAAACAGCTGTACCAACCAGAAGCAGAAGAGAACCATCTAAACTTGTAAATTCTAACGTGTCATTTGCCCACTTGCTTGGAGGTGGTAACCAGAATCATGAAGTCGAGGCACTGCCGGAACAACATTTTCCTCAACATTCTCAATCTATTGTACAAGAATCTATCCCTCAAAGTTTACCTAATCTTCAAAAAACTCCTCAACATCAAATTTCTCATATCCCTCCACCATCAAACGTCACAGATCTTACCAGTCTAATGACATCGTTCATCTCCGAAATCAAATCTCTTGTTATGCCGCTTATATCACTCCTTACAAATCTAGTATCGAATCTAATCCCTGCCTTGAAAAATCCTTAAATGACTTCACCTAACTCCTTATCCATTCTCCTTTGGAATAAGAATGGTGTTAGAAATCATACTGACGAACTGACAGCGTTGTTGCAAGACAAAACAATCGATGTTGCACTTATAACTGAAACAAGACTAACGACTAAACAGTACTTCAAAATACCTCAATACATGACATACCGTACTGACCACCCAGACGGTAAAGCCCATGCCGGTTCTGCTATCATTGTCCACCAATCCCTCTCTCATCATTTACTCCCACTTCCCACCTATGATTTCCTACAAGCCACAGCCATAGTAATAGAGACTTTTTCCTTTCCGGTAACCCTCACATCTGCATATTGCCCTCCTAAACATTCCATTTCCAATTCTGAATTTGTATCCTTCCTGGATTCCTTAGGAAATCGTTTCATTCTGGGTGCAGACTTAAACGCCAAGCATCAGCAGTGGGGTTCCAGAACCACGAATTCTCGGGGACGAAATTTGCTGTCTGCACTCAACTCCCGAAATTTTAATATCCTGCCTCCTGACTCTCCTACCTACTGGCCAACCGATCCTAACCGCAATCCTGACATCCTCGACTTCTTTATCCACAGCGGATTAGGCTCTCTCAACTTGTCTTTAACTCGCCTTGATGAACTATCCTCAGACCATAGTCCACTGATCCTAAAAGTATCTCTCACTCCAATTCCAAAACCCATTCCACCATCATTCATCCGAGGCCCTGTCAACTGGAACCTTTTCCGCCAAATCCTGACCGATAATATTGACCTCAGAGTAACCCTCAAAACCCAAGATGACCTAGATAATTCCGTCTATTCCTTTACCACCGCCATCCAACAAGCTGTCTGGACTGCTTCCTCTCCTAAACACTTCAATATAAATCCAGACCAAAATCATTTTCCACAACCTATTATAGACCTTATCCACACCAAACGCCGAGCAAGATCATTATGGCAGCGCACCCGACACCCAACAGATCGCCGCTCCTACAACTTCTATTGTAGACAATTGAAGAGGGAGTTGGCGAACTTCCGTTCCCAGTCCTTTAATTCCTACCTCTCCTCTCTATCAGCTCGTGATAATTCCCTGTGGAATGTCACGAAAAAGATCCTAAAATACCATCATGTTTCCCATCCTCTTCGACGCGGTGATGACTCCTGAGCTGCGTCTGATGAAGATAAAGCCGAGGAATTCGCCACACACCTCTCCAAAGTATTCACTCCTCACCCGGAATCCCACATCAATCACACCGCAAAAGTGCAAGACTTTCTTATGTCACCGATTCCACTTTACCTACCTCCTAAAGCTATTAATCCCTCTGAGGTCAAATATCTTCTCCAAAAACTGACTCTCCGTAAATCTCCTGGACACGATCTCCTTACTCCCCAGATCCTCCGACAACTTCCGCAGAAAGCTATTATATTCCTTACTTATATTTACAACTGCATCCTCCGCACCACCTATTTTCCACTGTTATGGAAACATTCCACCATCATCCTTTTTTTAAAACCAGGTAAACCTTCCAACAACACATCATCCTACAGGCCTATTAGTCTACTCCCCATCCTCTCAAAAATCTTCGAAAGGCTTCTTCTAAAACGTATCCTACCCATATTAGAATCTCAAAATCTTCCTTCCCATCAGTTTGGATTCCGTCCTCAGCATTCCACAGTTCAACAGGGGCTCCGAGTTGTAGACCATATTTCCTCAGCTCTTGAATGCAAAGAGTATTGTTCTGGTGCGTTTCTGGACATTGCGCAAGCTTTTGACCGGGTATGGCACACTGGATTACTCTTCAAGCTGAAAACCCATTTACCCCAGTCCCTATACCTCATTCTCCGATCCTATCTCTCGAACCGTTCCTTCCGAGTTCGCTGTGGTGAAGAATTTTCTAACCTTTATCCCGTTGAGGCCGGTGTTCCTCAAGGCAGCGTCTTGGGACCCATCCTCTACATCCTTTACACAGCTGATATTCCTACACATCCTGATACCTTTCTGGCAACTTTTGCAGACGACACCGCCATCCTATCATCCAGTTCCAATCCTGAAACAGCATCCTTAAACCTTCAGAGACACCTTTTCCTTATCGAACACTGGTGTAATAACTGGCGTGTAAAGGTGAACGAAGCCAAATGTAAATACATAACCTTTACTCTTAGACGAAAATCCTGTCCGCCAGTTTATTTCAACTCATTACCGATTCCTCTCTCAGATACAGTCCGGTATCTTGGCTTACTGTTAGACAAAAGATTGACTTGGAACCCACATACAAGACTTAAAAGACAAGAACTCAACCGACGATTCGGACAGTTATACCGACTACTCAACAGAAAATCTGAACTTACAGTTGAAAACAAATTATTAATCTACAAGACAATACTGAAGCCCATCTGGACCTACGGACTTGAACTGTGGGGGACAGCTAAACGTTCTAACATCAAACGCATTCAATCCTTTCAATCCAAAGTCCTCCGTACAATAGTAAATGCTCCTTATTATGTCTCCAATTATACCTTGCACCACGACCTTAATGTTCCATTTATTTCAGACCTAATTCCATCCAAATTTTCCAAATTCCACCAGAACCTCATTCATCATCCTAATCCTTTAGCTCAATCCCTATCCAGCTCCACTCATCCATACAACCCACCTAGAAGGTTGAAACGGCAGTGGCCCCGCGATCTTTTGTAAATATAATGGAGTTCTAGCACTGGCTAGATTCTCCACTCAATGTGATGTATGTATGAGTGTGTGTATGTGTATATAGGTATAAGTGAATTATTGACTTTTGTATTGATTCATTATTGTGTATATATTTTATTGTAATTTTATGTTGTGTAAATATTGTATGAATGTAGTATGTTTGATATCATTCAGCAATACTATTAATGTCCAAATTGGGACAGATTGTAAAATTTTCTCAATAAAAATTGTTATTACTAAAAAAAATAGTTTACTTTCAGTTAGTAATTACTTGCGGGTGCGATCCGCTTGAAGAGAAAAAAAAATTAATTTTAGCTTAGCTTAGCTCTTCCTTTTTTTCTAATGTTTTCCCTTTAAATTCCAGTTTATTTGTTTTAAATTATTGTTTATACTTTGTGAACGTATTTAATTCTCATGAATTGTAAAAATAAATTATCACCAATGATAAATGATGCTCCATATCGGTTAATAAATTATTTTTTTTACTTTTTTTTTTTTTTTATATATTTTACTAAACCAACATACCTATAGATAATTCATATATATATATATATATATATATATATATATATATATATATATATATATATATATATTATACATAATTATACACAAACATAATTGTTAAAAGTAATTGATTGTAATATTTTGAATAAAAATTTGTATGGATTCCGTTCATGTTTTTTATTGTCAATTGAATGGTACCTACCTCTCTCATATGAAAAAGAGGGATTTTGGCTTGCCGAAAAAACCCTTAATCCTTTGACGTATCAAACCGTAGTTGCTCCTATAAAAAAAGTGTCCTAAATAAAAGTTGCTGGAAATAGTGTGCGGAATCAATTTACGACGTCAAATTATAGGGTTCTGAATAAAAAAAAACAGTGTCTTCTGGGCCACCTAGTATGTCACTCATTACATAATAAATACACAATTGATTCTGAACTATATTGCAATACATAATTACTAATACGCACAAAGACCACACGTCACTATAGTGCAGTTAAGAACAGAAGGTAGTGTATAGTGGAGCTAGTTGGGCCCCATGAAACATCAAAGCCAGCTTCAATACCTAGTTAGTGGAACCTCCAGCAGTTAGTGTCAACCACAGACTAATGCACTGAAATGACATTCCCTCCTTACACTTACTCAGCAACTTTCCGATAGTCTGAAGGGGAGCACTTCCCTATTCGGTTTCCTTGACGAAAGGCTTTAAGTTTCGTAGTAAGCGATTCATTGCCGCATTGACAATATTTGTGTCATAAACTTTAATATTACGATTTTTTTTTTTTTTATATATACGATAAAAATAATAATAAAATAAACGATTTAAGGTTTTGATTTAATTTTGCCGTTAGAAAAAGGGACGAACTGACAGCGTTGTTGCAAGACAAAACAATCGATGTTGCACTTATAACTGAAACAAGACTAACGACTAAACAGTACTTCAAAATACCGCAGTACATGACATACCGTACTGACCACCCAGACGGCAAAGCCCATGCCGGTTCTGCTATCATTGTCCACCAATCCCTCTCTCATCATTTACTCCCACTTCCCACCTATGATTTCCTACAAGCCACAGCCGTAGTAATCAAGACTTTTTCCTTTCCGGTAACCCTCACATCTGCATATTGCCCTCCTAAACATTCCATTTCCAATTCCGAATTTGTATCCTTCCTGGATTCCTTAGGAAATTGCTTCATTCTGGGTGCAGACTTGAACGCCAAGCATCAGCAGTGGGGTTCCAGAACCACGAATTCTCGGGGACGAAATTTGCTGTCTGCACTCAACTCCCGAAATTTTAATATCCTGACTCCCCTACCTACTGGCCAACCGATCCTAACCGCAATCCTGACATCCTCGACTTCTTTATCCACAGAGGATTAGGCTCCCTCAACTTGTCTGTAACTCGCCTTGATGAACTATCCTCAGACCATAGTCCACTGATCCTAAAAGTATCTCTCACTCCAATTCCAAAACCCATTCCACCATCATTCATCCGAGGCCCTGTCAACTGGAACCTTTTTCGCCAAATCCTAACCGATAATATTGACCTCAGAGTAACCCTCAAAACCCCAGATGACCTAGATAATTCCGTCTATTCCTTTACCACCGCCATCCAACAAGCTGTCTGGACTGCCTCCTCTCCTAAACACTCCAATATAAATCCTCACCAAAATCATTTTCCACAACATATTATAGACCTCATCCATACCAAACGCCGAGCAAGATCATTATGGCAGCGCACCCGACACCCGACAGATCGCCGCTCCTATAACTTCTATTGTAGACAATTGAAGAGGGAGTTGGCGACCTTCCGTTCCCAGTCCTTTAATTCCTACCTCTCCTCTCTATCAGCTCGTGATAATTCCCTGTGGAATATCACGAAAAAGATCCTAAAATACCATCAAGTTTCCCATCCTCTCCGACGTGGTGATGACTCCTGGGCTGCGTCTGATGAAGATAAAGCCGAGGAATTCGCCACACACCTCTCCAAAGTTTTCACTCCTCACCCGGAATCCCACGCCAATCACACCGCAACAGTGCAAGACTTTCTTATGTCACCAATTCCACTTTCCCTACCTCCTAAAGCTATTAATCCCTCTGAGGTCAAATATCTTCTCCAAAAACTGACCCTTCGTAAATCTCCTGGACACGATCTCCTTACTCCCCAGATCCTCCGACAACTTCCGCAGAAAGCTATTATATTCCTTACTTATATTTACAACTGCATCCTACGCACCACCTATTTTCCTCTGTTATGGAAACATTCCACTATCATTCTTTTTCTAAAACCAGGCAAACCTTCTAACAACACTTCATCCTACAGGCCTATTAGTCTACTCCCCATCCTCTCAAAAATCTTCGAAAGGCTTCTTCTTAAACGTATCCTACCCATATTAGAATCTCAAAATCTTCCTTCCCATCAGTTTGGATTCCGTCCTCAGCATTCCACAGTTCAACAGGGGCTCCGAGTTGTAGACCATATTTCCTCAGCTCTTGAATGCAAAGAGTATTGTTCTGGTGCGTTTCTGGACATTGCGCAAGCTTTTGACCGGGTATGGCACACTGGATTACTCTTCAAGCTGAAAACCCATTTACCCCAGTCTCTATACCTCATTCTCCGATCCTATTTCTCAAACCGTTCCTTCCGCGTTCGCTGTGGTGTAGAATTTTCTAACCTTTATCCCGTTGAGGCCGGTGTTCCTCAAGGCAGCGTCTTGGGACCCGTCCTCTACATCCTTTACACTGATGATATTCCTACACATCCTGATACCTTTCTGGCAACTTTTGCAGACGACACCGCCATCTTATCATCCAGTTCCAATCCTGAAACAGCATCCTTAAACCTGCAAAGTCACCTTTCTCTTATCGAAGACTGGTGTAATGCTTGGCGCATAAAGGTGAACGAAGCCAAATGCAAACACGTAACCTTCACTCTTCGACGAAACTCCTGTCCGCCAGTTTATTTCAACTCATTACCAATTCCTCTCTCAGATACAGTCCGGTATCTTGGCTTACTGTTAGACAAAAGATTGACTTGGAACCCACATACAAGACTTAAAAGACAAGAACTCAACCGACGATTCGGACAGTTATACCGACTACTCAACAGAAAATCTGAACTTACAGCTGACAACAAATTATTAATCTACAAGACAATACTGAAGCCCATTTGGACCTACGGACTTGAACTGTGGGGGACAGCTAAACGTTCTAACATCAAACGCATTCAATCCTTTCAATCCAAAGTCCTCCGAACAATAGTAAATGCTCCTTATTATGTCTTCAACTATACCTTGCACCACGACCTTAATGTTCCATTTATTTCAGACCTAATTCCATCCAAATTTTCCAAATTCCACCAGAACCTATTTCATCATCCTAATCCTCTAGCTCAATCCCTATCCAGCTCCACTCAACCATACAACCCACCTAGAAGGTTGAAACGGCAGTGGCCCCGCGACCTGTTGTAAATATATTGGAGTTCTAGCACTGGCTAGATTCTCTACTCAATGTGATGTACGTATGAGTGTGTGTATGTGTATATAGGTATAAGTGAATTCTTGACTATTATATTGATTCATTATTGTGTATATATTTTATTGTAATTTTATGCCGTGTAAATATTGTATGAATGTAGTATGTATGATATCTTTCAGCACTACTATTCATGTCCAAATTGGGACAGATTGTAATTTTACTGAATAAAAATTGTTGAGAAAAAGGAGCTGTGTGGTCTATTGGATAGCGCACTAGTATACTGTTCTCCGGGTTCTGGGTTCGAATCCCGTCTGTTGCAAATAAATGGTGGTCCAACCAAAATGCATGATGTTAATTATAAAAAAAACAAAAAGTTTTCGGAAAGTTATTTTAATATCCTTCATTAGGATAGAAGGATGTATGACAATTTTGAGTGGAACAATATATCAGCCAAATACATCTATACGATGATCGATATTTTCAATGGCTCTGAGGCATAATTAAGATTCGATGTCGCTAATATTCCGAATTATCTCATCCTTTATCCCTTGAATTGTTCTTGGCTTATTTACATACTCTTTTTCCTTTAAATATCCCTTGAGAAAGAAATCTAACAATGGTTCATCACATGATCGTGACGGCCAGGTAACATCGCCAAGAGGTGAGATAATACGGCCATTGAATTTCTCGCGCAAAAGAGCCATTGTTTAGTTGGTTGTGTATCAAGTGACACCGTCCTCTTGAAACCACATTGTCCATCGTCAGTTTTTTTTTTGTTTTTTTTCAACCTAAGATATCTTATTATATCGATCGTCTATTGGAAATGTCCTTTTTTTAAAAAAGTACAGTAACTATTTTGATGAACCAAAATTAATGTATCATATTTATTACGATAATTTAACTTTATTATCATAATTTAAGTTTATGCAGCTTGAAATTTTATAGATTCCAAAAGTTTTTATAAATAAAAAACATTTAAAAAAATGTAAAACATTCATAACGAATATCGCTCAGAAGTCCATATCCTCACTTTCTGACCATAAGAAGTCCGTCATTCTCCCACGATAGCCAACACCATTCACGATGACTGTTTTGGCTTAACTCCGTAATTAGCGAGCATGCACAGGTGTTTCCAGGGTTTCTTACAGACCTGGTTTGCTGAAATTAGCGCACGATTCTCCCAATCGTGGACAAATTTAGTCGATTATGCTGACTAAAAAAATCACGAAGTGCACGAAATGCATTTTGATTTGAGCACCCATTTCCGTAAAAGGCTTCAACAGTCTTAAGGCACTGCTCAATTGTGTACCTCTCTGTGGTTGAATTTGTTAAAAACTGATAAAAAGAAATGTCAAATTAAGTTGGGCAAAAAGATTGACGTTATGGTGTGACACAATTAACATGGTGCGTTTTGGTTGGACCACCTTGTGTTATTTATTTTGTTATTTAAACCGAAGGGTGATCTCAGGGTATAGAATCCATCCTGGAACAGACCCAGTCTCTATGAAGTTAATACCCAAAAATAGTGTGCTATCATTCCTATCACCTCATTGTACGGCCGTTGGCCTAGAAACAATACGAATCTCTATTTGTACTGAGCCCAAAACCCTTCATTGACTGTAGAGGTACATTCAATTTTATTTATTTTTTTTTTACTTTGACATAACCATTTCTTAGTATATATAGTAAGGGAAAGTATTGTAATTCAGAAAAATATCGAATTCCAGTTTCCACGGAAATAGACTTTTAACGTCCAAAATTTGTACATATGTGTGTAGAAGGTAAGTCTAGCTCTTGAAAGATAAGAAACTGAAATTTATTATAAGTATATGTCTCACATGTTACACCAACTTTTATTTTAATTCCTTCCTTTAAAGTACCTTTCATTAAAAATATTGAACCATTTCTGGTTGATTGGAAAAAAAATTAATCAAAAATTTCAAGAATCAAAAATATCGAAGAATTCGATTACCAACCGATGGAGAAAACACCAAAAACATTTTTTATCTTTTTCACACAATAGAATAGTATATATAGAGAAAATATGGTGTTTCAAAAATGTATGATCTTTTTTCACCCAGATCCTCTTATTCATAACTTTTCATCAAAATAAATATTGTTTTTCACATAACTTATCTTTTTTTCCTATATCATATTATATGATTTTAGGCGCCAAGTTTAACAAACCGAATTTAATTTATTACTGTTAAAAAACTTATTTAAAGAATGAGTGTACTAATATTCAACGAATTGTTTGTTTGTTTAATGCCCGTGGTGTGGGGGAACTCACGCCAACAACAACTGCCCTCGTCCGACCGCGGCCAAATGCGCCAACTGTGGAGGAAGCCACCCTGCCTCTTCAAAGGACTGCCCACGAAGACTGGAGCTAATGAAGAAAAGAAGAAACGAAGCCACTACAAGAGCTGCTGCTTCTTCAAGACAGCCCAGCAGACTAGCCCAGCCGGACCTACCTCACTCTGGACATCTGGGAGGAACCACAGCGCCGGCACAGCAGCAGCAGTACCAGCACCAGGACCTGCCCCCACCACCACAACCTACTGGAGACGGACCAATGACAGGTACCCCTCTATCCCCATCACCGGGCCAGAGTGGTACATTAGCCGACGTATTAGCGGCTAATGCAAAACTCAGCTCCCAGATCACCCAGCTGATGACGTCGATAAACAGGATAATGGAGATGATGATGAAGGTGATAAGTAAACATTATGACTGAACATCTCGTCATCAACTACAATATCCGAGGCCTACGTCAGAAGCAGGCTGAAGTTGAACTCCTCCTACAGCAGCATCGGCCATCGGTAGTGGCGCTGACGGACACCGTTCTTCCTGCATCTGAGTGGCTGTATATCCAGGGTTACATCGCGTACCGAGAGATGTGCAATCCAGGGACTGATGAGAGTGTCGTCATCTTGGTCAGAAGAGATGTTCCTTCACGGTTAATACCCAACCCGGTTGCTTCTACCAAGGGTACTCACATAGTCACAGTCGATGTTCACCTGAAACATCGGTACACTTTCTGCTGTGTCTATAGGAGACCCAAGGCTATAGCAACATCTATGAAGCTACTGCTGCAACACGCCCAGGGTAGAAGTCGATTTGTTGTCCTTGGGGACTTCAACGCTCGACATACTGCCTGGCTGTGTAACAGTAATAACATGATGGGTACTTACATCTCCAAGACCAGGATGGCGGTCTTTCACCCGGGGGTGCACACCTTCAGGCATGCGGCCCGACCTTGCTGGACATCCACACTAGACCTTCTCCTGACCAGGGATCAGCACACCGTCACGGGGTGCCTTGCATTCCCGTACGGACCGTCTGACCATCGGCCTGTGCTTTACACCTTTGAGGGAACGCCCCCCACACCCCCGGCGAGCAAGTACCTCTTTCACAAGGCCGACTGGAAGGGCTATAAGGCTAGTGTCGATAATACACTACCCAAGATACAGCCTCTGAGATTTGAAGCCGAGGTGGATGGCGCTGTGGCCGTCATCACCACTACCATACAGAAGTCAGCGAATTATAATATCCCTAGGTTCAGCCCCCAGCCGATCGCTCTCAGAAAGCCTCTGAGGCACATACTCGCCTTGGTAGCCCAAAGGAACAACCTGAGGAACGTCTTTTACCGCACGGGTGATTACGGCTTGAAACCGGCCATCAATGCGATGACCAGGCAGATAGCCAGCCTCATACGTGCCTGGAAGACCGCCCTCTGGCACGAACAACTCCGGAGGACTCATGACGACCAGAAGCAATTCTGGAAACTCATCAGGACTCATGTCGCCAAGAAGAGGACTGTGCACCTGACGTCTGAGAGCGATCTGTTGACCTCGGTTGAACAGGCTGAACTCCTGGCTACCGACTATGAAGCGAGGGAAGAGGCTCGTGTGAGTGCTGCTCCTGGACTTCCAGAAGGGAGACCACCGTCCCCCAATGAGAAGCCCATCCACTTCACCTTCAAGCAGCTTGAGTCGGTGCTACGACGTACTAAGGGCAATAAGTCCTCTGGGAAGGACGATATTCCTTATGTCCTGTTGAAGATGCTCCCTAGGAGGGGTAAAGCCTTCTTATTGAACATTTTTAACACGTGCATCCGGTTATCGTATTTTCCTAAGGCTTGGAAAGAAGCGATCGTAGTGCCGCTACTCAAACCGGGGAAGAGTGGAGATTCAACGGAACACTATCGCCCAATCAGTCTTCTCTCGCACATGAGTAAGATCTTAGAAAGACTGGTTCACCACCATCTGATGAAGCACTGTACAGAGGAGAACTGTGTGTCTCACACTCTTTTACTCCGCCGTCTGGAGGTGTTCAAGTTCCCTGCCTCCCTATGCCGATTGATCCGAAGCTATCTTAGTCGAAGATCTTTCGTTGTAAGGGTCGGCGGGAACCTGTTGAACCCACACGATACCATCTGCGGGGTACCTCAAGGGTCTGTACTGGGGCCACTACTATTTGTCGTTTTCACGGCACCGGTGGTCTCAGTAAAGCATCCGGGAGCAACAGTAGCAGCCTATGCGGACGACATCGCCATTTACTCCACCAGCATGAGCGCCACCAAGGCACGTGACCAGGCTCAGAAAGCAGCCAACGTCATAGTTGGGGAATTGAAGAAGATCGGAATCAGAGTCAACCCAGCCAAAACGGACGCCATCATCTTGTCCTTCCAGAAGGGAAAGAAGAAGTTACCCACCGAGTTTGAGATAGACAGTGTAAAACTTCCTCTCTCCAACTCAATTCTTTGCCTAGATGTGACCTTGGACCGACACCTGACATTCTCCAGCCATGTACGGGAAAGAATCAAGCTGGCCCGCAGGAAGTCCCATAGACTCTACCACCTACTCATCTCGCCGCAGCTCTCACTGCGACTCAAGTTGCAAATCTACAAGGCCGTTATCAGACCGACTCTACTCCATGGTGCGCCCCTGCTCCGCCACCTCTATCAGTCCACGCTCAAAAGACTGCAGAGTTATCAGAACTCCGTCCTAAGGAGGATAGTCAGAGGAACCACACTCCAGCGGGCGAGAAATGCCACCATCCACGAGGAACTCCATCTTCCCTCGGTGCCAGAGTTCATCAGCAGGAGGCACGTCAAGTTCTTTGACGGGTTAAAGGCTAGTGCGAACCCTCTCTTCAGGGACGTAGTTCCACCACCTGCGCCTGGAAGGTGGCAAGGCTCTCTCCCCCTGGTCGACGTAGTCGCCCTGGGAAGGGGTCTGGACTCTGCAGTCTGACCCGCATACATTTAACCACCAGCAAAATGGTTCCTCCCCATTTTACTTCAACAAAGGCAAAAGCCACCCCACTCCTCAAGCGCATACCGCGCCTAGTGCGAAAGGAACCTTAGAATGCCAACGGGCAATACGAGGCCTGAGCCATGGACTGTATATACCATTGCTGCTGTATATACATAGAATGTTTTTTTGTAAATAAAGTTGGAGGATAAGAAAAAAAAAATGTTTGTTTAAACGCCACTTCATATTACTGTGGCTAATCGGACGATGCTAAATTTTGCCTATCCAGGTTTAATTAAGAAAGGGATGACGAGTACCTGACATCTCACAGGCTCGGGAACTCTTTTTTACGTCCCCTCTGAAGGATAACTAAGGATTTTTTACTCCTATTAAAAAATCCTAGGACCACCTGCGGGTTTGAACCCTTTGTGACAGAAGGCCATGAAGCTAAATACCCTGCTACAGGTTTTTATATTATATTTTTTGATCCATCAGATAAGAGCAAAAGACCACTATAGTACAAAATTCATAGGATATCATTTGAACCATGTTCAACAAATTTACGAGAGAGTACTCTTACTTCTTGGTAAAAGAAGACCTTTTTTTTCTTTTATCTTTTTTTTTTTTTTTTTTTTTTTTGGTCGGATGTAGATGGTTTTACGTCAATATCATTAAAAATAAAACATTAATAAGTTAGAATTAAAAAAAAAATAAATTAGAAAAAAAACACTGATCATCTGAAGTAGTAATGCAGTGTTACCAGTAGCCAGGCATGGATCCAAGGGATCAACGATCACAGTTTTCAGTGTTGTTTATGAATTCGCCTCCTCGGAATTCATTTAATAAAGTTTGAGCAATTCAATTAAATTTATTTTACTCTGCTTTATAATTAATTTCATGTTATTCATTAGTCATTAGTCAACAAACATGAGCAGATGATTGCGAGATTGCGATTCCATTCATTTAAAAATTAATTAAATTAAGAGGAATGTAATTTAATTTAATTTAGAATAGTTATTCAACAAGGTATATCTTTAGTTAATTTATTCTTGAGAAATTTTATTAAAATACAAACGTTAAAAGAGTTGCACGTAAGAGAAAGTCAAGTGCTGCATTAATATAACATTTTATTCAACGAAATTATAATTAGTTGAAAGGAAATAAGAATTGTATCATACAATATTCGGTTTCAAATATTTAAATAAACATATAGGAATTTTCTTAGTTTTAATTAGGCTCCGAAATATACTACCGATTCAATCTTATCAATTTAATAAAATGTCTACGGTCTAATCCGAATCCCCGATATCCGACTTAAACCGATCCTCCCACATACACCTCGGCCTTTTTCTTGGACGCATACATCGCTTATATACTATATATATGAATCCATTCTACACTATGCCTAACAACTTGGCATGCCCATTTGTGCCGCCTAGAGTTCAATAGCTGTAATTCCACGTAGTGTAACCTAAAATCTCCAATGTCCTTATCCGTTTTTAGATCAAACATTTTACCTAGGACCTCATTACTGAAAACCTTGAGGGATCGTTCATCCTTCAAGGTAATAGACCACGTTTCACAGTAGCATAAGACAGTCGAGAGAATAATAGAGTTTTAATAAAGTTAACGATTTCTGTCAAGAAAATCAAGTTTCTTGACAGTAATTGCTGACAAAGAAGTTTCACTACTGAACAATAACACAAGTTTCCTGCATTTATTTCTGCCTTAATTTCGTGTTTTTTAACTATCTTAGAATCTAAATATCTTAATTTATCTGATTGTTTTTTTTCAAATTGAGTAAGTTTTTAGATTTCTTTTTTCTTTCATTTATTAATGCGTCTAAATGCTATGTTTATTTCGTTATATGGTTACTTAAGAGATCTATCTTGTTTGTTTTGATATAACTTTGTCATTTAGTTTTGTATTTTTTTAAATACCATTTTTTATTTTATTTTTTAATGATGTGATAGGATTTTATAAAAGTAATATATGAAAGTAATATAAGCATTGTATACTTCATCATATCACAATAATACAGAAGTAAATTGCCAACAACAATACTTTAAACAATTGAACATATATTGCATAAAATGGAAATTGAAAATTAATCCCACTAAATCAGAAGCGATTCTTTCACTAAACGTCACCCACAAATAAACCACCAGATCAAGATAAATTCAGCTCCTATCCCATGGTCAAAATCCCTACAGTACTGAAGCCTAACTCTAGACAAATATCTTACATTCACAGATCATATCAATAAACAAAATCTGTTGCGCGCAACACACGACTTTCACTTACCTCCGTTGCTAATATCAATTTAAGAATTTTTAAATAAATTTAAAGATAGAAATAATTTATTAAATAATATATTATATTTTTATCTACGACAATCAGTTAGTGTTTCGGCTTTTCATCACTCTCCATTAACCTTTACTATTCCATGTATCAGATAATATATATATTTTTTTTTTTTTTTTTTTATTGAGATATATTACAATTTGTTACAAAATGAACAATAATAATATTGATATAAGACAACATTCATACTATATATACAGAAAATAATAATAATAGTCAAATTACATAAAATATAAACTAAATAAATTCATATATATACAATAAAATAATAATAAATAAAAAAATAAAACAAATAAAAACAACAACCTATTATTGAGATAAATAAAAATTTGGCAAATAAATAAACATCTTACACACAATCATAACTATATACAATATATACAACTGCTAAAGGGACCCCAGCACGCGCTTTTCCCTCCACTTGTGGAGAAAAAATCGGAATCCAAGAGATCCCAGCGTCTCTATCTCAGCCGCATCACTGGTCTGAGCCAGCGGAGGCAGAGTTAGGGCGCTGTAGCCACAAACATACCGTACATGAGTGGAGGATCTGACCAGTGTCAGAACTCCAGTTTATGTGTTTACAATACGTCTCGCGGCCACTGCCGTTTCAATCTTCGAGGAGGATTGTAGGGATGGGTGGTGCTGGATAGGGATTGTGCTAGAGGGTTAGGATCATGACTAAGGTTCTAATGAAATTTAGCAAATTTGGATGGTACCAGGTCTAAAACAAACGGAATATTAAGGTCATGGTGTAGGGTACAGTTGGTAACGTAATAAGGTGCATTAACTATTGTTCGGAGGACTTTGGATTGGAAGGATTGGATACGTTTGATGTTAGAATGTTTAGTTGTCCCCCATAGTTCAAGTCCGTAGGTCCATATAGGTTTCAGTACTGTCTTATATATTAGTAATTTGTTGTCGACTGTAAGATGAGATTTTCTGTCGAGTAGTCTGTATAACTGGCCGAATCTGCGGTTAAGTTCTTTTCTTTTCAGTCTTGTATGTGGGTTCCACGTCAGTCTATTGTCTAGTAAAAAGCCGAGATACCGGACTGTGTCTGAGGAAGGAAGCGGTATGGAATTGAAATTAACTGTTGGACAGGATTTGTGTCAAAGGGTGAATGTGACGTGAGTGCATTTGCTTTCGTTCACCTTAATGCGCCAAGCATTTTACCAGTCTTCGACAAGGGAAAGGTGCTTTTGGAGATTTAGCGATGCTGCTTCAGGAAAATGGCGGTATCATCAGCAAATGTTGCCAGAAAGGTATCGGGATCGGTAGGGATATCGGCGGTGCAGAGGATGTAGAGGACGGGTCCCAAGAGGCTGCCTTGAGGAACACCGGCCTCAACAATATAATGTTTGGAAAATTCTGAACCACAGCGAACTCGGAAGGAGCGGTTTGATAGACAGGATCGGAGGACTAGGTATAAGGATTGGGGTAAATGGGTTTTCAGCTTGAAGAGCAATCCCGGGTGCCACACCCGGCCAAAAGCTTGAGCTATGTCCAGAAAGGCACCCGAACAATACTCCTTGCACTCAAGGGCGGAGGAAATGTGGTCCACAACTCGGAGTCCTTGCTGAACCTTGGAATGTTGAGGACGAAATCCAAACTGATGTGAAGGAAAATTTTGAAATTTGGCTAGGATTCGTTTTAGTAGGAGCTTTTCGAAAATTTTGGAGAGGATCGGGAGCAGGCTAATAGGTCTGTAAGATGAAGTGCTGTGAGAAGGTTTGCCTGGTTTTAGGAAAAGGATGATAGTTGAATGTTTCCATAAGAGAGGGAAATAGGTAGTGCGTAGGATACAGTTGTAGAGATATACAAGAAATGTAATGGCTTTGGGAAGAAGTTGTCTTAAGATCTGAGGAGTAAGGAGGTCGTATCCTGGGGATTTATGGAGAGGAAGCTTTTTAAGAAGATGTTTGACCTCAGATGGATTAACTGCTTTAGATGGTAAGGATAGTGGTATTGGTGACATAAGGAACTCTTCAACTGTTGCAGTATGGGTTGGATTGAGCTCAGGGTGAGGAGTGAAAACTTTGGAAAGGTGCTGTGCGAATTCCTCGGCTTTATCCTTGTCGGAAGCAGCCCAGGAACTATCACAGCGCCGGAGAGGGTGGGAAATGGTGTGGGATTTTAGAATTCTCTTCGTCACATTCCATAGGGAATTGTCATGCGTCGAGAGAGAGGAGAGGTAGGAATTGTAGGATTGGGAACGGAATATCGCCAACTCCCGCTTTAATTTTCTACAAAGAAAGTTGTAAGAGCGGCGATCTTCTGGGTGGCGGTTGTGTTGCCATAATGATCTGACTCGGCGTTTGGTTTTGATGATGTCCTTCAGGTGTTGTGGTAAATGGCTTTTGTTAGGAATTCTTTGGGATTGTTTAGGAGAGGAGGCAGTCCAGGCAGCTTGTTGAATCGAGGTTGTAAAGGAATATACGGCATAATCAAGGTCAGTTGGGGTTTTGAGAGGTACTCTGAGGTCAATATCATTGGTGAGGATTTCGCGGAAGAGGTTCCAGTTGACAGAGCCTCTAATGAATGACGGTGGGAAAGGTTTCGGAATAGGAGTTATGAATACATTTAGGATTAATGGACTATGATCAGAGGATAGTTCATCAAGGCGAGTTACGGAATAGTTCAGGGAGCCTAATCCGCTGTGGATGAAGAAGTCGAGGATGTCAGGGTTACGGTTAGGATCTGTTGGCCAGTAGGTAAGAGATTCGGGAGGTAGGAGATGAAAGCGTCGGGAGTTGAGTGCAGACTGCAATGTCCGCCCACGAAAATTAGTGTATCTGGAACCCAATTGTTGGTGCTTGGCGTTTAAGTCTGCACCCAAAATGAAGTGATTCATCCTTTATAGTTGGCCGGGTGGTCCTTAAGGCAGTGAGCACATACAGCGGTGTTGATTTTGGTTTCGTACATTCCACAGACCTGTGCTGTTCACCGCATTTCACGCAGCGTGGTATGTGATGACAATAAGTTTTAGTATGACCATATGCTTGACAATTATGGCACTGAATTATCTCTCTCTTTGTGTAAGGTTTTTCAACTCTTACACTGGAATAGTACAATCTATTGAGGTCAAAGATTTTTTCAACTCCTTCTGCTGGTTCCAAATCCACAAAAAAGAGAGGTAGAGGAATTTTATCCTTTAGGACATTAGTGACTTGCCGCACTTTATAGCCCATCTCCGTTAGTTCTTCTTTAATAGCTTCAACTGGTGTCGAGGGGTGTAAGTTTCTGATTACTACCCTTAAAGCACTCTCTTGGCGTTGCTGATAGGTATGGAAATCTGCTTTGGTTTCAGTTAAATATTTCACTATTTTTCTATATGTCTCGGCAGTAGCAGGAGATATTTTGGTATCATTGATTCTACTCATACAGTAGTAGCTGGTAGATTTGGTAATTTTGTTCAATTGCGCACACAACAACTGGAAATTTCTAATATTTTTGACAAATATGGGAGGAGGCCGTGGTTCACTGGGTATAGGAGTAGATTCCATGTTTTCTTTTTCATTATGCAAAATCTGAAAAGGATTAGGGGTTAAAAACGGCGATTCGTCAGTCATCTTTTGTAACGATGTGCCAGGTTGTGGTTCAGATTCTGAATTAGTACCTGAAGGGGTTGCTTGTAGATTTAATCTTTTATTAGTATCACGGCGAGGTCTTTGTTTTGTAGGAGACGTGATTGAACCACTAGATCTAGATCTTTTAGTTGAAGCTTTGGAGGACATTACTTGATGATAATATCGCATTTCATGTATAGAAATTAATTAAATAATAACCAGATGTGGGAAAAAACAATAACTTGAAAAAAAGTTAAGCAAAACCAGCCTTGCCGGGCTATTGGCAATCAGCTGATATGAAGAGGTGACTCAGCATTCACTTTACACTGTAAATTATAACACAACTTACCGTTGTTTGCTCCAATAATAACTGTTGTTGTTATCCTGAAGTCTGATGATGTTTTCAAGACTGTGCTGAAGTGAAATCCAACTGTAAAAGCAAGAAATCCGAAATATGAAAGAGCCGACTTGAAATATGACTGCTATACTCACGCGCATGCGCAGAACTCAATATTTTTTCTAAAACCTTTAGCTATCCAACACTATAGAATACATCTATATTCCTATTCTTGTGTTCAAAAACACAAAACTTGCATGAAAAAATATGTTTTCACTTTTCTCCTTTAGTTGTTTATCAGATTCGCTTAACTTGCATATTTACTTGTTATTTATCAATGCTACCTCGCGCGGATCTCATTACCGCGTATGGGGAGCGTCCCACGGGTGGCGGATGTGGGAATGGTCGGTGGAATTTCCTCGGAAGCTCCTCCCGGCTAAGTCCGATGGACTCGCTGACCAACAATGAGAGCGGCCCCCCAGGCTTGCTGGAGGGTGTGACGTAGGTTCGAACGCCCTACTCACATATTTTAGTTCACAAAATATCACCAAAAGTCATGGATTCCTCTGAGGTAAAACGCTCATTATCCGGAGGTAAACTAGTCCCCCGTTCGGGTCTCCAGGTGGGGACTGCTTCAGGGGAATCATGGCGCAAGATGAAAATTAGAGATCTAACAATAGGGACGTGGAACGTTAGAAGTTTAAGTACGGCAGGCGGGTTAAAGTCGGTCGCGAATGAAGTTAAGGGGTACCATTTAGATATCGTTGCATTACAAGAGGTTCGCTGGCCAGGGGAGGGTTCGTTAACAGAAGGAAAGTATACTATTTGGTACGGGGGGAGCGTTAATTATTGTCTAGGTACCGGGTTTCTGATTAGGAATAGATTTCTTTCCGCATTACGGGACGTACAGTTCTTTAGTGAAAGAATATCGGTTGCTATATTTCAAGGGCGTTGGTTTAAAATCGCGTTTATAAACATTCATTCTCCCACCGAAGACAGTGATGATGAAGTAAAATGCGAATTTTATGATAAACTAGAGTCGGTTTACGATAAGTAACCGCGAAATTACATTAAGATAATACTAGGCGACGCGAACGCAAAGGTTGGAAGGGAAGAAGTATATCGTCCTACAATCGGTAAAGAAAGTTTGCACGAATATAGTAATGATAATGGGACCCGACTAATAAACTTTGCCATTCCGAAAAACCTAGTAATCAAAAGCACTACATTTAAACGTAAGGATATTCATAAGTATACGTGGACATCACCGGATGGGCAAACGCGGAATCAAATCGATCATGTTTTAATACAAAACAGATGGCAAAGTAGCATAATTAACGTGAGATCGTATCGAGGTGCAGAATGCGGTTCTGATCATGAATTAGTAATCGCGAAACTTCGACAAAAACTAAATACAAAAAAGAGAACACCGAACTATATTCGTCCCGAGAATTTTGATTTAGTTAAATTGAACAACCTCGAAATTAGAAAACAATTCGCGATAGAAGTAAAAAATCGGTTCGAAGCTTTGGAATCTTCAGACGAGGAACACAAAGATGTAAACAAACTATGGGAAGGGATCAGGGATAATATTAAAGAGGTCGGTAATTTATGTCTTGGAAAAATCGAAAATAAAAAGAACAAACCTTGGTTCGACAGGGATTGTCAAAATATGTGCGAAAAAAGAAAAACCGCTAAACTGAATTCCTTAAATAATCCAAGCGATAATAATGTGGCTTACTTTCGATTAGTAAAAAACGAAACTTCAAAACTCTTAAAAAATAAGAAAAGAGAGTATCTTAAAGGCAAAATAATAGAAATAGAAAAACACAGAAACGAAAATAACGTAAGAGAGATGTACAAAGGTATAAACAAATCGCGTAAAAGATTTGAACCTCTATTGAATGCGGTTAAAGATGCGAATAACAATATTATTGCGGATCCTTCTGAGATATTAAATAAATTTAAACAACACTTTGACGGCATCTTAAATATGGAAAATAATAATCAATCTCCTCTCTCTGAATATCAGAGCGCTGAACCATGGATAGACGCACCGAGTAAAGAGGAAGTCGAAATGGCGATAGGAAAATTAAAACGTTATAAGGCCGCAGGAAATGATAATATCACGAGTGAATTAATCAAGGCGTGTGGAGAAGCGGGCGTTTCCAAAATACATTTTTTAGTTAAAAAGATCTGGGAAACTGAAAAAATGCCCGAAGAATGGAAAGAATCAATACTTATTCCGATTCACAAAAAAGGACCGAGGTCGGATTGTAACAACTATCGTGGGATCTCTCTTCTCCCAGTATGCTATAAAATATTCTCGTCAATTCTAACTAGTCGAATAACGGAATACGCTGAGGAAATTATCGGAGATTACCAATGTGGTTTTAGGCGGAATCGCTCGGAAAGGCTTATGATTCAATAGACCGTCAGAAGCTATATAACATCATGATTGAACAGGGAATACCTAGAAAGTTAGTAAACCTAGTAGAGATGTGTTTGTCGGAAACATTCCATAAAGTTAGAATCGGTCATAATTACTCCGATATATTTGAGGTGCGATCGGGTTTGAAACAGGGTGACTCCCTTTCACCTGTGTTATTTAATATAGCTTTAGAATATGTCATAGAAAAGGTGATGTGTACCGAGAAAGGCTTAAATATGGGTGACAAGATTCCGGTTTTGGGGTATGCCGATGATCTGGTACTGCTAGGTGAAGACACGGAAACCATACAACTAAATACAAGTGTGTTAATAAAAACCGGTAAAGAAATAGGACTCGAATTAAATACCGATAAGACGAAGTATATGATCAGTAGCAGAAACGGTGTCGATCTTGGTGATATTGATGTATCAGGTCATACTTTGGAATACGTAGAGAAATTCAAGTATTTAGGTTCAATTATAACTAGAAAAAATGAAATACAGGAAGAAATAAAGTCCCGGTTAAAGGTGGGAAATGCGTGTTATTATTCAGTTGCTAAGCTACTTAGTTCGCGGCTTCTATCTAAAAACTTAAAGATTAGAATTTATAAAACTATTATTCTCCCAACGGTTCTTTACGGATGTGAAACGTGGCCGCTTACTTTAAAGGATGAACAGCGGCTTAAGGTTTTCGAAAATAAGGTATTGCGTAAAATATTAGGTCCAAAGAGAGATGAGGCCACTGGGGAGTTTAGAAGGTTGCATAACGCGGAATTGCAGAGTTTGTACCCTGTGAATATAATTGAGTTGATAGCATCGCGGAGACTCAAATGGGCGCGTAAAGTTGTTGGGCTTAGTGAGGAACGGATTCCGAGAAAGTTGGTATTCGCTGAACCGACTGGTAGGCGTCCGAAAGGTAGGCCGAAGCGTCGATGGGAGGATTGCATAACTGCTGATCTCGGGGTCTTGGGCTTGACCGGTGAACATTGGACGAGTCTATGCAGGCGAAGTTTGGTGGTATCGGCATCGAACCTTCGGGTTCGGTAAGCCTATTATTATTATTATTATTATTATTTATCAATGCTAATAAGTTGATGTTCTAATTTTTTTTTAAATGTACAAAATTAAAAATACTTTAGTCGTCGAAATTTAAAATATCGGCATTTAAGCCTTCTCAGACTATTTCAATCAGAATAAAAACTACATCATATTAAAGGCCATCAAATTTCACATCGATATACCAAGTTTAATCGAAATCGTTAGAGCTTTTTTTGAGAAAATCATAAAAAAGATGCAGAATGCATGGTATAAATTAGATGTTCCGGGCAGCTGATTTTGATGAAAAAGTTTCTGTGACATCTTGGGCGTATAGTTGTCTTACACACACACACACAGACCTTTTTGCAGGACTTGGTTGTTTGGACTCTGTGGACCCTAAAACGTGTATTTCTGTTGAAAAGTGAAATTCGAAAATTTTCACGATCGCAATACTTTCCCTTACTAAGTATATATAGTAAGTGAAAGTAATAAATTAAATTAAATTTCTATAGAAACATGTGTTTCATTAAAAAATCTATTATATCTTTATATAAATTAATCAGTTAGTTTTATCGGCTTTTCATCACTCTTTATTAACTTTTACAAGCTCTTGTGTATTAGGTAATATTTTAATCTAAAATCTTTAACTTTACAACGGTATATCATACATGCATATTACTGCTCTTATGTTCAAAAACAAAAAATTGCATTAATTTTTTTTTTTCAGTTTTCTCCTTTAGTTGTTTTTTAAATTCGCACAACATACAAATTCAGTTGTTATTTATAAATGCTATATAGGTAAGTAAAAGTAAAAATGATGAAGCGAAAAAAAAAAAAAAAAAATATATATATATATATATATATATATATATATATATATATATATATATATATATATTAAGCCCTCTCCTGCTAGTTTTGTGAACCGCCAAAAGCACCCGCTTGTACGAAATTCATCTACATTGAGCCGTGTTGCCCTACCTTAAAGAAATAATGTAACCATTACAATTTTTCACCCGTACTAATCTGTTATATAAAATGATCCCAATAATAGCTCGATACCCTAGTTAGTACTGTATGAACATATTCTTATCAGAAAAAAATCACTAAGCTAGTGTATAGATTAGGAGTGTATCTCCCTGAAGTTTGAAGAGGTATTGGTAATGACTTGAGAGTTTTCTCCCGAAATTCTATTTTCCATTGAGGCCTAAGGAAAAGATAAAAGATTTAGGAGGGTCTTCGTGAAGGGTTGTTATTTCAAGTCTCCGGCAGAAGAGTTAATCCGGATTTTTCGAGTCGGGGCCTTAGGGGTTTATCTCCGCCCGCTACAGTCTCTCTCCGAAGGATTATGGAAAGTTACTGCCCTAATTATGGTCGAATGGAGGTGTGAAAGAAATCTAGACAGTTCCGCTCTGAAGGATACGAATATCCCCTTCAGAGGGAATGGATTAGGGGGCAGTGCTGGAGCTGGAAGTGGGGGCAAAGGAAAAGAGGTTTAGTCGAGAATTAACTGCCTGGAGCCCGATACTCGGATCAGTCTGCCCCTTAAATCTTTCTGCGGATCTGCTTAATGTCCTCGTGTAAGAGTTTGTTAGCGGGCCCCCTCGGGAAAGGATCGCTACTGTCGAAAGAGTTAATGCAATAGAATAAATACTTCTTTCGTCTGCCAACTTCCTCTTTTCGGTTCCTTACCCCCAGAGTATCGTTTATTTCCTTGTAGGCCCGACAAGCAGTAAGGCTCGTTTCGAATCAGAATAAGTATAGACAATATTATATATTGAATAAAACAGATGTTAAATAAAAACAGCTGTTCTAATTGTAAGTATGACAAAGAGTGATAATGTATGGGTATAAGTGGATAATTATTTAATAGCATTAAGCAGATATAATATTGGCGACGATGGAGAGATTTAAATCAAAACGTGTAAATAAATATAATTAAATACTCATTCCGGAAGGGGTTGCCCATGTTAATGTCAGCGGATAGGATTCCTCATAGGTGTACATGGGTAAAAGCCATGCACCCCATCCTATGAGGAGGATAGGCAGGAATAAGGAGAGAAGGTAGATGAAGAATAAGAAATGAAAATAGACCACATTCTGATACAAAGGTAGAGATACTCTGACCTAGGTCATTACCACCTGGTAGAAGCAGGTTGGTGATCTGAAGAGCTGAATTTCTTGCTATATTAATCAAACAATGTATATTGTCAATAGCGAGAGTTTCTCCAGACTAGTGTCTCGGCCCTAGGTCAAGATAACTCGTTAGGTTTATTTATTATCATGAAACAGTTACATGAACAATGATATTTACAATAGTATCAGCAACTTAAAATATACAATATTATGGAATACAGCGTCTTCTTATATTTGGCCAGTAACTTTAGTAAGCGCCGCTAGCGTGCAAAGCATCCGCTACATTGTGAATTGGGATAATATATTTAATGTTTCAAGAGTAAGTTTACCTAAAGTTTCATCTCAAAGAAAAATTGAAGAAACTTACTTAGCAGTACGTGGTAGTAAAATTGACCCTAAAAGATCAAATAATTTATTAGTAGAAGGTAGCATAGTCGACATTGTCTAAGAATATGTAGACTAGAGCTCCAGGAGAGTTCAAATCTGCTTAATATAAAACTGAAAATTTTCAAGATGAATTACGACAATGTGAATCATGTGATCCTTCATTTCGTTTAAAACCTTCCTCTGGGAATAGAGTTTCTAATTCTGGTGAAGAAAGAGGTGGCAGAAAATTCGATGATAGAGAAGGTAGTTTTCAACAATCTAATTATTACAAGGACACGCAGCTATTGAAACAGCAAAGACTCTCTGCAATGAACACTGCATATATGAAATAGGAGACCCAACATTGGCTAGAGATGAGGTTCTTCTATACTAAATGAATGATAGAGTCCTTCAGAAATAAGAATATACTCATGGGCATCAAATGATTGGTGGTTGTGCGTCCAGTCGTCTCGGTTCGTGGATGCTGATCAAATAAAATAATAATTTTTTTGTTTTTCAGACACTTAGAGGGCGAATTTAGAAAACCGACTTTATTGGGCATTTAAACGGAAAGGGAAACCTCCATTAAAAAGTTTAGCCTCTCAATCATAGTAATTTCTAAGATACAGCGATAACTTTAATTTATGAATTTAGATTAATAGAAAAATATTAATTATTTATTTCTATCTTCATTAACTGGGTGATTCTATTTTCAATTAAAACAATAAGTTGAATAGATGCTGGATGATTCCCTTAAATCATTATGCAAAATTTCACTTTAAAAAAAAACCTTCCTACAGCAAACTGTTTATAATTCGTTAAGTTCTACTTTAACGTGGAGGGTGGAGAATTAATCCCTAATTATTTTCTTCTAAGATTCTGGTCGTCAGGTTTCCTGGACAACGCGCGTTCGTAACTTAATGAATCATACACAGTGAAGGTATTTAGACACTAGTTTTATTGTGAAAATAATACATCTTTTGAATACATAAACACTGTGCTGAGGAGTTAGTGTGCCTACCTGTGTACATTCTCAGGTTTCCCTCTATGAGCTTGACACAAGCAATATAACAACGAGAGTGATTAGTTCTGAGGATTCGGGTACAGATATAGCGAGGTATTGTAGGGGGGTGAACAGGCGGTCAAAGGAAGTGTTATCATTAATACAGGTGTTGTGTCCTGAGTACACGGGTGTGGGCTCCTTTGTCGGTAAGTCCAATGTAGCTGGTTCAGGGCTATCAGAGGTAGCCTTAGATACAAATATTTTAGGAGACAAAGGAAGTTATTATTAAATATTACTATATATTATTACCTAGTTAGTCGTATTATATAACCGTAGCAACGCGCTAGCCCACTCAACATAGTTCCTAACCGATATAAACCTAACAAACCAGAATTCTGTTCTAGGTGCGTCCCAGGAAAATAAATACCGCCCGTATATGTGGGTTAGTATATAGGTCACCCCACACCGTGTATTTCTTCCTCCCCATCCTTATAATCTGCTGATTATTTTGTTACTTTTGAATGATTTTTTAAAAAGCTGAAAAAAGTGATCCCTCGACATCAAAAGATTTAAATCGTGCCAGGCCGGGTTTATATATTTAGTCGCCGTCTCAAAGAATAAATTTCGAACTCTCCACTCTTGTTAGAACAGGTTAGTAACCCGTAGCAATGCCAGTTCGATTTACCTTTAATAGAGTTGGAAATGACGTTAAATACAAAGTAAAAAAAAAATCCTTTAATAGTAAAAATTAATTCTGAAAAGATCTATAGTCATCAATAATATGAAACGCTATAGATTATTGCATAAATATAAACTGGTCCTTTACATTTACTTCATTTGTGGTGAAGCTGTAATTCACATGAACGTTCTCTTTACAACAACAATAATAGGCTTGGTGAAACCGAAGGTTCGATGCCGATACTAGCATATATTAACTACTTTAAATTCTTCTTTTTCGATTCTTTCAATGACCATCGTCTAAGCCAAAGCCCCTAAGGTCAGACTTGACACATCCTCCCACCAACGACTCAGGCTAACGCTCGAACACCTACAGTTCAGTTCAGGGCATACTAAAATTTTCGGTCATATATGAATATAAATCGCCGCGACGGTATGAAGACAATAATACTGACAAGATACAAACGTAAGTCCTCTTTATTTTAAATATTTTACTAAGTACATCAATTTCGAAAACCATAAGGCGTTCATCCTTTAAAGTAAGCTACCACGTTTCACATTCGTATAGACTGTCGGGACGATAATAGTTGTATAAATTCGAACCTCTAAGTTTCTTGAGAGAAGATGCGTGCGAAATTATTTCGCAACGAATTACATTTCTCTCATTTTATAGTTACTTTATATTTTGCCGGATTTCGTTTTTTTTTTTTTTTTTTTTTTTTGTTATCAAAGAACATAAATACTTAAATTCCTTCAAAAGTCCAATAACTAACGTCTTGCACAGGTTCGTTAAATTGCGCTTGTAAATGATAGTATATAGGTCCTATATTGCATTTTTGAATATTTGTAATTCAATGAGAATAATGTTTTGCGGATTTTAATCAGTTCTTAGAGCCTGAGTCTAGAATATACCATCTTGGGTTACCTTCACAATTGATTTTAACAACTTATATTCTAATCTTTTATCCTTTATTTCAACAACTAAATGTTTCTGTTGGTCGGATGCGTCTTAAAATTACAATAATCATTTGGGATAGCTGCTATACTATATAATTTTAGAAAATATTTAGGTTGTTCAACCAATTTACTAGTTTATTACTTTCATTTACCTATATATGAAATATATAAAAAGGGAGAGTATAGCGATCGTGAACATTTTTTAATTCCACTTTTCAACGGAAATATACGTTTTAAGGTCCTCTGAATCCAAATAATCAAGTCCCGAAAAAAAGTCTCTGTGTGTTTGTGTGGAAACTCCCGGGCGAAAACGAAAAGTCCTATGATACTGAAAATTCATATTTAACACAACTATACACCCGAGATTTCACACTAACCAGAAGAGCCACTTTACACCATGCATTTTGCACCTTTTTACGATTTTCTCAAAAATGGCTGTAACGACATTGATTAAACTCGCTATATTTTAATGTAAAATTTGATGGGCTTTAATATCAAGTAGATTTCATTCTGATTGAAATAGTCTGATAGGGTCTAAATGTCGATATTTTAAATTTTCTTTGTCTAAAGTACATTTAATTTTGCAAATACTTACTTGCAGATACCGGGAGTTACCATTCACACACACACACGTGTGTGTAGACACACAGACCTTTTTGCGGGACTTGGTTATTTAGACTCAGGGGACCCTAAAATGTGTATTTTCGTTGAAAACTGGAATTAGAAAATGTTCACGATCGCAATACTTTCACTTACTATATATAGGGCATACTTACTATAGCATTTCCAAGTCAATTGTAACCTTTTCCAAGTCAAATGTAACTTTTTCCAAGTCAAATGTAACCTTTTCCAAGTCAAATGTAACCCTTTCTATTTCAAATGTCACCTTTTCCATTTCAAATGTCACCTTTTCCAAGTCAAATGTCACCTTTTCCATTTCAAATGTTACCTTTTCCAAGTCAAATGTCACCTTTTTCTTCACTTCTAGCCTTAAATATTCCGTTTTATTTATTTATTTATTGAAAAATAATTAGTTTAATTAAAATTATGACTTTTTTAATAATTTTGGCATATCCTATCGCTATTTTTTTCTGTTTTTTTAGATATTTAATATCAAGTTCTGTTTTTCACGAACTAATATTTTAAAAAATTAATTATTGTCTATTTAGTTTTAAGATAGTTGTTGATTTTGAATTTTTAGAGGGGGGAGATACCTTTTGGAAATAATTAATGTGTTTTCGGGTATTATAATTACGTTTTTAAAGATGTATTTTTTATCGCTCGCGTGCATATTAACTCGCATTTACTTTAAATGTTTTTTATTGATATAGGGATTAATTAATGTGCTTTCGGGTGGTTATGATTACGTTTTTTGAGCGGTATTTTTTATCGCCCTCGTTTATTTTAACTAAAATTTACTTTTTATGTATTTTATTGATATAGGGATTAATTATTGTGCTTTCGGGTAGTTATGATTAATTTTTTTGAGCTCTATCCTTTATCGCTCATGCATATTAACTCGCATTTAATTTTAATGTTTTTTATTGATATAGGGATTAATTAATGTGCTTTCGGGTGGTTATGATACGTTTTTCCAGCGGTATTTTTTATTGCTCGCGTGCATATTAACTCGCATTTACTTTAAATGTTTTTTATTGATATAGGGATTAATTAATGTGCTTTCGGGTGGTTATGATTACGTTTTTCGAGCGGTATTTTTTATCGCCCTCGTTTATTTTAACTAAAATTTACTTTTTATGTATTTTATTGATATAGGGATTAATTATTGTGCTTTCGGGTGGTTATGATTAATTCTTTTGAGCTCTATCCTTTATCGCTCATGCATATTAACTCGCATTTAATTTTAATGTTTTTTATTGATATAGGGATTAATTAATATGCTTTCGGGTGGTTATGATTACGTTTTTTTGAGCTCTATTTTTTATCGCTCATGCTTATTTCAACTCGCATTTACTTTTAATTTTATTTTGTGTTTTTGCAGGTTCTGATTACGTTTTTGATCTGGAATTTACATCGCGATTGCGCATTTATCTTGATCACTTTTCATTTAAGTTAAAATGTGCACTAGCTTTAGAAAAATGTCATAAACTCTAATGGAAAAGGTGACATTTGAAATGGAAAGGGTTACATTTGACTTGGAAAAGGTTACATTTGACTTGGAAAAAGTTACATTTAACATGGAAAAGGTTACAATTGACTTGGAAATGCTATATATATAGTAAATATTTGTATAGAATCTACAAAATTAAAGGTACTTTAGTGGAAGAAAATTTAAAATATTTAAGCCCTGTCGGACCATTTTAATTAGTATAAAAACTACATGATATTAAAGCCCATTATATTTTACATCGATGTAGCGAGTTTAATCAAAAACGTCGGAACCGTTTTCGAGAAAATCAAAAAACTATATATAGTAAGTGAAAATAATAAATTAAATTAAATTTCTATGGAAACATGTGTTTCATTAAAAAAATATATTATATCTTTATCTAAAATAATTAGTTAGTTTTATCTTTTTTTCATCTCTCTCTATTAACTTTTACAAGCTCTTGTGTATTAGGAAATATTTTAATCTAAAATCTTTAACTTTCCAACGGTATATCATGCATGTATATTACTGCTCTTATGTTCAAAAACAAAAAATTGCATTAATTTTTTTTTTCAGTTTTCTTCTTTTATTGTTTTTTAAATTCGCAAAACATACATATTCAGCTGTTATTTATCAATGCTAACAAGATAATTTGGTTATTTTTATAGAATCTACAAAATTAAAGGTACTTTTGGGGAAGAAAAGAAATATCGGCATTTAAGCCCTGTAGGGCCATTTTAATTAGAATAAAAACTACATGATATTTAAGCCCATTAAATTTTACATCGATTTAGCGAGTTTAATCAAAATCAAAAAGGTGCAAAATGCATGGTATAAAGTGGCTCTTCTGGTAGGCTCATTTTGATGAAATAGGTTTTGTAACGTCTCGGGCGTATATTTGTCTTAAGTATGAAATTTCAGTTTCATAGGACTTACCATTTCCGCCCGGGAGTTACCACACACACAGCCCTTTTTGCGGGACTTGGCTATTTGGACTTAGGGGACCCTAAAATGTGTACTAGAGTTGAAACAGAATGCGAAAATTTTAACGATCGCAACAATTTCCCTTACTATATATAGTGAAAATGTAAAATTGGATGCTCTTATTATACTTTACCACTTTTATCAAACATTGCACAAAATTTCGGCTATTATGCCATATTCAGGTGCAATAACTATTTTTTATCTTTTAGGTATGATGCTAATTTCACCAAGAAGCCTCATGTCTGAAAAGAATACATCTATCTATTTATCTTCTTCCGAAAATTATAAATTTCATATTAATAGGTTCTGAATGTGCAAGCGTTTAAACATCGTTAAGCAGTACACATGGAGATAATCTAATGCGGCTCTTCATTTCACAAATGGAAGCAGCCCTGACAGGGTTTGTGCTTCCCATTTCGGAGGAGATTGTCAGTTTCATTTACTGGCCCTAAAGCGAGTATTGGCAGTTTTAAGCGCTACTAAAACGAGGAAGAGAAAAATGCTCTTTTTATTTCGTCTATTTAAAAAATATATTTATTGGTCTTTAAATTTATTATTATTACTCTCACGGGAACTTAAAAAATGACATGTTTTGTATTGGTATTCGAATTAGATTAACGCATTGTAAATGAAATGCAACTTTGATTTTTAACTAAATATCAGTTAATAAGTAAGATTTAAAAGTTTTTGCTTACAAGTTATGTGGGTTACAAATTAATTGCGTATAAAAAAATCTGGTAGGAACAACACACGAATTTCTCATACCTCTGTTGTTAAAATAAATTGAATAATCCTCGAATGCATATAGAGAGAAAAATAAATTGTTAAAGAATTAATTAAATTTACCTTCAATAGAAACATGTGTATTGTTAAATAATCTTGTGATTTAATAAATAATATATTCTACAAGAATCAGTTAGTTTTATCGTCTTTTAATCAATCTCCACAAGTTAACGTTTACAAGCTTGTGTATAAGATGAAAAAATTTCTAAAATATTCAGCTTTCCAATGTTATATTTTACATATATATGTTCAAAAACCAGAAAATTGCATTAAAACAATAATTTAAATAATTGATAATTGAACAGGTTAAACATCGACTAATTCAACAGATGGGATGCCCAAAATAGTTGTGTGTGTATTATTTCCTAAAACGCAGAAGCAAAATGCACAATGATTGCTCTAAAAACTGAGAATAAATCCTTGATTTAACTCAAATATTTTAAAGTTGTTTTGTCCTTTTCCTCAGGTTTCCATAGTCCCGTTTCTAAATTATGCAGTATAGTTTCATGAAATTTAATGGTCTCTAAAATTGGTTACGACATTATTTTACATAAAATGCAATAAAAGCCAGGAATTTAGAAAAAACTTGAAAAAGTGCTTCTGCCGAGCTATTTTAGATGGATTATGGTGGAAAACAAACTGGCCGAAACGGAAAACCAATCCATCGGTCTATATGTAGTAATAAATAAAATATTCGAAACCGATTCTTTTTTCATAAATAATAACACATGTAAGGATATAGATTTATCAATATTATGTTCGTGGTATTTTATGAATTTCATGCAATTAATTGAACATGTCAACATCTACTAATTCGACAGATGGGATGCTCAAGATTATATGTCATTCGCTAACACGCAGAAGCAAAATACTCATATTTCTATTCCAATTCATCCACAATTTAATTTTAATTCCGAAAATATATAAGGGTGTAGAAAATGGCTTAAAAAATTCACGAACATTTACATGAACCGAAACTTTGTGAGCGCTATAACAAGGATATGAGAAAGGCCACACCCTCAATTATTTATTCTACTCTAGTCTTACATTGAACAACTTTTTGTAGAAATTTCGAAAGTGCAAACATTGTACTTTTTTTTAATATAATTTTTTAAACAAGGTTTAATGCCAAGTTTAGCAAAATTAAAGATAGGATATCGTGAAAGGGACTCAATAAATATTGATGAAACTTATATATATTATACCTCCATGTGTCCAAGCATTGTAGCATAAAATGTATTGGCTGAGATTCAACTGGTTCTAGCAGTAACGCTTTGGTTTGGTTAGTAATAATTTGGGGGTTTTCTTAAAAAAAGGGTTTTTACTAAAAAAAAAAAAAATAAAAAAAAAGTGGAGATTGTGTAGATTTAAATTTATTTTTTGCAAGAAGTATTAAAATTTAAAAGAGGATTCCTCACCCGCCCCTCTCCCGGGGGAATGTGAGACCCATCACCAAATGGTGGCCACTCACAAAAATTTGGGGTAGGGAGTGATAATCCTACCCAACAAAATGCCCTCGAGAAACGTGAAATGTAATCTCCCAGAAGATTCACTATGAGGCCCCCGTGCCTACATGGCCAGTTGCGCCACCGGAAGAAGAGGGAAATTAAATTTGAGGGTACCACCACTACCCATGATGGGGGCTTTTTGTATTATACATAAAAAGGATCCATAAAGTTTTTCTCTACCAACTGCTTGGAAACGATGCTTAAAAGGGTTTACTATCTCCCAATTTTCGGTACCCCCCTTTTGATAGGCTAGGGAAGC